>JADLZK010008693.1:0-488620 GCA_015847255.1 Hyparrhenia diplandra
TGTAGTATCCAAATTATTATTGTGCAGATTTATATAAGAAACAAGTGGAAAATATACCAAAAGACGCTCCCGGGAAAGCGCATTCCCGAAGAACATCAAGCCCCAAGGGAGAAATGGACCAAACACGCGAACCGGGCCGAGCCAACGCCGCCCTACAACTTTTTCAGCCCAACAACGCCACCCCGCCGAAGCTGCCAAGGGTGCCGGGCCCCGCCAGGTGCGCGCCACAAGACACACTGGGTGCGGCCGCGTCCCTCGGCCGAGGCGGCCGGGCCCGCCTGGGAGGCGGTTCATTACCTTCCAAAACGGGCACTACCGACGTTGGATGGTCGGTTTGGCAGATTTAGAAGGTATTCCTAGGTCGGTTTTTGCTCCTTCCATGTGGGGATGGCCATCTTCCAAAGAGCCCCCTCTCCTCTACCTATAAAAGGAGGCTCTCTCCCCTCATTCAAGACACACACCATTCCAAGGGACGGTCTCCCTCTCTCCTCTAAGAGAGCTCTCCCCTCTACTCTACCCCTTCACTCCAATGGGCTTAGGCCCTCATTAGTAGTAGAGAGATTGGCGGAGGAGAGATGTGAAGGGCCGAGAGCGGGAAGCGCCGGACTTGTGGTGTCTCCCAACCTTGTACCTCGGTGGATTCGTGCTTGGCTCCTTAACGGGATCTTGGCTAAGTAAGCTTCCACGGTCCCGATAATCTTTATTGTCTTTTGTTTATCCACGCATTTATCTACTTGTTTGCGGGATCGATTGTTGTACCTTCGGGTCAGGACTCTAGTGGTGGAACCCTTTGACCGGGGAACCTCGCAAACACTAGAGTGATAATCACTAGCGTAGACGTGGTGTTTGGGCTAGCGGTTTTCTATCTTTTGCGGTGCATCCCACGGTTGAGGGGTAGGCGGCTTGGTCGTGACAAGCCTTGTAACGCCCCTTGAAATCCCCCCACGTTCGGTCGTGTCAGAGAGCTAATTGCCTGGGACTCGCCTCGATGGGCGTGGCCGGTGCCCGAAGTGAACAAGTAGCTCGAGGAGGCTAACCATAGACATTAAAGGTGTAGGGATCCTTCTCACTAATCCTCCCCATCTTTGGTCGTGTGTGTCCTTGGGCAAACTAGTTAGAGAGAGTACATCCGTTCCCCGTGGAAAATACGATACCCTGAATATTTTCCGGTGAAAGCTCCAACGACGATTCCGCGGCGCTATGGATTTATTATCCGTGCGTTAAGAAACGCCAACAAGCTTCTCGGCGCCGCTGTCGGGGAACGGTTGCTATTATCTTCAAACTTAGTGAGTCCTCGTATCTATCTATTTAAAAAAAATCAAAATAGTTATTTCTTTTCTTTTTTCGAAAATGAAGCCAACCACACCTTTTGAAAATCCTTCTGCTTCAACCGAGGAGTTCACAGAGCCAAAATCTTTTTCAACACCAAAACTTTCATCCGGCTATGAACTCCATCCGTATTTAAAATCCATTGTTCGGGCGGACCCTTCTCCGGCTACCACACCGAAAAACCCATGTAGCCACCTACAAGTTCTCGAGGAGATATGTGCGTGCCTAAGCATTCCGGCATGACACAGAGGAAAATATTATGTGGGGTTGTTTGTTTTCCCTCTTAGGGAGAGCGAACAATGGTACACCTAATGTCGTAGGAAGTTTGAATGGGGATTGGAAAGAACTGAAAGACAATTTTTGTCTAGCATTTTTCCCCCATCAACACCCTACCAAGGACAATCCTCGATTTCAAGCGGGACGAGAACGAGTCCATAGGTGCAGCCTGGGCTAGGTTTACAATGTTAACACATGCTAGCCCAGACTTGTCATTACCCGATAGTGTGCTTTTGCATATCTTTTGTTCGGGTCTTGACATAGACGCTGCCCTATGCCTTGACATGACCGTCTGAGGGTCGTTTTCACGCAAAACCTACAACGGAACAGAGAAGAATCCTTGATAACATCCTAGAAAAGCATGCTTCTCCCGTTGTAGAACCTACCCCTCCATCACAAGGGCATGTCAAGTTTTGAGGAGCCCTCATCGGGCCGAACCATTCCCTATACCATCAATAGAACCGATCACGAGCCCTCACCGAAACCACGAACACCGAAGGAAGGGATGCTTTATCCTTCGAGTTCGATCAAATTCGAGGATCATGGGAGAACCTTGAACCTTCTATGGCACGAATGGAGCAAATGGAGCACAGCTCCGGCCTAAGGAATCTTCCTCTAACATGAAACCTTCAAAAGAATGGTTAATGGAGGTGAAACATTCTTCCTCAAGCAATTCGCATTCTTTCACCTTCCACGACCATACCTTGTTCATTACGAGGAAATTTCCTTAGATGCCCTACACAACCCCACAACAAAGGCGAATATCATGTCACAATATCTTGCGGAAACCCTTTTTGGGTAATATGCTACTAGCCTCGACCGATAGACTCTTCAAGGGTCAATTCGGACTCATCTTTGCATGTTGTGGTATTGCTAGGGCCGTGCCAATGAAAATTCATGGAATCGAGGTTCACTTAGATTTCTATATCTATCCCATCCTCGACTTTGATCTTCTCATAGGCTACCCTCTTGAAAAGATTTTTCATGAAAACCTATAGAGGAGAGCCATGATGAGAAGTTGGGAAAGAATGCTTGTGCCTCCCACCTAGAAATCCCAAAGGTGAAGCATCTTCCCAACCAAAACTCATTCGAGGAGGCGACGTTCATAACTCCATTCGATTCACCTAAGTTGCTTTCGCGATCTTAGTGAAACGAAACACCCATCGCCCTCACTCGAACACAAGACATGTCCTTCTCGCCAACAAAACGCTGTCTTGACAATGGTCGAGATTCAATGTTCGTTCTTCATGACATATCTTTTAAGGATAAGAACTCAAGTGCCATGGACATGCACGGCAACAACTCTTGAGACCAAGCATGAACCCGCTTTTGAGCATGTCGAAGTTTTCATTTGAAACTTCTCATGATACATGCTCACCTCTTTAGATCTCTAGGGTTGTCTTGCTTCTCACCACGTGCCCCTACGAGGACCCCAACCTTCTCTTAATCCTCGCTCACAAACTTTTCAAGAGGATGGTTGTGGATGTCTTCGTGTATCACAAGTTTTGTCGATATCGTAGTGGCACGATGGCTTTAACCTTGCAAAACTTAAGCTTAACGCTAACTTCTTAGTGGTGAAGCTGGGAACTTCACCACCGCTCATAGTCGCAAGATGAATTCCCATGGTCAAGCTTTTACGACCATAAACAAAAGCAATGCTTGGGAGAAAACCCGATCATAGAAAAAAAAGATGAATAAATCTCTCTTGAAAAAAAAAAAAAGAAGAGTTTTTCCCTTTGTTCTTATTAATAAAGCAAGAGCATGTTATCAAGTTAGTATGCACCTTCGGGTATTCTTGTCGCTAACCATTTCAGGTGGAGAGGCATGCGATGCTTGAAAACATGGGGCCGACATCAGCAAAAAAAAAAAAAAAAAATTGATGCTCATGGATGATGATGGAACACGCTCAAAAGGAGACTGGACTTTGCACACTTGACTTTTGCACGTAAGTCCTAGTGTGGGGGAAAGATGGTGAGACTCTCAAGCTCCATACACCAAGGCGCCATACAAAAAAAAAAAAAATGATGGTGAATAAAAAGATGATGTCGGCCTGCCTTGCTAAAAAAAAAATGTTGTTATTGAGAAAAAAAAAAAGGATTGAAAAAAAAAAAAGAGAGAAAGAGAAAAAAAAAAAAGAGAGTGTTGTTGAAATATATATATATATATATATATATATATATATATATATAATAGAATAGAAAAAAAAAATCAATAAGAGAAGAGAGGAGTAGGTTGGCCCCGCATGATCAAGGTACATACCAAAGTGTCTTTTCTGACTCCACTCATCATTGCTTCACAAGCAAGATGGGTTTATCTCTCATCCCTTCTTTGCTACCATTAAGACCCATGGCCCGCATACACACAAATTTTGTGTGTGTGTGGCCTAGTCTTATGGTACACTTGACAAAGCCATCACGCAACCCGCAAAGAACAACTTCGATGCTTCATCCGTAGATGATGCTAGGAAGTAGTATATCTAGGTATGCAAGGGAAATAAATGTTCACCAACACTCTTACTCATGTTTGTCTCCATGAATATAAAACTCCATGCTTCCCTTTGTTATGGCATATGCTTTGAGTTTGGGTGCATTTACATATGAAATACATCCATAGGTCTTTTTACATTGAGCATGGTGCTTAGGGTAAAATGATCTCCTCTAATCAAACCTTGACATGGTGTTAGAGTTTGGTTAATGAACTTAGAGCTTTGTTGTCATGATTTATGAAAGTATTTTATGTTGGAGATGAATCAAGGCTATGCTTACACTGCCTCTTTTATGAGCCTTGCTTGAAGTCATGATGAGGTGAACAAATAAAAATAGAAATAAAATAAAATAAAATAAAATAAAATAAAATAAAGTTCTCATAATAAAAGCTCCACGGTATTCTTGCCGATAG
This sequence comes from Hyparrhenia diplandra, assembly GCA_015847255.1. NCBI lineage: Eukaryota > Viridiplantae > Streptophyta > Magnoliopsida > Poales > Poaceae > Hyparrhenia > Hyparrhenia diplandra. Next base: position 4,504 of record JADLZK010008693.1, read on the forward strand.
AGCCATGTTGTTGTTTTTGTTTTGTTTTCTTTGTTTAAAATAAACAGGTACAAGAATAAGTGTGGGGAGGTCTCTCGGGCATACAAGCACACCCATTCGAGATCTCCCCAACATAAATGCACGAACACCGAGCAATTCATGATGGAGAAGGACGAGGCGAACAACTACCATTTAACTCCTTCCTCTTCAACCTAGGTGGTTTGTGCAAAACTCTCGCTCTCACATTTCATAACAATAATAAAAAAGAAAGGGGAGAGAAGAATGAGGAGAAATGAGAGAAGAGGAGATAAACCTTTCAACCCCAAGTTCTTTTGTCCTGCTTTTCTCGATGATATGAAAAGACAAGCTTGGGGGAGCCTCCAACCATGCGACCAATCACAACTCAAATCATTTGCGCTCAAGCTAGCACAACCATGAAAGGTAAGTAAAGAGCTAGCTTGGGGAGGACTCCAAGAAAGGTAACGTATATCTCATATTTTGATTATATTCTCTATGTTATGAAATGATGAGTTATACTAAAAAAAAAAAGGGGGGGGGACAAAATTCATTTCCTCGATACATATGAGCTATGAAAATGTTTAGTCTTAGTCCCTCGTTGAAATGATAAATAGTAGCTCGTGTTATGTTTCTCACTCTGTGCCTAGTTTATAATTCGAATTTCTCTAAAGTTTGGGTTTAGTGGCTAAGTCTAAAAACTCATCTGAAAAACCCGATTCATGTGGGTTGCATAAGCTCCATCTAGTCTAAGTTGTTGCCAAGTATGATATGGTACAAATAGATTTGCTATGACTTCATCCAAAAGAGAAACTTGACATCCGGAAATCTACTTTGAAAGAAAAGAGAAATATGGGCTATGCTAAAAAAAAAGAGAAGAAAAAAAAAAAAAAAAAAATGAGATGAAAAATGGACACGTGTCCGAGGGCGAGTAGAGCCCACATCTCTAAAAAAAAAAAGAAAGAGAGGAAATAAAAGACAAAAAGTCTAGGGCTAGAAGAGCCCACCTCTCCAAATATATATATATATATATATATATATATATATATATATATATATATATATATATATATATATATATGTAGCAATAAAGCCCATACTTTCTGAAAAAAAAAAAAATATATAATCTAAATAAATAAATCCCGGATAAAAAGTTGATCAAAAGGATGAATGATAAGTATTTCGTTAAAACCGCTCTATCTCTGGCAACCGCCCAAGACTTTTGAGAAAAGCTAAAAAGCCCCGCTACGATGAAAGGTAATAAAGGGTGGGAAAAAGATATGCCATTTTATTCAAACTCTAGTAGAAAATCTTATTATAACCCCGGCACTTGTGAAATGTAATCGGCATAGTAGCAACTCTTGATCAACAACCCCGTAAGCTTGGGGAGTTTGTTGACGGTCACTAATCGACACATTTTTCCCTGGCCAACTTACTACCATAAAGGGAGTAAAACTATACCTTATCATACTCATATACATTTATAACTCACATATTTCCCACTTGTAGTATCCAAATTATTATTGTGCAGATTTATATAAGAAACAAGTGAAAAATATACCAAAAGACGCCTCCCGGAAAGCGCATTCCCCGAAGAACATCAAGCCCAAGGGAGAAATGGACCAAACACGCAGAACTCGGGCCGAGCCAACGCCGCCCTACAACTTTTCAGCCCAACAACGCCACCAAGCCCAGCCTGCCGCCGCCCCAGGGCGCGCCAAGACACACTGGTGCGGCCGCACTCGGCCGAGGCGGCTCGGGCCCAGCACCCGAGGCGGTTCATTACCTTCCAAAACGGGCACTACCGACGTTGGATGGTCGGTTTGGCAGATTTAGAAGGTATTCCTAGGTCGGTTTTTGCTCCTTCCATGTGGGGATGGCCATCTTCCAAAGAGCCCCCTCTCCTCTACCTATAAAAGGAGGCTCTCTCCCCTCATTCAAGACACACACCATTCCAAGGGACGTCTCTCCCTCTCCTCTAAGAGAGCTCTCCCCTCTACTCTACCCCCCTTCACTCCAATGGGCTTAGGCCCTCATTAGTAGTAGAGAGATTGGCGGAGGAGAGATGTGAAGGGTCGAGAGCGGGAAAGCGCCGGACTTGTCGGTGTCTCCCCAACCTTGTACCTCGGTGGATTCGTGCTTGGCTCCTTAACGGGATCTTGGCTAAGTAAGCTTCCACGGTCCTGATAATCTTTATTGTCTTTTGTTTATCCACGATTTATCTACTTGTTTGCGGGATCGATAGCTGTACCTTCGGGTCAGGACTCTAGTGGTGGAACCCTTTGACCGGGGAACCTGGCAAACACTAGAGTGATAATCACTAGCGTAGACGTGGTGTTTGGGCTAGCGGTTTTCTATCTTTTGCGGTGCATCCCACGGTTGAGGGGGTAGGCGGCTTGGTCGTGACAAGCCTTGTCCGCCCCTTGAAATCCCCCACGTTCGGGCCGTGTCGTAGAGCTAATTGCGGACTCGCCTCGGATGGGCGTGGGCCGGTGCCCAAAGTGAACAAGTAGCTCGAGACCGGCAACCATAGACATTAAAGGTGTAGGGATCCTTCTCGCTAATCCTCCCCATCTTTGGTCGTGTGTGTCCTTGGGAAAACTAGTTAGGAGAGAGTACATCCGTTCCCTGTGGAAAATATGATACCCTGAATATTTCCGGGTGAAAGCTACAACGACGATTCCGTGCGCTTGCGGATTTATCGTGTGCGTTAAGAAACGTCAACACTTGCACTAGTGGTTTAGTCCCTAGATACTTGTTGCGTAGGATGCATTTGCGATGTTCCGTCTCATTTGTCAACAGCGATACAACCATTTGTTGAGCAAGGCGATATTTTTGAGTTCTAGATTTTGTATCCCTAAACCCCCCTTGTTCTTTGGGTTGGCACAAGATATCCCATTTTGCTAGACGGTATTTCCTTTTTTGTTCGTCACTCTGCCAGAAGAAGCGTGATCGAAAATAATCCAACTTTTTCCGAATACCTTTTGGAATCTCAAAGAAGGACATTATGTACAATGGTAAGCTACTGAGAACGGAATTGATCAGAGTTAAACGGCCACCAGTGGAGAGGTTTTTACCTTTCCAGCTACTGAGGCGTTTTTCAAACTGTTTTAGTATCTTCAACCAATCTGAGTTTGACAGTCTCCGATAATGTATCGGAATACCTAAGTATCGGATTGGGAATTTACTAGTGTCACAACCAAACAGCTCCCTGTACTGATTCTCGAAATCCTTTACCTCTTCAAAACAGAAGATCTCACTTTTATGGAAATTAATTTTGAGCCTGATAGCTGCGGCAATCTAGAAAGCCAAGACTGAGCCCAAGTGCCATTTTTTCTCTTGACATTACTGCATAAAAAGATCCTCACTGCTAATTTAAACAAATGCAATTGGCAAAATGATCCAATCGGTATGTTAGAACCAGAGACTCCAACACATCTTTGCAAGGACTGCTGTAACACCCTAAATTTGGCTTTCTTTTAAAATAGCTAAATATGATCAAATTATGCAATGGAGTGTGCGTTCAAATTCTAGGAATAATATTTTTTGTGAAATTAAACTTTATCCTACGATTAGAAACACTATTGATGCATTCATGCTGTTGCACCTTTATTTTTGTGATGATTGTTTTTTTATCAAACATGAAAAAGAAATTAAAATTTGAATTGAAAAGGCTTTTGAAAAATCCAATTAGAAAAAGAAAATAAATTCTCTTCTCCCTCCCTTCTTCATATCTGGCCCGAACAGCCCAGCTGGCCCGCGTGCCCCCCTCCCTTCTTTTCTCCCCGTGCTGGCCCATCCCTCTACCCTCCTTCCCTATTTCCTTCATGGTTCCTTACAATATTCTCTCTTCAATACATACACCCTCCATCCCGAAAAGTGTCGTTCTCGAACGGACACGGAGACCAAGGAGCTAGACCTGCACGGCCTCTTCGCTCTGTGTCCTCTCCCACTTCTCTGTTCCTCTTCTTTTACACGAGATTCGTCCCAACCCCGCAGGCAGCTACACTGTTCCGCACCTATTCGGCCGCCGGCACAGCAGCCGCAGACGCCACTCCTCCGCGCTGCCGCCTCCACTCCGCCCACAAGATCCGCAGACGCCACTCCTCCGCGCTGCCCCTCGCAGTAGCAACCACGCCGCATCCACTCTAGCAGCAGCGACGCCCGTGATGGCGCATTTGGAGAAGTTGCTCAGATCCGGCGATGGCGCCGGCAGCAGATCTAGCGATGGCGCCGAAAGTCAAGGAGAAGAAGACGGCGGATGCGGCCACCGGCTGGATCTCGAGCACTCGGGTCCGGATCTCGCAAGGTCGACAAGGAAAAGAGAATGAGATGCCGCCGACGAGGACCGGTGTTGTGGATCTCGTGACGGGGGTGGGTGGGCGACGAAGCGCCGCTCTTGCGCGCCGACGCATGGGCGGATCTCGGGGACCAGCTAGGTGGAGGTGGCCGGCTCGACATCGCTAAGGTGAGCCGCAACAAGGCGTCGAGGTGGCCGTATCTCGCCAATGCAGGGGCTCGTCGGAGCAGCCGGTGGTGACGCTTTTGGCAAGGTCGGGATGCACGGTTGATGGTGGACGGGGGGCTCGCGACGAGTGGTGAGACGAGCGAGCGGAGGGGAGGTAGGAGAGAGAGAAGAGAAAGGTTGTAGACTTGGTAGCCGCGTGGTCCACCGACAAAGGCTACAACGACGTTTCTTTTTCAAACGCTAGGACGACTCTTTCTCCGGGGACAGAGGGAGTAGTCCACTTGTCTCTTTCACAAAGGTTCTTGGCTCTTGTTCCTAATAGCTGCTCTTAAAGAGAAGCAGAAGTTTATTTACAAAATAAAGTAGAAACATAGCTGAAACAAATGCTGTGCCCATTATGTTAATTATTTATGTCTACTAGATTTGTTTTTTTCCTAAAATATTTTATGAGATTCCGCTGTACCATCGACTGTCGTTTGCTTATACAGTGTTCTCTTTGCCGGCCCTAAAGGCGCTCCAAGTTTCACTTATTGTTAGTGACGGACGCGATGGCGTCATGTGTGTGACGTCATATGTGTGGTGGTCCCATCCTGTTTTTTTCACTTAGGGCGCCTCAATGGTTACCAAATCGCTAGCTAGAAACAATTCTATTGGCTATCAATGTCACTTTACAAATCGCTAGCTAGATGAGACATCTAAATAAGAAAAAATAAACACTATAGTTGAGAGTTATGTGAGAGAGATGTTTCTAGGAGAGAGCGGCTAGATTAGATATTTATTAGTCGCTATTTATTTGAGAGTCGCTAGCTATTTGGTCTCTCTCTCCTCGATAGCCAATCAACATGTTACTTTTATATTATTTTTATACCTCATCTAGTTTAGCTATTTGTAAAGTGTCATTGATAGCCAATAGAATTCCTCCTAGCTAATTTATTTGAGCACCATTGGAGACGCCCTTATTGTTAGTGACGAAGGCCATGGCGTCATGCGTGTGACGACATATATGTGGTGGTCCCATCACGTAGGCCATTGAACGGAACTACTTAATATTTTTATTAAAAAAACATGAACTTTTGCAACTCCTAAAAAGTATTGAAGAGTGAAGAAGGTCATCTCTAAGAGTTTCCAATATTCAACTTCCAAAATGAAAATTTGGTCGGTCTAATTAGATGTTTTGCAGTTTTGCATCAGAAACCCTAAATTTATTTATGTACCTGTTTAAGCCCTCCCACCAAATCTTTCTGTCTTGTGTTTTTCTCACCTGGAACCCGACCTTTCCTCCTTTTTTCCCTACGCTTGCTGGTTGGGCTCAGTGCCGCATAAGGAGGAGACCATGTGCCCGTAGGCAGATATGCGCGCGACCTCGACTACGTGGATCTTTACAGACAATGGATTTTTTCCATGTGCCAAAAAAATTGGGAGGTAAGTTTGGGAGTTGTTAGAGATGAATTTTTTATTCCAAAAACATGGATTGTGAATGATTATTAGGTACTCTCGGATATGCTCAGCCCATATGGGTCGATTCCATTTAGCAACAATCTGATAGCATAAACACAGAACAGTTTGGTTGGTAGAGCGGAAAGCAAGTGCCGCAAGGGTTTATGGTGCTTTTGCAAAAGAACACGCCACGCCAAAAAAGTATCGACACAACATAGTACAAGGTAACCCAGTCACGCATGCTAGCAGCTCTTTATCTTTTGTGCCGTTGCAACGCAACCAATAACATCATTCAAATCCCTTTTCCTGTTCTACTCCCGCGGTTCTAAATTACAAGTCACTTTGAGTTTTTGGTACATCTATTTTTCAATGCATCTAGATTAATAATATGTCTACCTAGGTACGTACATGACAAAATGGATTAACCAAAAAAAAATCAAAACAACTTATAATTTATGACCGAGGGAGTATAAATTTGGCCTGCGCACAGGTCCATGGTATAATCTTAGTAATTTGTATCAAATGCCTTTATCTCAAATGCAAGTTAGAAAAAGATAATCTTAGTAATTAGTAATTTGTAAATTCTGCTTACTTAATTTCTCATGTACTGAGGGATCGTGCCCATGGCGCTCACTTTGCATAAATGTTAGACACATAGATTTATATATATGACCTTGGTTACTTTACGAAAAGGTTTTGTGTTCACTTTGTAAAACGTCAGCGGCGGCTTCGCCCCACGCCAGAGGAAGCGGACTTCGCGATCCTTCCCCAGCTGCCGGTCCAAATGGGCACTTGTTTTGGATTTTCCTAGCCAAAATTGCCAAACACTTGAGAGAGCCTTTTTTTTTTTACTTGCCATATTGATTTGTCAAGCCAAAAATACCAAACCAAAAATGCAAAACTATTGGACTTGCTCGAATTCCATCTAATGGTAGTGTGAGTAGACCATGTCTAATTGGGACGGGGAAATATTTTGGAACTAAAAAGTTCGGATGCCTATTGTGAGAGACCGTGACTAACACGCCAACAGGGAAAAAGAAAGAAAAGAGACCGGACGGACTCGGATAGAAATGGAAACTTTGGCTTCCTTTGTTCACTGATTTCCAACTTCCATTGGTGCGGGCGAACATGAAAATAGAACTGGAGAGCCACACAAGAAAACATAGGCATCCGTTCAAAACCCTAATAATCCCCTCGACCTGCGCCTCCCGAAACTAAAATGCAAACCCAGATCCACCGTCTTGTCTACCACCTGCCACCGCCGCCGCCGGGCCGCTCGTGCTCCCCACGCCCCCAACGGCAGATCGATATGCATAAGCGCTTGTGACAAAGGGACGGGATACCATCTCCATCGATGTTAGCACTAAGGGCATGATAAAGTGTTGTATGGTGCGGAGCCATGGTACGAGAAATCAGACTTGATCTTTCAAAAAAGAAATCAGACTCTCCCCGTTCACTCGCGGTGGGAGAATCTTACAAGGTGAAAAAATCATCAATTATCACGAAACGTTTGGTGGTACTTTTTCCATTCCCACGATGAAACGATCAAGAATCCTATTTTAATCGGTTCCAAACAGGCCCTATACAGAGTTGTCGATTATTGATTGCGGTAATCTGTGCCTTTCAAAATGAATTTCTGGAGGCACCGACCAACGCCTCAACATATATAGAAGATGGGCATTTTTAAAGGCAGTCATTGACCGTCATCGAGCCCCATTACGGATCACTGTCATCGAGCCTCATCGTCGGGAACCTCATGTCGTGGCGGTGGCGTTCGCTCGACGACCCCTCGCGGGGGACCTCCGGTACGTCATGGTTCAGGCGAGGAGGGCTTTGCTGCGTGCCTGCGTTAGATCGTAATGCTGGACTCAAGCGGAATGAAGTACCGCACGGGAGTGTGGAACGGGCGATGGTTCAGAGGTGCGCTAGCGCTAGACATGTACTAATCGTACTCCGAAAGGTTTGTCTTCCAGGTGAAGATGATCCCCACGAGGTTAGCTTTAGCTACACCGTGAAGCCCGGCGCGCCCTCCTGCCTGTCCCGCGTCGTCCTGAGGTGCAGCACGGCCAAGGCTGAGCATGCCGTGTGAGAGCCGGATCGACGAGCAAGAGTGGATGGACTAATCTGTATAAGAATAACTCATGGCTCCCCTCCCCGCACCCTCCCCACGCCCCCACCACCGCCGCCTCCTCCCCACGCCCCCACCGCCGATGCCCTCACCACCATCGCAGTTGATCATACCTCCTGCTCGTGAGGATTTGGAGATCTTCATCGGAGATGGGATCCTCTTCGACCTGGCCGGTCGGCTGGATTTCAACAGGAAGCCTGCCATCTCTTCAGTCCCCGGTACACCATCCCTCTCCTAACCCCAATGGATTGTTCTTCCTGCTGATCACTTTCAGAAGATTTGTCTTCTGTTTAACGGAAGACTCGGTTGCTTTGGCTCTCCAATCATGTCTGTGGGCGTGTCATGGATTTTCATGTGAAATTTCTTAGCAACAATCATGTTGACACCCAAAAATGTATGAGTATGGTTTTTAATGAATTGAGCGTGTCAAGATAGTCCCAAATATATTTGGGGTGCGGAAACAAGGTCCAGAGATCACAAAATTTAGCAAAGGAGGCAGTAGGTCGTGAACCGACAAAGTTGCCGGACGCCGAGCACGTGCGCAGCGCGCCCGAGGCTCGGGGCGCTGGACGGTCCGACGGTATCCTTGCGGGCGCGAAGCCTTTTTGGGACCGCATCCGACGTGTGTCGGACGCTGGACCGGGGCATCCGCGCCTAGCTCCTGGCGTCCGTGGCCCCACGAACGCAGCAGGCCTTGCCGGATCGTGTCCGCGGACTGTGCAGGCGCCCCTTGACAGCAGTTTCCTAAGGGGATAAGACCCCCCCCTCCATATAATGGGAGATTCATGGCCGATTTGATCCCATCTACATCCAATCGATCAAAGATCACATATCAACTCCTCAAACCCTAATTTTCTTCTCTCAACCCTCTAATCTCCCCGCTCGCGGCATTCTCCGCGAATTTCGTCGGCGTTCTAGGTGGCCTTGCCGATCCTAGGGCACCCCTCATGTGCGCCCCTCCCGACGGATCTTTCCGAGGGCGTTTCGAGGTTGGTCCGGGCCGAAACCGAGCTCCACATCGGCTCTAGCGGTCTCTAGATCGTTCTAGCCGGTCACGCCATGTGTTTTGTTGCTGTGTAGGTTGTTTGCAACCTCTTGGGGCGTCTAAGACCCATCCAAGTATTGTTAGTGCGAACCCTAATTCGTGTCAACATACTTTTTGGCGACTCACTGGGAATTCGAGGCATAAATTGCGTTTTGAATCTAACTCCAGCGCCATGACTAACGGGGACAACGCAAAGAAGACCGCAGAGGTGAACGAAGACAACATCGTGCATCCCACTTCCATTGATGAGCTTCCTCGAAGAATTGAAGGCCAAGCTACATGAGGCGATGGAGGCCACCATGCGCCGCTCCTCGAAGAGCTGCATCAAAGCAAGGCCATGATAAAGTGGAGCAATACAAGCCACCAATCTATGACGAGATACCCGGTGCCGCCGCTACCACATCGGTTGAGGTAACGGATACCGAAAACCCTAAATATGATGATTCTTATACTCAACACGCTGATTATGCTACTATGCTAGAAGGTCATAAGAAAACCATAGATGCTAATTTCAATTCTGTTGTTGGTATGATTATGGCTAGATTCAATAAGTTAGAAGGTAAATCGCTTAGAATAGAAGAAATTGATGATGATTATGAGTTTGGCATGCCTTCTAATTTTTATGAGAATCAAGCATGGTACACCGCCTATAACAAAGGTAAATTGACCCAATCGTTTCCTCAGGAAGCTGATAAAACCGGTTCTACTAACAAAGAGACACCAACAAATTATAAACAACTTGTCTCTTTTTTGCCAAAACGATAGACCGTAATCGCCAAATCGTTAATAGGTAGCAAAGCACTAGGAATTTGGGGGCAACACCATATTACCCAACCCAATCGAAGTCACCTAGTCAAATTCCTATTGTGAGCAATGAAACTCCAGCCCCAATAATTCCTCTACCGATATGACCGATGCGTTTAATCGGTTGAAGGAAGATTTGAATAAGTCATTGCAGGAAAGCCTTGGTGTGCAATTAAAAACCTATAGAGGCACCCAAAAACAAGCCGCACCCTCCACACTATGACTACATGAGAAACCCACCCGGGTGGAAGGTACCCGACTTTCAAAAGTTTAGTGGTAATGATAATAAATCCACAATGGAACATGTTAGCATGTAACTTGCTCTATTAGGTGAACGGTGTGCTTTTGATTATATGAAAAGTCGTAATTTCCTTTATCACTTACATCGGCACTTCTTTTTTTTCGTGGTTTACATCTTTGCCATCATGTACCATTGGTTCCCGGGCTCAATTAGAAGAAAAGTTTCATAGTCACTTTTATGATGGGGTTCGTGAAACTAGACTTTCACATTTGACATCGGTTAGACAAGGGCGTAGTGAGTCCGTGCTTGAGTTCTTTAGGCGTTGTAAAGAGATTAAAAACCGATGCTTTCATTTGATGATATCTCGAACGTGATCTTGTTGATATATGCTTTAATGGTTTGCATCATAGAATTAAAGATAAACTTGAGCATATTCAATTTACTAGCTTCCCTTACTTGATCGAGAGAGTCGTTTTCGGTTGAATCGCTTGAATGATTCTCGAGAGAGTAGTTACAAATCTCATCGTACTAATGTGCATGCCGTGGACGATTATTCTTCGCCCCGACGATGAGAACAAAGAGGTAATGGCTGCTAAAATTCAGTGGCCACTTGAAAACAAACAAGTAGCTTGCCCTTCTCTCAAGCCGATTCACAAAAATCAGAATGAAGAAGTGAAGTTTACTTTTGATGTGTCTAAATGCGACCGTTTTTTGATGAGTTATTGAAAATCGATGCATTAGGATTAATTATACTTTGCCTTCTCGCAGATGAGTGAAAAAAGAGAGCATATTGTAAATTCCACAACTCTTATTCTCATGCAACTAATGATTGCAATATTTTTCATCGGCAGTACAATCGGCTCTTAATGAGGGACGATTGAGTCTTACCGACATGCAGCTCGACAAGAACCCTTTTCTAGCTCACATGAATGTGGTTGAAGCCAAGACACCGGAAGCCAATGCACATGCTATCTTGATCTCGTCGAGCAAGCTGCCACTGCTCAAGGGAAGAATGTGGTCATTGGCGAGCCACGCCAGTCTTGAATGTTCCTAAGAATTCAGGACGGCAAGTCTTAGTTGAGAAGAGTGAAGAAAGCAAGACTAAGGTCACTATTGTTGCAAGCTCGACGCAAGCATTGCGATGGCAAGCGTGGCTAGATGGCCGGGCGGCACAAGCCAGCCAGCTCGGCCGACTAGTCCAAATCGGCCAAGCCGATGAGGCCCGTGGCGGCAACCAAGTCGCTTGAATCGACCAATTCACTCGGGTCACTGGCCCCGAAGATTCCAAAGAATTCCCTCACTTCCGGTGTGCATGTCCTTAAGTCATTCATTCCACGTAACTGGAGGTGGGAATTTGGAAGACCAATGAGCCAAAAGTGAAAAAGCAAGTCGTGAAGCCTCAATGCACTTTTTGATCGACTTTTGGCTAAGTATAAGAAGCAAAAGGCTGATTCTAAGAATCGGCCAACAAAGAAGAGAGAGTCTACGTCTCCAAAGCGTGATGAAGCAAAGAACAAGCAAGTGGCTATGACTTTTTTCGAATGTGTCTTCTTCTTTGCAGGTTACTAGACCACAGTGTCTTGTTGGGGGCCACCACTTCCGCTAGTGACGCCACCACCACAATGGGGACTGAAGGGAGTCTTTGTACCATATCCTTCGGCTCCCATGAAGAGAGGAGTTGCTGATCCCATGGCTAAGCTAGCTGTCTTTAGCTGATTGGGTCTACAATCGAGTTCTAGTGGCATGGAGAAGAAGAAGGAGATACCTACCTCTTGTTCCCTCATGCTTGAGCAATCAGGGAAGGCACCTATGCCGCAGGTATACGCCCCGAAGAAGATAGAGGTGGTCGGGAAACCCGCTCTAGTTGCTACTCCTCTACCTTCCATTATTATGGGTTTAATGACGGCTCCCATTAATGACATCAACAAACCGATCGTGATTGGGGGCAAAATCCATCAGGTGACAAAGATCAAGTCACGGAGGAGGTCACTGAAGCCCAAGACAAGAGGAAGAAGCCCATGGATCCTCGGTACCGACAACCCAAGTGGTGTCCAGTCGGAATTGATAAGACCCAGAAAAGGAAGCTTCAACGAGCCCAGCAGAAGATGCTCAAGCACATGGCTGCTGCTCAAGGACAAGGTCCTATCTTGCCGAAGATTGTCCAAGAGATCAAACCAAAGGACGCCGAGATGATCACTACTGTTCGAAAGTCGGCTCAACCAATTGTTAAATTGTTCAAGTCGATTGTGGTGGAGCAACCGGCTAAACTGGTTGAGGAAGTGTTCAGGCCAGCCCCTGATTTATTGGCACTCTTAGCAAAGGGACCAGCTAAGCCAATGGAGCAAATTGTTGAATCAACCGAGCTGGTTGACGGGGCTGCTAATGCCCAAGATTCAGATATGCTGACTTCTGAGTCGGTTGAACCAATTTCCATTGTTTTTGATGCTTCTGCAGGTGTCCCCGAAGACTTTGCCACCGCTATTTCTGCTATGGTCGGCATTGAAACACCAACCGAGCCCGATGAGGAGATGGTGGACTACGAGCCTTCGCCGCTACGCTACCGAGATGAACACCATCTTTCTATCCGCCGATTATTATGTGATCGGGCAGGGAGATGATGAAGTTGCTGTTGTAGAACTAACATTTGGGGTGGAGGACGCTGTGTTCAAGAAGCCCGTCGCGCCTATCAAACATCTAAAACCATTGCATGTGAAGGGACACATCAACGGAGCACCGGTCCGCAACATGCTAGTGGATAGTGACGCAATTGTCAATCTTATGCCCTATTCACTATTCAAGAAGCTTGGGTGCAAGGAGGAAGAACTGATCAGGACCAACATGACCATCATCGGCGTGGGGGGAGGTGCACCTATTCCTTCTATAGGTATTGCCAATGTTGAGCTAACCGTTGGGAGCAAGACTTTGGCTATGGCTTTCTTCGGCCGATGTGGAAGGTAGTTATGATCTCATACTCGGCCGTGATTGGATTCATACCAATCAATATATTCCTTCTAGCTTGCACCAGTTCCTCATCCAATGGGTGGGAGATGCCATAGAGATTGTTCATGCGGACAATTCGGTTGAGATTTCTACAACCGATGTTACGCCTAAAGGGTCCGGGTTTGCTTGTCTTTCAGGTAGAGATCTGTCCAACTACGAGTATATTAGCTATGATGAGCATGGATTTGTACTGTGTCATTGAAGCCGATGGATCATTGGCTCAATATTATTATATAAACATTGTTTATTAATGGAAGATAACTTTAAATGGTTAAAGCGTCGTCTTGAGCATTATCGGACTAAAAAGACCGATGCATGTGAAGCGATTGATGACTTTGATGAGCTCAATAAGTTGGGCCAAGGTTTTACATCGGCTGACACTTTGGAACAAGTTGACATTGGAGATGGTTCTACACGGCCGACGTTTGTCAATCAAAACTTGGATGCCGATTATAAATCTAAATTAATCACGTTTATCAAGGAATACATTAATTGTTTTGCATAGAATTATACGAGATGTGCGGGTTAAGGCAAGATCTTGTTGAGCATTGGCTTCCCATCAAAAAAGGATTTAGACCATACAAGCAACCGCCAAGATGCTTCAATTCGGCAATAAATGACCGAATTAAGGAAGAAATTAATCGGTTGCTTCAAGCGGAGTTTATCCGTCCATGCCGGTATCTTGAGTGGGTCTCTAACATTGTGCCAGTTGAGAAGGACACCGGGAAGATTAGAGTGTGCATTGACTTCAGAGATTTAAATAGAGCCACTCCCAAAGATGAGTACCCTATGCCTATTGCCAACATGCTTATCAATGAAGCTTCGGGACATAAGGTTATTAGCTTTCTTGATGGTAATGCTGGTTATAATTAAATATTTATGGCTAAGGAAGACACATCAAAAGACTGCTTTTTATTTGTCCCGGATTTGTCGGTTTGTTTGAGTGGATTGTCATGACCTTTGGGCTCAAGAATGCGGCGCCACATATCAAAAGAGCTATGAATCTAATCTTTCATGATCTAATTGGGGTGATTATGAAAGTATATATTGATGATGTGGTAATCAAATCGGCTGTCCATGATTCTCACTTAGCCGATTTACGCCTTGCTTTCGAGAGGATGCGTTATTATGGCTTAAAGATGAATCCGCTTAAATGTGCTTTTGGAGTGTCATGCAGGGAAGTTTCGGATTTATAATTCATGACAAAGGCACAAAGGTTGATCCTAAAAGGATAGCAAAGATCAAGGCGTTCCGCCTCAATGTAAGAAGGATTTGCTGAAATTCTTAGGCAAAGTGAACTACTTGAGAAGATTTATTACCAACTTGTCTAGGAAGATTATTCCTTTCACCCCCATACTTAAGCTGAAGAATGAAGCTAATTTTGCCTGGGGCAAAGCAACAAGAAGCTTTTGATAAAATAAAGGAATATCATTTGTCTCCACCCGTTCTTCATGCACCTAGAAGGGGAGTACCTTTCCGATTATATATCACCGCCGAAGAGAAGGTAATTGGGGCTGTTTTGACTCAACAAGATGAAGGAAAGGAGTATGTTGTTGCCTATCTTGGTCGTCGTCTTCTTGATCCTGAGACAAGGTATGCCCATATTGAGAAATTATGCTTATCACTATATTTTGCTTGTTCCAAAATGAGACACTATCTTTTGTCAAGCACATGCGTGGTAGCATGCTAGGCCGATGTCATCAAACACATGTTGTATCGGTCAATCCTTTCTGGAAGGGTGGGCAAATAGGCATATGCTTTAATTGAATATGACTTGACTTTTGAACCATTGAGAATCTTAAAAGATCAAGTTCTTGCTGATTTTATTGTTGAGCATAGCATAAACATTGATAATGAGGTAGATTACTATACTATCACCCCATGGCAGTTATATTTTGATGGATCGGTTTGCAAAGGAGGTGCCGGTGTTGGTATTGTCACTGTTAATCCTTATGGTGCTGAAAATCCAATGTCAAGCCGATTAGAGTTTCATTATAGTAACAATCAAACCGAATATGAAGCTCTCTTGTTCAGGTTGATCATGTTAGAAGCTATGGGGGCTGATCATGTGAAGGAATATGGTGATTCATTGCTTGTGGTGCAACAAGTTACCGGTGAGTGTCAATGTCTAGATGGATCACTTCGTGCTCGCCTCAATGTTTCCTTGATTTAATTGGTAAATTTTCTGAATTCAAGATTCGCATATTCCAAGAGAAGAAAATCACAAGACTCATTTGCTTGCTCAACGAGCTTTCGGTTTTATTGCAAAAGAGAATTACTTGCATTTAAAATTTATGCAAAGAGAAAACTTGCTTGCTCAACAGGCATTCGGCTTTGATGTAGAGGAGGGATACTTTCATCTACAATACTTGCCGATGCATGAAGATTTGTTTGTTTCGGATACAAGAGCAGAAAATTTGGTTCAACCATCTAATTTAGTTGGACAAACCGATATGGTCTATGATTTGGATGAAAGTCTATTTGCCCCTTGATAATGGTAGTACCAATTTAGAGGATTGAGGACTCCTTTTTTTTTTTGCAGGATCCTAGCATTAAAGTCGACAAGAGTATTCGCAGACTTGCTTTCAAGTATACTTTACATAATGGTGAGCTCTATCAAAGGACCGCCCGAAGACTTGTTGTTGAAGTGCTTAGGGACCGATCAAGCAAGAGTGGCGATGGGAGAAGTCCATGAAGGCACTTGTGGTATGCATCAATCGGCTCGAAGATGAAGTGGCTATTGAGACGGGCTGGTTTTTATTGGCCTACTATGCTAGTTGATTGCTTTCGTTACTACAAAGGATGTGAAGAGTGTCAACGGTTTGAGAATATTCAGCTAATGCCGGCTGCCATGCTTCATCCTATCATCAAACCGTGGCCCTTTCGTGGTTGGGGGCTAGACTTCATCGGTCAGATTCATCCTCCCTCTTCAAAGGGGCATAAGTTCGTCTTGGTTGCTACCGACTACTTCACTAAATGGTCGGAAGCGGTACCCTTGAAGAACATAACACATAAGGAGGTAATTGAGTTCATCACTGAACATATCATTCATAGATTCAGCATTCCTCAAACATTAACTACAGATCAAGGAACGTCATTTATGGCGAAGGAGGTAAAGGATTTTACCGAATCATATAAGATTAAGATGCTCACTTCATCTCCATACTATGCTCAACCCAATGGTCAAGCGGAGTCTAGCAACAAGACCTTGATCAAGCTTATCAAGAAGAAGATAGATGACAATCCAAGAAGGTGGCATGAGGACTTGTTAGAAGCATTGTGGGCTCATCGCATATCGAGGCATGGTGCTACTAAAGTTACTCCTTATGAGCTAGTCTATGGTCAAGAAGTTGTGTTACCCATCGAGGTAAATTTGGATGCATACAGGTTTGCTAAGCAAATTGATCTATCTCCTACTATGTATCATGATTTGATGATGGATAACATCAGCAAGGTGACCGATAAGAGAATAAAAGCTCTAAAGGAGATAGAAAAGGACAAATCCCGTGTTGCAAGAGCCTACAACAAGAAAGTCAAGAGCAAATCATTCCAAATTGGTGATTTAGTTTGGCAAACTATATTACCGATAGGAACGAAAAACAATCAATTTGGCAAGTGGTCACCTAATTGGAAAGGTCCTTATAAGGTGATCGAGGTAATCTTTAGGAACTCATATGTGCTTGAGTCAACCAATCGGAGAACGTCAAGCAAAGGCGATTAACGGGAGGTATCTTAAAAAATATTTCCCAAGTGTTTGGCAAGAGGCCTAGTGCTTTCCAAACAATGGCCGATGCATGCATCGCCCTTAGAACAAAAAATGGCCGATACTTAGTATCAATCTTAGCCACTAAACAACCGATATGCTAGGCATTCGTTGTTGTTCTGGTTTTCTTGTCTTTGTTTTTTCGTGTTCGTGCATCTCTCACCTAAAAATAGGGGGCATATGTTGACACCAAAAATGTATGAGTATGGTTTTTAATGAATTGAGCATGTCAAGATAGTCCCAAATATATTTGGGGTGCGAAAAACAAGGTCCAAAGATCACAAAATTCAGCAAAGGAGGTAGCAGGCCATGGGAACCGACAAAGCGTCGGACGCTAGAGCACGTGCATCTTTGCGTCCGAGGCTCGGGGCGCCCGGATGGTCCGGCGGCATCCTCATGGCGTGAGCCTTTTCGGGACCGCGTCCGACGTGCATCGGACATTGGACTAGGGGCATCCGGCGCCAAGCTCCTGGCATCCGGTGGCCCTACGAACATGCAGGCCTTGCTGAACTGCGTCTGGCGGACCAAGCAGCGTCCAACGCTAGGCGTCAGACGCGTCCGACGCATGCGCGTGAGGCACGACCTGTCCGAACCGATCACGTTTGAGATCAAGTTTTGGAAGGTTTTGGTGATTGGAAATGTCCCTTGACAGTTTCCTAAGGGGATAAGACCACCTCCCTCTATATAATGAGAGGTTCATGGCCGATTTGATCCCATCTACATCCAATCAATCAAAGATCACATATCAACTCCTCAAACCCAAATTTTCTTCTCTCAACCCCTCTAATCTGCTGTTGTTCGGGCGGCATTCTCCATGAATTTCATCGGCGTTCTAGGTGGCCTTGCCGATCCTAGGGTACCCCTCACGGGCGCCCTCCCGATGGATCTTTTCGGAGGGTGTTCCCGAGGTCGTTTCGAGTCGAAACCGAAGCTCCACATCGCTCTAGCGGTCTCTAGATCGTTTCTAGCCTGGTCCACGCCGGTTTTTGCTACTTTGTGTAGGTTGTTTGCAACCTCTTGGGGTGTCTAAGACCCATCCAAGTATTGTTGGTGCGAACCTTAATTCGTGTCAACAAATCACTTTCGCTTCCCAGTCTTTTCCAAAGATGTTGGGTTTCCTGTCTACAAACTCTGTCGTGTAACCATGAATCTTTTTTATGCTTATTTCCATCTTTGGAATAATGGGACTCCTCACTCGGAAAGAGAAAAAAGAGCTTGGGAGATTGAGCAGGCCAAAGAATGGACTGAGGTCCTTTCTAGATCGGCCAAAAGAGAGGTAAAGAAAAATGAGAAAATTATGAAAAAGGTCCAATTTGCCAAGCCGATTGTTCAGTCCCCTACTCGGACCTCCCATCAACCAAGTGTCTCCATCTCCTTTGGATCTTTCACTAGTCAGATTAATCCAAACCCAACCCCTAGCCGCTTGCTTTTTGGCTCTAGGTCCACAAAATCCATTCCTAGCAACGTCCCACTGAAGAACACGGCTACTTCTAAGGTGGGATCAAAGGCAGACTCAAATTTGAATTTGAATCCTAAACGGGCGGCCAGGACCATCAAGTGTTTCCGTTGCTTGGACATAGGACACACAAAAAAGTTTTGTCACTCGGAGATAAGATGTATTCAATGCCTAGAATTGGGCCATATCAGGACTTTCTGTCCCAGTTGTTGACTGTCACGAACGACATATTTTTACCGTCAACATTCTACCATAAAAGGGGTGAAACTATACATTCTCATACTCATATAAATTTATTATTAATATATTTCCACTTGTAGTGCAGAAATAAATGTTTTACAGAAATTAGATAAATACAAGTGGAAAATGCACCAAAAGGCGCCATTCAGAAAGCGCATTCCGAGAACAACATTCATCCCAATGGCAAATGGCCCAACACGTGACAAATCGGGGCAAGCAACTTGCACCACACAACTTCTAGCCGGACCCACGGCCCACCTGCCGAAGTCGGTGGCCAGCAGTGCCAACCCTCCAGGCCTGCTGCCAACTGAGCCCATCTTGCATGAGGAGGCACATTCAACATAGAGGAGGGCGGTGCAGAGAGTGTGGGTGGAGGACAAATACACAACACAAGTCCAAAAGGTGGAAGCCCAAATCCAACATGCAATCATACCGGGCCGCAGGACATAGGTTTAGTATTTTGTGCATAACTTCCTCATACGAAATCGTAATGAGCCACCCGCCGAAACGAAGCTTACTCCGAGGCCCACACACTCTTGCAAAATCTCAGCCTGTTTGGCCAACTTATTGGCGCCCGCTACGTGACATCATCCGGGGTCGTTTTTCTCTAGCGGTGCAATCAATGCACGAGAAGAGGTGGTGCGGTGGTCGCTGCCCAATTCAGTGAACGTGGACGCCTGGGGAACGCGTCGGTTTGGTGCATTGATGGTATCAATTAGCACTTAGACCCCTCCTCTCATCCTATAAGTAGAGGGCCTCTTCCCCTCTCACAACACACACCATTTGGAGCCTCCTCATTCCCCACTTCTCCTCTCTACTCCACCTCTCTCTAGTTCTTTTAGTCTTTAGTAGGATTTGGAGTTAGGCAAAGCTTCATTGGAGAGCTTGTACTTGGGAGAAAGGAATATTCAAGTATGAATTCATTTATGGTTTCTTCTCAAGTCTTGCTCTCATATTGTTGTGCTATTGAACTAGAGTATTCTTTTCATGTTATAGTCTTGACATATAAACTAGCATATAGTTTGTGTGTTATATTCTTGACATGTTGTTCTTGACACGATCATGACATATGAAATAGACTATAGTTTCTATGTTGTGGTTTAGTCATATAGAACTTTAGGCTTAACCATTCATGCGATGTATTTGAGTAGAGTTAGGGTTGTCCGAGGTGCTTGGGGTTCGTTGTGGCTTTCGGCCTTTGTCCATATTCTAGCTCATCCATCCGTAGGGTGGGAGTCCGTGGGGGATATGGAATGTACCTTAACATGTGGGCATGGTGCCAGGGTGAGCTGGGACCTTTGGTTATATCAGCATGCCATGGTTGTGGGGGTAGGGACAGCTTTGTCCGTCCTTTGTAATCTCCCCACGTGTGTATCACCGTGTAGGAGTTCGTAAATGCCTTTCTTTAGGTTGTATTACAGGGAGGTCTCCCCGTCCATCTCACACTCAACCTAGACCCTAGTCATTTATGTTTGTATAATTATTAACTTGTTCTTTGCACAGCTACTTTAGAAATGCCTGCTCCACTTAGGAATATTCTTTATTCTTTATTTTCCCTTTTATCCTTGAGGTTGGCCCATGTGTGTGTCACACTATCTTATCATGACTTACCCTCGTATTGAGTATTGGTCAACTACACAATCATGTCGCCTTGTTCATGCCCCTACTAGAATCTCTACACCATGCCTTCCCTTGGGAAAAATATAAATAACGATACCCCGAATATTTCAGGGTGAAATGCTACAACGGTATCACTAGTAGAGAAGCTCACATCGATGACAAAATGCTTTCGTCACGTAAGATGCCAAATTCGTCATTGAAAAACCTTCGTGACGAATTAGTGACTAATTTGAAATCGTCATAGAATGAGCGTCACATTTGATGCACCATGACGAATCATGAAATTTCGTCATAGAAGTGTTTTTTCCCATGACGAACAAACATTCGTCATGGAACGGCTTATCTTCTATGACGAAAATAAAACATCACCGATTTTGTCATGGAAGTGATCGCCACGTGGCGCCACCGATAAGGTCCCACCCGGCCCACTTACATCTAGCACTCGGGCCCAATTACGCCTAGCAACTCTCTAATAAACAAGATTGTCCTCAAACACCAACATAAGTTTTTTTTGACACACTTTGTTCTCACTCATGCACATCAGAAAGAACTTCCCAGTTGGTCACCCATCCCCAAATTTCTATAAGCCAAGCACGCTTAACTTTAGAGTTCTTTGGATTGGGGCTTCTGGAAAGAAGTTGGAACTTATTGTAATGAGTATTCTATCAATCTTATTAAGCCCTAAACCAGGATATCACATGCTCTCCCCCTTAGGACACCTCGGTGGGACCACGGTGGGGGCGCCCACCTGTGGTGGCCCACCAATTAATTTTGTTTTATAGGACCGAGGTCGACGTGAAACGTCAGGCGGTCATAGGGCCACTACGGCGTGGGTCCAAGGTAGTGGGGCCCACCTATGGTGTCCACTTATGTAGTTAGTGAGATCGTGGTGGTAGGGCCCAGATTGACGTGGAAGGCAAGTGGTCGTAGGACTGCGCCCAAGTATGGTGGCTCACCGATTCTATCCAGAGAACCAAGCTCATGGGGCCCACAAGGACGTGAATGCCATGTGGTAGTGGGACCACTACATCGTCGGACCATGATGGTGGGGTCCATGTCACCACGTGGACTTGCGATGCCACATTGTTATGTGGTTCTATCTGGTGGGACAGTGGTGGTGGGGATAGTGGTGGTGGGGACAGTAGTGGTGGGGCCCCTGGTTGACGTGGAACACCACATAGGAGGGACCAAGACATGGTGTGTGGGACCACTATAGTGGGGTCCTCGTCGATGCCGGGTAGGACCGTGGAGCCGGGGCCCACGTTGACCGGAATGCCGCGCGTGGCTTACAACGTGGGACCGCCGTGGTGGGGTCCACATCACCACGTCGACCGTAGTGGGACCATGGTACCAACATGTGGGACCAAGGGCGGACCCACAAATGTGGGACCCATATTGGTGTTGAAGCATGGAAATTATTGTTTTGTGACGATGAGTGTGTTGTTTTGTGACGAAAAGTTTACATTCATCATTGGTTCCCCACCGGATAGAGGCGGAATGATTATCTATGACCGAATAGGTTTATTGTTTTGTGACGCTCTATTAATTTTTGTCATTATTTTTAGCGGCTTTGCTCCATCACTCATGATCGGTGACGAAGTGGCAATTTACAAAATTCGTCCTTGAAAACTCTGATTGCATGACGAAATTTCAAATCGTCACAAGGAAATCGTCATAGAAGATCATATTTCTACTAGTGTATTTCCATGCGCTTGCGGACTCATTCAAAACGTCATAGAATGCCACCGGACGTACCGTGATGATGTTGCTGGAATGTAACAATTCCGGTGATATCGTTGTGGGATGTCAACCTGCGGTTTCCAGCGTACTTGCCTTTTTGGCAGTTGCGCTTAGAAAACACAACACCAGTCACCCAAAAAACCCATCTGGATTTGGATGCCTAAAGCTTCCCAAACTTTATTAGGCCCCTCTATTCAATGGCGGCCCATGCTCCCTCTCTCAGCCCAGGATCAGAATGTTGCACCACCAGATACCATCGTTGTAAAGGATAACCATGACCCTGATTGTTGTGCCGTCAGCGCGGATTCTTTGGAAAGTTTAGGCAAGGAACGTAAAACAAGAAAATCTTTCATCCCACCAAGTCCTGGACGACATCGCTTCCAACTTAAGCATAGAGAGTTGTGTACCCTCTCCCATCTCAACCCCCGCCGACACCGGATACCTCCACCGCCGAAAAACCCCTCTCCCATCGCTGCCGTTGAGAATGGTGACGGTGCCATGGCGAACATCCCGTGAACCCCGGCCATTCTCGGTGTCCGAACTCACCGTTAAGCATGGTTGGAACCGGCCTACAATAGGCCACATGGCTTTGGGCGGTGAACCGACGGGAGAACACGAAGACTATGCGATCGTGTCAATCACCCCAATGCTGGCTGCAGCAGATGAACTCCGCCCAACACTCAACGTCGTCATCAATTTCCTCGAGCAAGATCAGAGGGTTCGTATTGAAGCAGCTCATCTCTCTCCTCTTGGTCTCGGCCTAATTAGACTTCGTACAGTATCCCAAAGGGACAGGCTAGTCAGAAATACTCCTTTCAACCTAGGTCAGAATCATGTAGTCACAGTGGTCAAACATGATGAGGGAATCAATGCTAGATCCTACACTTACATTAGAGTCTGTTGGTTAATGTTTCTAGCTTTTCCCCTAGACTTCCAGAAAGATCTATATATCAGAGCTGTTGTTGCTCCTTATGGCCGCCTCCTGGAATGGTACAGAGATGAGAATAAATCTAGAATTCTTGCTCAAGGTTTGATTCTGAGTTCGAATCGCGTACCCAGAAGACTTATTGTTTCTAGGGGAACTCTGATTGGATCATGAATGGGTCGATCTTGGACTGTACCAGTGTATATTCTTAATGGCCACTTCCCTGATGCATTCCCGTCTGATTAAGACCCAGTCCCCTTCGACGGTGAACCACACCCCGAACACGGGCCTATAGTTATGGGTCCACACCCCAGGCTCCCAACTGGCAGCAAGAACAATAGGGTGCAGCAGCAAACTTAGGAGTCTTTGGGGGCAACCCCCACCTGAACCTGGTTCATCAGCATGTTGACCAGCTTGTCAACCTTTATGCAAATGCAAATGTTGATGTAGAGGCAGTGAATCAGGTAAACAATGCCCAAGATGAAGCTGAAATTGGCAACAACAAAGATGATGTGAATATGGGGGCAGACGAGGCAGATGATATGGAAGTAGATGCTGAACCTGAAGGTGGAAAAAATGGCCAGCATGGAACCCAATTATATTTGTCCCTGCTAATGATCAAGAGAATCAGATTCCCCAACACCCGGTAGTGCCGCAAGATGTGATGAACCTGGATCTCTCAGGGTCCTCCATGAGATTCCTCTATGCAAATGGGCCTGATATCCCAATTAAAGAAGTTTTCCAGCCTGAAGAAGATAGTTCCTCCTCTCATGATGCCTCATCCCTACCCAATGAAGAGCGGGCTCGGTTCCTGGCTATGCAGAGCCACACAGCCAATATTGCCTTGTTTCATGGAAAGAGCTTGCCAAGTACCAGCACAGCTTCCCCGAACAACATCCTCATGCACCCATC
Organism: Hyparrhenia diplandra; assembly: GCA_015847255.1. Taxonomy (NCBI): domain Eukaryota; kingdom Viridiplantae; phylum Streptophyta; class Magnoliopsida; order Poales; family Poaceae; genus Hyparrhenia; species Hyparrhenia diplandra. The sequence continues at coordinate 28,277 of JADLZK010008693.1, forward strand.
CTGGTAGAGAATATATCACAAGAGGAACAAGTTGTCCCAGGGCTGACTGGCCTTGAGATAGTCCCCCATAACCCAATCCCTCATGCCCTGGCAGTAGAGTTTTGGCCACTATTCGATGCAGCAATCAGAGCGGCAAGGCAGATAATCCCTCCAGCTGCAGCGCCTCCCCTGATCATTGACAATAATGGGATTATACATAGTGAGAATGAGGAGCAACTTGACTTTTCTCAAGAAGAGCGTGATTATCCAGCCGATCAATCGGCCCATATAATTTTGAATTCCGAGCTAGTAGAATTGAGCCTAGTCCGGACAAAGGAAAAGGCCCAATGCTCAACCCGGCAGTAAGAAAAGAAAGAACATGTCCCTCCCTGGGACTGCGTCCATCAGCGATGCTCGCACTCCATTGGCATAGAAAACTGTTCATCGCAGCATCCGGCTTCATGGAGACAATGAGGGATACCGCCAGGTGAGAATCGAAAAGTCTAAGAGATCAAAAAATTGGCTTGTAGAGATTGATGAAGTAACCGGTAAACCGGGGCCAATCTCCCTATCTACCTTGCGCAGGATTGGGGAATCAAATGCGGTGTAGATCCCGAGACCTCACCGATGATGTGCTCATGGAGGAGCCATCTATGCAGCCGCCCAAAGGTCGAAGATGATGAATAAAAAGCCAAAGATCAGATCCAAATGAGCTCGTCGAGGCAGATCTGCAGCCTACATTGTTTCAAAGAAAACATGTTGCTTTCCTTTTGGCCTAGTGCCCTCTTGTGTTATCGGCCTATCAAGCAATCTTGTGATTTGTGTCCGGTTTGTGAACTTTTTAATCTCTCGATGTGACTCCTCCTAGGCTTAATTTATTCGACTCTCATAATATCATTGTGCTTTCCCCAAGATTTGAGTTGGCCTTATGAGTCTTTATTGTTTGCTCGAGCATTCTTTGCACCTAATCATATGAAAGTCTTCCCTACTTGTCCTAGTGACAACAGAAATGTCAAAACCCCCGCATGGTTATTTAATGGATAGATGGAATTGGAACATATTGTGTTGCAACATTAGAGGGATTAATGCTTCAACCAAGTGGGGACGCAGTTAGAGATAAAGTAGAAGAAAGTGCCCGCTCTATCATCCGCCGCAAGAAACGAAACGTGATCATTTTGATGCCACTTTTATCAAAAAATTTGTCCCTAGGAGATTTGATACCTTTGACTACATCCCATCGGTCGGTGCATCGGGGGACATCCTAGTAATTTGGAACAGCTCGGTTTTCCATGGAAATGTGACTGATAAGCAACAGTTTGGCATGGCGATTAATTTCACATCTAGGCAAAATGGTGACACCTGGTACTTGACCACAGTTTATGGACCTTGCCAAGAGCCGCCCGATCAGAGTTTGTTACCTGGTTCAGAAGCCACAGCATTGAACATAATGATAATTGGATTTTTCTAGGGGATTTCAATTTCTATCACTCTCTTGAGAACCGCAATCAGCCTGGCGGTAATATAGCAAATACCCTCATTTTCAATGATGCTATTGGCCATCTTGGTCTAATCAAACTGCCCCTCAAAGGTAGAACGTTCACATGGAGCAACATGCAGGCTGACCCCTTGCTTGAACAACTTGACTGGTTTTTTACGTCACCTAACTGGACAATTGTCTACCCCAACACAGAAGTCATGCCCTTGGCAAGAATCACATCAGACCATGTGCCTTGTCAGATCTCCATCAGCACCTCGATCCCTCGCGCCAATATTTTCCGCTTTGAAAGTTTCTGGGCTTAACAGAATGATTTTGTCGCCACAGTCCAAGATAGCTGGAGCCCATCTCTCCCTCATTCCCAGATGCCGCAAAAACTATATGAAGAAAGTTCAAAGACCTCAGATCCAAACTGAAAGTTTGGAGTAAACACCTCTCTAACCTCAGGCTCTATATTGCCAATTGCAACATTGTCATCAAATTCCTAGATTACCTAGAAGATACTCGGGTCTCTTCAACACTGAGGCAAATCTCAGAAATATTGTAAAGAAACAATTGCAAACCTGGCTGCACTACAAAAATCTTTATTGGAAGAAGAGATACACGGTCAACAGAGTGAAATTTGGAGATGAATGTCCCAATTTTTTTCATAGCATGGCAACTATATCTTATAGAAGAAATTCGATAGCACAGTTAATGAATGACCAAGGCATTTGGGTGCAAGATCATTAGAGCAAAGCAGGCCTCTTGTGGACCTCTTTCAAAAACAGGATGGGTATGACCTCTTCTCCAACAATGCAGTTCGACCTCTCAACCCTCATCAACCTAGTAGAAGGCCTTGATAGCTTGGTGGCTCCCTTCAGCACCGAAGAGATTGATGCCATTGTCAGACACATGCCCACTGACAAAGCCCCAGAACCAAACAGTTTTAATGGATTATTTCTGAAGAAATGTTGGCAGCTTGTCAAGGAAGATTTCTACAAGCTTTGCTCTGACTTCTACCAAGGTCTAGTCAACTTGGAATCCATCAACAGCTCCTATATCACCTTGGTACCAAAGAAAGAGGGGCCTGAAACTGTCAGCGGCTATAGGCCAATTTCGTTGATGAATATTTCTCTAAAAATTCTAATGAAGTTGCTGGCAGACAGACTTCAGCTTGTCATCTTGAGACTGAGTCATAGGAATCAATACGGTTTCATCCGTTCCAGGACAATCCAGGACTGCCTAGGCTGGAGCTATGAATTTATTCATCAATGCCACCAATCTAAGAGGGAGGTGATCATTTTGAAACTTGATTTCGAAAAGGCATTCGACACTGTAGAGCATTCCACCGTTCTCCTTGTTATGGAACACCTAGGATTCCCTACCTGATGGATATAGTGGGTTCAAAAGATCCTAAGCTCAGGATCATCAGCAATTCTTTTGAATGGAGTGCCTAGAAAATCGTTTAAGTGCAAACGTGGAGTGCGCCAAGGAGACCCCTTGTCTCCTCTCCTATTCATCCTCGCAGCTGAGCTCCTGCAGATCATAGTGAACAAGGCCTCAGAAATGAATTGCTCATAAAACCCATCCCACAGGCGGCTGCTGATTTCCCAATAATATAGTACGCGGACGACACTCTTATGCTCATGCAGGCAGATGTTGGTCAACTTGTTCAACTCAAAGAATTGTTGCACAGTTTTGCTGAGTCAACAGGTCTGCATGTCAACTATAGAAAATCACAGATGTACCCTATCAATATCCCCTAGGAAAAGATGGTAAATCTTGCTGCTGCATTCGGATGTGTAGGGACCATGCCCTTCACGTATCTTGGTTTGCCAATGGGAACAACTAAGCCGAGAATTGAAGACTTCTCACCAATGATGAACAAAATAGAGAGAAGATTATCAGCATGCTCAATCTGGCTATCACCTAGTAGAAGACTAGAAATGCTAAACTCAACAATCATACCTATCACGACTTATGCCATGTGCACTCTCAAGCTGCCAGTAGGGGTCATTGAAAATATTGATAGAGCTCATAAGCAGTGTCTATGGCGAGGAAATTCTGCAGAAAAGAAAGGTGGAAATCTTGTAGCCTGGCTGATTGTCATGCAGCCAAAAGAAAAGGGTGGACTCGGGGTAATCAATCTCAGACTCCAGAATGACGCACTCCTCATAAAACACCTTAGCAAGTTCTATAATAAAGTAGATATCCCATGAGTGCAACTGGTTTGGACAAGATACTATGAAAATCATGTTCCTCATGTGTGCCGAGAAACCGAATCGTTCTGGTGGAAAGATGTATTTCGTCTCAATATTCTCTTTAGGCAAATCAGCAAATGTGAAATTGGAGATGGCTCATCAGTATGTTTTTGGGAGGACTACTGGTCAGACAATGTGCTTGCCCACAAATACCCCAAAGCTAGCCTCCTATGCAAGACAAGACGGAGTGTCAATACAGAAGTGATGCATGCGCCCCGATCTTGACACCCTATTTGTTTTGCCGCTCTCTACGTAAGCTCTTGCTGAACTTGAAGCCCTCCAAGATGACTTATGCAGCCTCACCTTTGATGAGGGTAGCACTGACAGTTGGAATCCAATCTGGGGTCGAGCTTACTCCTCTCGTTGATATTACCGTTATGTTTGTTATGTTTTCAGCCACGTTGAAGCCCATCGAATCTTCAAGATCATCTGGAAGTCAAAATGTACCCCTAGAATCAAATTCTTCATTTGGCTTGTGCTTGTAGATACACTGAACACCAAGACCATGCTCCAGCGCAGAAACATGAACGTTCAGGGGCGTACCAATGCAGGTGTAGAAAAAACCATAGAGCATCTCTTCTTCGAATGTCCATTCGCAGGTTGGATCGTTGACGCGCTTGGGCATTACTTGGGACATGGGAATTATGGAAGGTGCGAAATGACAAGGTTTTCAATAGGCATGAACCAAGTTTAAACAGATGGTGCAATAATTTCAAAAACCAGTGTAACCTCCAGTCTTGTAGATTTAAGGTTGATCTTATGACAATCTTTTTGTGTTTGGCTAGATGTCTTCGTTAAGTATTGTAAGTATGTACCTCTCCCTTGCTTTTTTAAAATTAATGAAAATTATCGCCATTGTGGGGACCTCCCCACAGTTTTGTTGTGAAAAGAAAAGAGTGGATGGACTACTTTAGGGACCCGTGATGACCGCAACGACTACAACAAGTGCGGCACTCCCGCATGTGCAATCGACCGGGTGGCGCGGGCGGGCGTGGGTGGGTCCTTGCTGCGGTGCCGTGGTCGCCAGGCGGGGTTCCGCCGCCGCCGCTTCCGGAATGTGGACGCGGTAGCGTCGCCTCCTTCCTCGACCAATGAACATGAAAGACGCCATCTCCTTCCTTCTCGCGGGACGATGAGTTTACTTCGGGGACAGGCCGACTCGGGAGTCGATCGACACGTCTTTGCCGGGTCCATGTGTGGCCCGGATAGAAAATAATTAGCAAAAAAAATAATTACCTTAATTAGTCGCTTTTAAAATTCATGCAAATCTTTGAGGGAGGAGTACCGTAAAGGACGAGCAGATGCCTTCCTCAAGAAAATATCGACCCAACATAGAGCCCGTTTAGTTCACAAAAAGTGAACCAAAAAGTGCTACGCACCTATAACATCGAATCTCTTGACGCATGCATGGAGCATTAAATGTAGGTAAAAAACTAATTGCACAATTTGGCAGGAAAGTGCGAGATGAATCTTTTGAGCCTAGTTAGTCCGTGGTAGGACAAAAATTACCAAATACAAACGAAAATCCTACGGTAGTTGTCGGTGTCAAAAACCGGCCTGTTAGGCAACCGACTAGTGAAAGATGCCGCATGTCCCTAACTCCGGGTGGTGTGCCGGAAGACACGAGAGAGAGAAAAACAGGGGATTTATCCTGGTTCAGGCACGGATGCCCTACGTCCGGCAGTGAGAGTATTCTCATGTTGTCCTGCACGGAAGGTGCTCGTAGTAGGGGGGTTACAAGCTTGTTGAGAGAGGAGCCAGGGCTCTAGGTCCCGTAAGAGCTAGAGGTGGAAGAAGAAGGAGGCGGAGAAGAAGAAAAGAAGGGGAGAAGGCGTGTCGTGATGCCCCCGCCTCGTGTTTGCCTAGCCTTGCTAGGCACCGGTCTTTCCTTTATAGCTCAAGGGAAAGGCCCGCTCTTACAACTTGTGATGATTTCCTACTCTAGGCGTGATGTCATGGCCTGTTTGCCAGCTAGCGTGCGTATGATTGCGGAGACAATCATCATGGTCTTCTTGTCCGTTTGCGAGGCGCCGAGACTATATATCCCGATCCGAGCCCCCGTGCCGTGGTCCCGGTGGGCCCAAATTGTCCTGCGAGATTCGCCCCGAGGCTCGGTCGTGTGGGGCCTGATGGGACACGATGCTTATGGTCTTGTCATGACCGGCAAGTCTGCAGGCGAGGTTATGATGCCGTGGTGGCAGAGCGCTGCTCCGCTCTGTGTAGCATGGTGGCAGAGGCTTCTTTTGCTAGTCCGACGATCGCAGCGACGAGATTCGCGGGTTATCAGGATGTAGTGAATCCTGCCGCCAGGGGCATGCGTCATTGCCTTATCTTCAAAAGGATGGGCTTGAGCTGAGGCCTTCGCATCGACTCCTTCCTGGCTAAGGAAGGAGGCCGGGGCTCGGTTCCTTGCTAACGGGCTCGGGCGAGGCGAAGCCCTCCGAGCCCGAGGCCCGTGCTCGAGGGGCCCCACGTGGGCCACTTTTTGAATGAACCCCTGGTCTTTACCCGAGGATCATCGTCCCGTGATGGCCCTCCTTTCCGGATGACCACAAGTCTTAGGGCTTAATGAGTCCCCCCCGGGGGGTCTATTTTTGAACCCCAACAAGTAGCCCCCGAGCGTGCGAAGGAGTGTTGTCGTGGTTGAATATGGCGGATATACCACGGACACAAGAAATGGCTCGTGTGGGGCTTCGATGGCCTAGCTCAAGGGACACAAAACACGGATTTATACTGGTTCGGGGCAATCGGCGCCCTAGTCCGATCTCGGTCGGAGTCACTATGTGGCCGAGCTCAAACGCCAGTATCGGGGGTGACTACAAGCGTGTCGAGAGGGAAGCCGACTCCCAAGTCTCCCTGGAGAAAGAACGAGCGGAGGAAGGGGAAGGAGTGTGCGTGCGTGTCTTTTTTTTTCTCTTCTTGAGCGTGCCCCCGGCCTGCCCTTTTATAACCGGAAGGGTGAAGGCAGGTTACAATTATTGTGATGAAAGGAAAAAGGTAAAAGGTAAAATGGAAGAAGGAGATGACGTTGTTTTATAAGCATGGCTGTCCTTCTTTTTCCCCTCGTTGATCGCTGTAGAACCCACGTGGTGGGCCGGCCGTACTCAAGCGCCCAGAGGTGTCCTTTAGGCGCCGTTTGCGGCCATACCGCCTCCTCGTGGTCCGGGTACCACCGACGACACGATATTGAGTCTTCCGGTCAATGGTTAGGCAAAGACAGAACCGGTCTTGTCGCCACCGCAGAGAATATATTCGTTTCTCCCCGCCACCGTGACGTGGCCGCCTGAGCGCCCGCTCGTCCTCGGTCATGCTTGTCTCGGGACGGAGCTTGCTTTGCTTGCCTCCCCGTGTCCTTGACGAGGCGAGATTGGCGAGAGCTAGATGTCGGATGTGCCCATGCACGCACGCGTACATGCATTGCCTTTGCTTGCTTGCTAGTCCTGTAGGTGCTCGTGCTTGCACACCGGATGTCGGCTTTGCTTGCCTTCATGTGTTCTTAACGTGCGCACCTTGCGGGCGTGAAACACTACTACAAACTCGAAGGCTCTCCGGTGAACAAAGGCGAAAAGGGGGGCGGCTGTGTGCTCGCCTGGCGAGGTCGCCGTTCCCTCCGTCTCGGCGGGCTTCCGGCCCTCGGAGGTGTGTGGGTAAAAACGGTGGTCCCTCCCCGCCCGGCGATGTAAGATTAGGTCCTAGGGTTTCTAGGTTAGGGTTTGACGACCCGCGCCGGCGAGGCTGGCGGCGGCGTCGCGGCGGAACAAGTCCTCCCGGACTCTTCCCACCAGCCCCCCCATCGGCGTTCCACTCCGGCGTCGGCAAGGCCCGTGGAGGTGGTACTCCCTGCGTGGAGTACTTGTCTCGAGTCGCGTCGGTCGCTGCGTCGTCGCCCGGAGCGGCGGCGGCTCGTGGCACGCGCTTTTTCGGTGCGGGGGTGGGCGTGGTCTTTGCCGCGGATGTGGGTGGAGCCGGATCGACCTCGACTTCCCTCGGCGGCCGTCGGCGGCGACGTGGATTCGATTGGCGGAGTTCGGGCGCATCCAAGGCCGACGTCCCTTCAACGGAGAAATCGTCCTGCCTCTTTGCGCCGACGATCATCGCGCTCATTAAAGCCTCTCAGGCGATGGAGCTCTGTCGGATTGTGGCGGCGCGGAGATTTCCGGCGTCGGAGTTGGAAGGGGAAAGAGTCTAGGGACCGGCCCGTAATTTTTATTTTATTGTGGCTCTTTTCGCAAAGTTGGGTGGGTTAGCTGTCCCTTGTATCCGTATGCGTGATTTGTACCGGTATTTGCACGTTTCCTTAACTTTTAATACGTGTATGATTGTCAAAAAAAAAAAACGTGGGCACCTTGCTTGCTTGTTTAGCCTCGTGCGTCTTCGTACTGCATATATATGTATATACATACATGCCTCGGCCGTCCTTGGGCATGGGAGCTCGCACCACAACAAAGACGCGGCCGGCCCGGTGGGCGAAGGGTAGCAACGTGATTGTGCGAGGCGGAAGAGCTCGACAGAAGAGCTCGTGCGAGGCGGAAAGAGCTCATGCGAGAGAGCTCGTGTGAAACGGGAAGAGCTCGTGACGGCAAAGACGCAACTTCAGAGTTGTGCGTGGCGGCCGGCACGACGACCGTGGTCGTGGCGGCGGAGGGCGCACCGGCGAGGCGGGGCTCGGGCTCCGATCCCGAGTTCGTGCGGGACGGAGTTCGGGCTCCGTCTTTTGAGCTCGTGCGAGGCGGGGTTCGAACTACAGCCCGTGAGCTTGCCCGAGGGCGGAGTTAGGCTGAATGCCGTCATTGTTTTTGTCGTGATTAGTCATGTGTTTAGGGTACCCCCGATACGGGGTATCTCACAAGTGTAGTACTCCGCCGGCGTGGCCGAGACCATCGTTGATGGTGGACCGCCCAAGGCCTTGAGGGTGCGTGGGCCCCTTCCTTGACATCAAGTTCCGAGGCTAAGTCATTGTGAGTCGGTTGAACCTGAAGGAGGACCAAGCTGCGCTAGGGTGGACGTGCGCATGGGTTTCGCCAACTACCACGAGTCTCGGGAGGTCGTTGGCCCGTCGGTCGTCTTTGAGTCCCAAGGCCGAAGTTATTGCGGGTTGCTTGACCGAGTGGGAGCCGAGAAGTCGAAGCACGTGGGCGACGCCGTTTGAAGAGGCTCTTGGGGGAGGTAAAGCGGTGGCCGAGAACCATCGCCGCCTCCTATAAGAGTCCCCGAGCCACTACGTTCCCTTGTCATCCCGCTCCGTCCTTTGCTCTTGAGCCTCCCACCAATGAGATGCCGAGCTCCTCCGCCTCCCTCGAACTCGTCGGGCTCCCGTGGCCGTCAACATCGCCCTACGATGGTGTTGCCGAACATCCGCCGCACTCGTCCTGCGGCAGCGATAGCCGAGTGCATCGGAGGCGCGCTCGGGCGCCCGGTGTGGCGGTGTGAGCACGCCGACCCGCGCCTCCGCCGATGAGGCGGGAGAATCGGTCGACCTGCTGGTGCGGCATGTTGAAATGATGCGCGGCCGCGGTGTGAGCACGCCGACCGCGCCTCCGCCGGTGAGTTTCTGCCGGACCTTGTCCTTTCTTCGCTGAATCTTAGTTTTTGTCATGACCTTTGCCTGCTTCCAGAGCGCACCGCGGAGGTGGAGCTGCTCCGGGTCCAACACAGGCGTGAGCTCCCGGAGGCAATCATTCGCAGCCTCCGCCATGGCGCAAATCATTAGGCCGGGCAATGGCGGAGTCCATGACGGGCTACAATATGTCCCATGTGGACAGATTTCGCACGGGAGAACGATGGACTCCTATCGCGCGCGTCATCCCCCTCTACTCTGCTAGCGGTGCCGTGGGTCGCGCCGCCAACATCGACGCCTCGTCGCCGGTGAGGAGGAGTAACCGGGCTTAGGCTAGGTCTCCCTACCTCGACGCTTGCGCCCGGTCATATGTAATGCTATATATTTTTATAATGCAACGAAGAACGGGGTGGGCGGACCCCCTTATCTGCTTTTCATTTGCATTTTAATCCAAGCATTTTTTTATTTATTTATCCCAAGGGTCGAACGGGCGCACGCCTCTCACCCTTTTGACTATTTTTGTTCGCCCTGGTGCGTTCTCGGGCGAAGTTGCGTGGGCAAATGTGTCTTAGCTTAAAGCTCACGCCCCCGCTCGACAGGGGCGGTTATGCTCGCGGGTTCCCATGAAGAACGTGTAAGGGGTCGTTACAAGGTCTCGGATTCATCATGGGATCCGAGACTTCACAACTTGCCATGACCCCACGGCCTACGATCCAAGGTGGCCCAAGCCCCCGCCGGACCTTGGTCGTGTCCGCAAGTTAAACCCTTTAATCGCTCCGACACCTTGGCGCGGGTACGGCCCCCCAAGGAGTCAAATCTTGAACCTTCGAGGCATGGCGAGCCTTGGTGCTCTGTCTCCCTCGTTGGGTGGAAGCCTGTTGGCCCCGGATCCGCCCCAATTGGATCCGAGGCCCTGTTACTTGCACGATATTCATGGGTTTTTCGCCTTAAGGCACACCGAGCCTTTCCGCTCGCACCTTGGCCGTGATTTGTGTTAGCCCTTAACCATTCCTGGTTTGGTACCTTGGCACGGGCATGCACGCTTCGAAGAGGCAGCTCATGAGCCCCCGAGGGTGGCGGGCTTGGAGCTCGCCTCTTCGTAGGTAAAGACTGTTGCGCGCCCGGATCCGCCCAATTTGATCCGGACGCTCGTAACTTGCCACGATATTCATGGGCTTTTCGCTTAAGGCACACCGAGCCTTTGATGGCTCGGTAACCTTGGTCGTATTTGTGCTAGGTCCTTAACCATTCCCGGTTTCTGGCACGGGCATGTATTGCCGAGGAGGCAACTCGTGAGCCCCGAGGGTGGTGGGCTTGCCTCCGCCTCTTCCGTAGGTAAAGAAAACCCATTGCGCCTGGATCCGTCCAATTGGATCCGAGGTCGCATTTGCCACGATATTCATGGGCATATCGGCATTAAGGCACACCGAGCCTTGACGGCTCGCACCTTGGTCTGTATTTGTGTTAGGTCCCAACCATTCCCCGGTTCGGCACCTTGGCACGAGCATGTATTGCCGAGGAGGCAACTCGCGAGCCCCCCGAGGGTGGCGGGCTTGAGCTCGCCTCCTTGTTAGGTAACTGAACTTGTTGAGCCCTCGATCCATCCAATTGGATCCGAGGCCTCGCTTTCTTGCCACGATATTCATGGGCTTTTTTGGTTTAAGGCACACTAAGCCTTTGACGGCTCGCACCTTGGCGTATTTGTGCTAGGTCCTTAACCATTCGGTTTGGTACCTTGGCGCGCCGTGTATTGGCGAGGAGGCACTCGCGAGCCCCCGAGGTGGCGGGCTTGAGCTCGCCTCTTCTTTGCTAGTGCTTGGATCCAGCTAATAGGATCTGGGGATCCGTCTTTCGCCGTGCTTCCCCTGACCTTTTTATGGCTTTGGGCTTTGTGAGCAATTGATGGCTTAGGCATTGGCCGCGTCCCTGCCGTGCTTTTTGCTGTTTTTGTGTTACGCGCCGTGAAGCGACTGAGAGTCTCTTGAGAGGCCGGCGTGAGAGTCCTCGAAGCGTGGCGGGCTCGGTGATTCGTCTTCTTCCCGAGAGAAAAGAAGCCCTGAGGGGATGTCCCCTTTTCCTCCCTTGTCCGAGTAAGGGCAAACGTGAGTAGTCTTCGGATGATGATCTGGATTTTCCTTTCCAACAAGGAGGGCCTCGGTGCTAGTGGCTTCCATTTGACCCAGATTATTCAGGTCTATTCCTCGTCCATCCCTTTCGCAAGGAGGAGGGTCAGGTCATACGCGTGTCCCTGTGGTTGTTTATGGTTCGCCCCTCATCCATCCTTTCCACGAGGAGGGTTGGATGTTACTCATGGGTTCCTCGGGGACGACCCCGAGGCATCCGGTGAGTTGCTAGCGGGGGTAAATTCGAGGTGGAAACCCGCACCCATTCGTTAGGGTTCGGGGCGAGGCGCTAGTGTCCGATTTCCATAAATCCCCGGTGGTCATATCGGAGGTTCTCGTGAGTGGTGGGTGATCACCCCCAGGGCATCGTAGCCTTTTCAATAAACCCTACGATATGTAGACATCGGCTTAGGGACTCGAATCCAAAAACTAAAGGGGCCCGCGATGCCGTGGCATCCTGTAACCGAATCGGCTAGTGGATCCCCTTTTTTGTTTTGTCCCTCACTCGGGTGGTGGGAGCCACGTCGAACCCTTCGTTGGGCCAGCCTTACGATCTCCGTGCCTATGTGTGACTCGGGGTTGCCTGGCCGAATGAGCCACACGCTGGTTCGAGGTCGCGCACGTTCATTGATTGCGACCTTTAAACAGAGGTATATCTGAGAAACAAAAGAGGCGTGGGGGTATGGCTTACCAATTCCATAGGTGGAAACACCCTTGTTTCTCCACGCCAGCGTTTGTGTGGGGGCGTATTTCAAACCGCGAAAAACCCCGCAATGCACAAGCTTGGCGGGGTTTGTATCTACCGCACCTTTTTCGCAGCCTTTGTATCGGCTTTCCGCCCTCGCTTTCCCTCACGAAGTTGTCTTCGCTCGTCCCTCCTTCTTGTCCGTCACGCCCTTCCATTGCTTGCCCGAGATCCGGAGAGAAGGAGAAGAGGAGAAATCTTAGTCGCCGAGGCGGGTTAGTTTGAGGGTTGTCATGGCGCGAGGTCGATGCCGCGGCACTGGTCATTGATTGAGGCGCGTGCATGCGGGCGCAGAGTCAAGCCTCCTGTGGGTCGTTGGCGAGGCGGCGTAGCTCGGCTTGGTGAAGATGGCGACGTGGCGGCAAAACAACGATACGTCGGAGTTCGGCGTACGTGATGCTACGGTCGGCGGGTCACGCTGACGTCCCTTAAAAAGGGCGTGTGGCCGTCCACCGATGGCGCGTGCAGTGAATCCCCCGCGAAGCGTGGCCTTAGGACACGTTATTTTGACGGCGGTCGTTCGGCTGCTCGATCGACAGCGGACCTACCGCCGCCAACCGCGGTGGGGGAAGGTCTGCCGTCGGCGAGATTACCTTTGCGTCCGACCTTGGCGCGCGACATCCCTAGGTATGTCACGGGTTTCCGAGCACCGGTGGCGCCCGACCCGAGGCGCGCCACGTTGGCCCCAGCGGGCCTCGCAGGGCGTCAAGCGAGCGGGCTTGATCCCCAGCCGACAAGTGGCCGTGATCACCGCATCATCCTCCCCGCGATCTCGGCGTGGTGTGCGCGCCGCCACTCATCGCTGCGCGCCGTGGTCCGACCGATTACCGCCATTGGGCGAATCAGAACCGTGGGACGCCCCCGTCACCGCCGCCGGGAGAATGAAACTTTGACGGGTGCCCGACCCGGAGGCCGGCCCCCGTTGGTAGCAAAGCAGGCATGGGGCCGACTGCCCCGACGCCCATGTGGCCTAGTGATGTGAGAGGGAGAGGGAAGCAACGTCGTGGTTTTAGCTCAAGAGCTCCGCCTCTCGAAGTTTGATAACATTGGGCCGGGAGGACGGAGATCTTCAAATCGAACACCGGAGTTTGATGGGAAGAAGAGTTTGACACGCAAATGCCCCCACACTGAGCGCCAACCGCCGGTGTTCAAAACCGAGGCTTGTTAGGCAACCGACTAGGGAAAGATGTTGCATGTCCCTAACTCCCGGTGGTGTGCCGAAGACACGAGAGAGAGAGAGAGAGAGAAAACAGGATTTATCCGGGTTCGTAACGGATGCCTTACGTCCGGGCGGTGAGAGTATTCTCATGTTGTCCTCGCACGAAGGTGCTTGTAGTAGGGGGTTACAAGCTTATTGAGAGAGGAGCCGTGGCCTGTGTCCCGTAAGAGCTAGAGGTGGAAGAAGAAGGAGACGGAGAAGAAGAAAAGAAGGGAGAAGGCGTGTCGTGATGCCCCCTCACAGTTTGCCTCGGCCTTGCTGTGCACCGAAGTCTTCCCTTTATAGCTCAAGGGAAAGGCACGCTCTTAGAACTTGTGATGATTTCCTACTCTAGGCGTGATGTCATGGACGCTTTGCTAGCGTGCGATGATTGCGGAGACAATCATCATGGTCTTTGTCTGTTTGGCGAGGGCCGAGGGATATCCCCATGATGCCCCCGCGGTGGTCCTGGGGGCCCAAATCGCCCCGCCGCCCCGGTGCGGCTGTGGGGACGCACGCTATGGTATTGTCGACCGGCAAGGCAGCGAGGTTATGATGGCGCGGGTGGCCAGCGCCGCCCGCCTCGGTGGTAGCATGGTGGCGAGGCATCTTTTGCCGCCCCGACGACGCAAGCGCAGGATTCGCTGCGTTATCGATGCTGAATCCCGCCGCCGTGGGCATGCGCCATTGTCTTATCTTCAAAAAGGATGGGCTTGAGCTGAGGCTCGCGATCGACTCCCTTCCCTGGCTAAGGAAGGAGGCCGGGCTCGGTCCCTGCTTTACGGCTCGGGCGAGGCGGCCCGAGCCAAGGTCTGCGGCTGGGGCCCCCACAGGCCACCTTTGAATGAACCCGGTCTTCACCCGAGGATCATCGCCCCCCGTGATGGCCCTCCTTTCCAGATGACCACAAGTCTTTGGGCTTAATGAGTCCCCCGAGTCTATTTTTTGAACCCCAACAGTAGTCGAACCCAAAATATTTCACCAACTAAACACCTCTACAGTGTGCTTAAGGTACACACTAGCCCCACGCACGCATGAGGCAGCTCTCTTTAATTAGCTTTTGTGCTGTTCCAGGAGAACTGACATCATTGAAATGCCTTTTCCCCGCTATAAATCTCTGCATCCACGCAGAACGAGAGTTCATCTTCCAAAGAGAACTGAGGCAGTGTTCTTACCTATACTATATTGTTTGGTAGCTAGGGTCTAGCGCTGTAGTTCATTGACTCAATCGATGGGGAATAAACCTACTCGTGGTTCTGCGAGTCCGGGAGATGGAACTGAACCATTTGCAGGCGTGGTCCTTTTCACCAAGTCACTAGAAGACCTGAAGGTAGTTGAGTGGGCATGTAGACTTCTTCGTCCGTCTAGAGATTACAAGCTGTGTGTTATTCACGTCACCGAGCTGAAGGGGACAAATCCACCACCAGAGCGTACGTTCTTCTAGTCATTCCTTTATTTCCCCTCTTCTATATGCCATATCTACTCATATAGATGTACTTTTTTTTTCTGTTTGTCTTATTGATACTTCATTTATTACCTGATCAATGTTTTATCAGAACCTAACATGCCATGGTTTTTAGTCTTTACACTACTGTAGGGGAGAACGATGGCATTTTAAACTGATAACCCTTGAATGCCAGAATATTTTTTCTCATATTAATTTATTATTATGACGCCTGGAGTATTATATTATTATTCCTGAAAATTGAAAACCTGTATTACAATGTCAACGTACTTTAACGGTGGGAATATTCACACGTATATATATATGCCACAATATGTACAGCTATACAAGATAAATCCTATAAATCCCATGAAATGGAGACAATGTTCATAAACGCCGGCTATCCACGTGACGATATTAAGAAGCATCATAATTGTCTACACGCTATTGACAAGGTGCGTCAAGTTGCAAACACGTGTATATATATACTGAAAATCTGTGGATCGGATAAAACTTGTTTATTAATCGTCTATGTACGTACGTACTACATGTTTGAGAACGTACAGGATATTTGGAACTATATTTGGGGCATAACATACAAAGGAGATAATTTAGAGCAAACGCTGCGAGACGCTATCAAAGAGTTGCGGGTAAAGCGGCTGGACAAACTAGTCCTGCAATTGTCGGATGATCCGCAAAGGTACGACGTTGCCTGCCGGCCACTCATGAATATCCACTATTATTATTATTGTTGTTGTTGCTGCTGCGCGCGCAAGGGAGCGAGATAACCATTAATGGAAGCAAGCTCTGGATCGAGCGATCTTCTAATTCTATTTTCCGCTTTTTGGTAGGACGCCAGTTAAACGCTTGGAGTCACAAGGATGTTCTATCGTGCTCGCAAATGTAGCAGAATCCTCAACCACTTGCACGAATAATCATGTTCTCACTCTGCGCACTCCCGAAGCTGCAGCGACGCCCACGGACGACGATGGTAGAGCAAATGTAGATTCTGATCCTACCAGGAATGTGGTCACTCACGCCACGCCGACGACGACGACGGTGGTGGCGCAAGCGCAATCCCTCGAAGGGTCAGGGTCAGGTCGTCGCACTCGCACAGTCTCGTCCACAGAGTCGATCGGCCAAGAAAGGTCCGTCGTCCGCCGCTCCTAAGAATACCGATCGACGCAACCTCCTCGATCGAAGGCCCGCAGCAAATACGTACTGGGGCATGCATGCATCCCGAGCTTCAGTGTTCAGATCGACACACCACGCAACGAGCCTGTGATGTTTGTAGCTATAGCCGACTGTTTATTCACATGTTGTTTGTGTTATTTTGTCGTTTGAGTGCTTGTCGTACGTGCTTTTGTGCGTTTCCAGTTTATTTATTCACAGGTTGGATGGTGCTGGCCTGCTGGTCGAGTCCCACTACTACATTATTATGAGTGGAAGCGTTAATTTCTCTTAATTTGTGGCTTCATTGTCTACACTCAGTGCCGCTGGGAGGCCGCGCGGGCCCTCGATATTATCATGGAGGTGGAGGCCAGACGTGCGCAAAGCGTGCTCCCATATAGGGTGGCAAAGCATCCTGCAGAGGCGTGTCGCTGACAGGGCACGCTTTGTCGCCAGCGGGCGAGACGCGCGCTAAAGTGCGTGTTGCTATACTGGCGCGTCGGCAAGGACATAGGCTGCACGCGAACGATGAACGGGCTGGGTGCGCGCAGCGGCCGGACCCCATGCATGGCGTTGGGTCGTCCGCGACAGAAACGAGTGGTCTCGGCATCCGAAGTGGCGGGCCATCGGACGGCCGACGGCGTGCATACCGTGGGGAGCATGGCGCCTCACGACGCATTGTGTGCTTGTTTCAAAAGTCGAAACACTTAAGGGCATGTACAATAGGTCCCTTGTACCCATCTCTTCGCTGCCATTTTTACAAAGGAATCCCCATCCAAGGCTGAAGACGGCCCGTCCGTCGTCTCGTGAAGGGACGGTCTCCTCCCATGCTCCGATGTAGACACGACGACCCAGGTAGCGTTGTAGCAGTCATCTCCTCGTCGTTACGGGCGCACGGATCCCGGGTACTTGCGAGCGTGGGGGATGTTTGAGCGTGCGCGGGAGGGAGCAGTCACGCCAAATCCATCTCCTATAGGGCTGTTTGGGACTGCTCTGCTCCCGTTTTTGCAGCTCTGCTCAACAAACTCCACCATGGAGCAGCTCCACGGTGGAGTTCATGGAGCAGGTGGTCTTGTTTGGCACACAGCTCTGCTCCAACTCCAGGAATGAGTTGTTTACATGCAAATGGTCCATTATACCCCTAATTGAAATTGCACTTCATATTTTTTTTACGAAGAATAGAGAACAAATGTAGAACATTAACGGAGGCAAATAATGTGTACAAACCATACACGCATCAAAGAATATGATTTCTATTTTCTAAATTTCAATATATCTAACAAATGTACAGGCTATAGTTGAACAATCAATAATCGACAATCACAAATTGGCAATCAACAAGTAGCAATCATACCTCATCCTTATTCTTTGCTGCTGGTTGCTTCCTTGAGGCAATGCCGTGGCCTCTAGTTCCCTGGCCGCCACTGTTGACACCTCTTAAGCTATACTTTTACATCTCAATTAAACATATAATAAGGGTATAAAATGAATATAAACATAGATTAGGGGCTTTACTAACACAGTTTCACAAGTTTTGGTGATTTATATCTTTCCAGGGACTTAACAGGTAAATGCCGGAAAACTCAAAGATAAATTCCCATATAATAAGAAGATTAGTCAATGGCGAATTTCAATCCGAAAAGTGAACTAAAACATTCTAGAAGACACCAGAAGACACCAGGAGAAGCCTGACACCCCCGGGTCCACTCGAGAAGCCGGGCGGCGCGGGTGGGACCAAGATGTCAGCCTCATCTTCCTAGGTCGGTTTCAAACCGACTTTGAGGTTGTTTCTACACCGTTGTTGAAGGTCGGTTTGATCCAAGGGTCCATATTCATCGACCGTGACTATATAAGGGTGACCCTACCTCTGACCTAAGCATGAAAATCATTATTCATCAGACTCGACTCGACAATCAAATAGAGCCATACCTCTCTAATTAGAAGAGCTGAGATCAAGTTGAGAGAGATAGTTAGAAAGTTGAGAGATAGATCGAAGAACTTTATAAGAGTTCTAGATCTATTCTTGAGAGATAAAGAGTAGAGTAGAGGAGAAGAAGGGGAAGTACCGGATCTGTCGGTAACTCCTCTACGCTTGTACCTCTGGGATCAAAGGCTTCATTGCACTTGATCTTGAGACTTCTTTGGTCGATCAACTTCATATTTGAGTAAGATCACTTGTTTATATTTCTTTCGGTTTACGACTCTTTAGAGTACTTCAATTCTTGTCGCTCTTGAGTTGAAGTTGTTACCCCAAGTGCAAGCATGGTGTTTGGACTAGATAACTCGTAAATACACCCTACCTTCCGGAGCGTGGTAGTTCGTGGTAGTGACAGTACCATTGATTCCTTTGGAGTCCACTTCCCGTTGGATAGGCCTAGTAGGACCTAGTTACTGGAGGAATTGCAAGTTTCGACCTTGTTTTCCTTTGAGTACGTCCCCATTAAGAAATATCTTCGAGCCTTACAAGGATATAAACTAGACAACCATAGACATCTTCTCAACCTTTATTTATTCTCCGGACCTTCCTACAGGTCTCGTGGATTTAGTTCTAGTCTCATTACCCTCACACCATTCTCCCCCCGTGGATTCGATATTTAAAACCCTCTCCCGGGTGAAGTGCTCATCGTGACTGTTCGCTATGAGACTATACAAATTATAAATATTTACGTAGGATAACTTTTACCAACAAGCATTCCGGCGCCGTTGCGGGAGAACGGTTGTTGAACACGTGAGCTAAACTAAATCTTGTATCATATCCTTAGTATAGATTTTTCTTTTATCTTTTAAAACCACTATCCAAATGGATACTACCCCCTTTACCAATACTTGGCACCCAATGGGCAAGCTTGTAGACCTGTGCTATCATCTAAACCTATCCGTGCTGGTTCTTATGAGTTTCGCCCTAGGTTAATAGAGATGGTCCGAAATCATACATTCTCAGGAGAATCAGACGAAAACCCTTTCCTTCATCTCCAAACTTTCGAGGAGACATGTAAATGCCTCCATATTGAAGGCATGTCCCCTGAAACTATCCGCTAGACGCTCTTTCCATTCTCTTTGAAAGGAAAAGCTCGCCAATGGTACAATAGAAACAAAGAGAGAATGGGTGGCGACTGGGAAACTTGCTTAAATGACTTTTTGTGCAGATTTCTATCCCATGTCCAAACTAGTCAACTTTAGGCTCTCGATCCTATCCTCCAAACAAAAGGATAATGAATCTTTGAGTGTCTTTGGGAGCGTTTTGATCTTCTTTCCAAATCGGACCTAATCTAGCCATACAGACCATGTTCTAATTCAACATTTTTATATCGGTCCGAATAGAAAATCTAGAAAATACTGAACAACACTAATGAATGGATCCTTCATTCACCTTTCAATCCCCGAATGCATAATTGTCTTAAATAAAATAGTGGAAAACAAGGAGGATGATCCAAGCTGCAGGGGAAATATTTAAAAATAAAAAGAAATCATAGAAAAGAAGGAGGATTAGCTAAACCCAATTCTATTCCAAATTCTTTTACAAATTCCGGCTAATCCTAACCTTTAGAACAAGAAGAAACCAGAGGTCACTTCGATCTCGACTTCTTATTCGATATCGAGGATGATCTCTTTACTGATTATGGAAACACCTCGAGATATCGATCGAGAATCTCGAAAGGCTAAAAACATCACAACCTTATCCTTTAGATCCTTCGATTGGGAACATTTAAAGGGAACCACGTAAGAGCTTGTCTCAATCATAAGTAGAGAATGGATTTAAGAATCGAGCTTTCCTCGATATAATTTGATTGGATTCACCTTCGTACCTATTCGATTTGCCAAATTGATAAAGACGCTTTTGATGCTCTCTACAATCCTATTGTGGGAATAAATATCATGGCATTATCTTTTGCTCATGAACTTCTTAAAAATATGCCATTGAATCCCACTACAAAATTGTTATTAAGACCTTCAGGACAAATTGTCCAAAGCTCAGGAATTCTTTATGTTTTACCAATCAAGGTTAATAACATCATGGTACATCTTAGCTTCTATATCTTTGATACCTTGGAGTTTGACCTGCTGATAGGACAACCAATAGAAAGGCTAACTTTTAAAGGACAACCCGGAGAATTAGATTTTCAGCTAGACTAAGATCTTAAACTTTCATTACCTATAGTCCAAGCCATTCATGCTAAAACCGAGTCTTATCCAGAACCAGACCCTATGGAGGAAGTTAGGGAGGCCTCTATAGAATATTTTGTGGAGTCTAATCAAGAGGACGATTCGAGAGTTCTTTATCGAAGAAGAGGATGAGAATCCTACCACTTCGAACCTCTAGATGAATTTGAGAACCCACCTAGACCTCCCATTGAACTTAAACCTTTACCAATAGGGCCTCACTTATGCTTTCCCTAAATCAAGATCCAGAGTCTCCCCGTGATCATAAATGATAAAATTACTTGAAACGGACTCTTAGGTTGATAAGCTGTCTTAGAAAACATCGCTCGGCCTTTAGGCTATTCACTTGATGACCTAAAAAGGAATTAGTCCCGCTCTCGCACTCATCGTATTCCTACGAGATCGGATATACCCCCATCTATAGAGCCTCAACGTAGACTCAATAATGCGATGAGAGATGTAGTTAAGAAGGAAGTTCTTAAGTTGTTACACGGGATTATATATCGCGTGCCACATAGCCAGTGGGTAAGCCCGTACAAGTTGTGCCTAAAAAAGGAGGCATGACGGTTGTTAAAAATGATAAGAATGAATTAATTCCTCAAAGAATCGTCACGGGATGGAGAATGTGCATAGATTATAGAAAATTAAACAAGGCTACAAAGAAAGACCATTTTCCATTGCCTTTCATTGATGAGATGTTAGAGTGATTGGCAAACCATTCTTACTTTTGTTTCCTTGATGGATATTCTCGGTATCACCAAATTCTAATCCATCCTAGTGATCGAGCAAAACCACTTTTACATGCCCTTATGGAACTTATGCTTATAGAAGAATGTCTTTTGGGTTATGTAATGCACCCTTCTTTTCAAAGATGTATGATGTCTATATTTTCCGAATTGATTGAAGAGATTATGGAAGTTTTCATGGATGATTTTTTACGTTTATGGAAAAACTTTTTTGATGATTGTCTAGAAAACTTAGACAGGGTTTTGCAAAGATGTGAGGAAAAGCACTTAGTCCTTAATTGGAAAAAAATGTCATTTTATGGTTAGAGAAGGAATAGTGCTTGGCCATCTAATTTCGAAAAGAGGAATAGAGGTAGATAAGGCAAAAATAGAAGTTATAGAACAGTTACCTCCCCCGTGAATATCAAAGGGATAAGAAGTTTTTCTAGGCCATGCTGGTTTCTATCGTAGATTTATAAAAGATTTTTCACAATTGCTAGACCACTTACTAGCCTTTGTTAGCCAAGGATGCTCCCTTTATTTTTGATGATGCTTGTCTAAAAGCTTTTGAAACTTTAAAAAAGGCTCTTGTTTCTGCACCAATCATCCAACCCCTCGATTGGTCTTTGCCTTTTGAAATTATGTGTGATGCCGGTGACTATCTTTGTGGGGGCAGTGTTAGGGCAAACTAAAGACAAGAAGCATCATGCTATTGCTTATGCTAGTAAAACTTTAACTGGACCACAACTTAATTATGCTACCACTGAGAAAGAGTTGCTAGCAGTTGTTTATGCTATAGATAAGTTCAGATCTTATTTGGTAGGAGCTAAAGTAATTGTTTATACTGATCATGCTGCTTTGAAATACTTGCTCACCAAGAAAGATGCTAAACCTCGTTTGATAAGATGGATTTTGTTACTCCAAGAGTTTGATTTAGAAATTAAAGATAAGAAAGGAGTAGAAAATTCTATTGCTGATCATTTGTCAAGAATGCATTTTGAAAAACCAAATGAATTGCCTATTAATGACTCACTCAGGGACGATATGTTCTATCGGATAACTCATACCGATCCCTGGTATGCAGATCTTGTTAATTTTATGGTTGCAGGATATGTAGCACCAGGTGCAGATAAGAAGAAGCTTATGTATGAGAGTCGTCACCACCTATGGGATGAGCCATACCTCTTCAGAGTTTGCTCTAACGGGCTACTCAGGAGATGTGTGCCAACAGAAGAAGGACTTCAGATAATTGAAAGATGTCACTCATCACCATACGGAGGACATTATGGGGCATTCAGAACACATGCAAAGATTTGGCAAGCAGGATTTTTCTGGCCAACCATGTATCAAGACACAAAGGATTTCATCCGAAGATGTGGAGCTTGTCAGAGGCACGGAAATATCAATGCAAGAGATGCTATGCCTCTAACAACCAATCTCCAGATAGAGCTCTTTGATGTCTGGGGAATTGATTACATGGGACCATTCCCAAAATCTGGAAACTATGAACATATCTTAGTAGCAGTGGACTACGTTTCAAAATGGGTTGAAGCCTTGCCGTGCAAATCAGCGGATGGCAGGAGCTCAATAAAGATGTTTGAAGAAACTATATTTCCAAGATTTGGAGTACCTCGAATGGTAATCAGTGACGGAGGAAGCCACTTCATTGACAGAAGATTCCGACACTATTTATCAAAACATGGAGTTCGTCACAATATTGCTACAGCTTACCACCCTCAAACGAGTGGGCAAGCAGAGACTTCAAATAAATAAATCAAGAACATCTTACAGAAAACAGTTGAAGAGATGGGAACCAAGTGGAAGGATAGACTTCCAGAAGCACTATGGGCATACAGGACCGCCTACAAGACACCAATTGGAATGACTCCTTATCAACTTGTCTACGGCAAAACCTGTCATTTGCCTGTGGAGTTAGAGTTCAAAGCTCACTGGGCAATCAAGAGATGGAATATGGATCTTGATGCAGAGTACGAGAGGAAGATGCAACTATCGAGTTGGATGAATGGAGAGAGAAAGCATATCATAATGCCAAGATCTACAAGGAAAGAACCAAAAGATGGCATGACAAGAAGATTAAGATAAAGACTTTCACCAGAGATCGGGTATTACTTTTTAATTCGTGGTTAGATTATTCGGGCATGGAAAACTTCGGAGTAAATGGGAAGGACCTTTCAAGGTAGTAAATTCATCATCACATGGAGCAATTACTCTCCAAGACTCCGAAGGTAAGTTATTCAAGGTAAATGGCCAACGTCTTAAAATTTTCTATGAGCCCAATAAGCCTGAAGAATTAGATGAAATAGATGAAATAGGAATTATGGTTATTCCTAGCCATGGGATTTAATTTACGTAGGATTTGTTTTTATGGGCCAAAAGTATAAGCATTACAACTAGAATAGGGGTATTAGACCGTAGGAAAAAGGGCAGCACCAAGGTGCACTTAGGCACTGGCGGGCAGCCTGAATGGGCCTGGCGGCCGCCGGCCTACTGTCGCCATTCGTTTCCATTTTTGTTCCACGAACACTCCAGAACTTGCCCATTGTAATGATGAACATTCTAGAGTCATTCACGTAGGAAAGTATTACGAAACCTTCCATCCTATCCCAGACACCCCTACCTATATAAACAAGTCCCATGTTCATTCGATCTTATCTCATTCATCCCTTGAAAGAACCGACGAC
Source organism: Hyparrhenia diplandra (assembly GCA_015847255.1). NCBI lineage: Eukaryota > Viridiplantae > Streptophyta > Magnoliopsida > Poales > Poaceae > Hyparrhenia > Hyparrhenia diplandra. The sequence goes on from JADLZK010008693.1 coordinate 51,819, forward strand.
CAGTACCACCAAATTTAGCCATGAAGAACACCGAGACTCGCTTGGTGGTCTATGATCCCAACATGGTGGCACCCACTTCATCCACTGCATCTCCATCCACCTCCAAAGCCATAGTCCCATATATGCCTAAACCTCTCGCCAAGTTATTCCTCCACCATCTCCAGAACCCAAGCTTTCACAAGCTCAACTCTTAGCACGACGTACGCTTGCTGTTCGTCGTGAGGAGGCTATGAAGAAGAAGGTCCTTGTGCCGGAGGGCACGAAGCTCCGTCCTCCTGGTGCCAATGAGAAGCTTTCCAACGTTCAGTGGGATAGGTTCGGTAACATCCGGAAGAGTAGTTATGCTGATTCCTGTGTCATCCTTGATGGGGTGCGTGCTACTCCGGAACAAGTCAGATTCATCCGGCCGAGGGAAGCCGCAGAGCTCATGGTGAAGCCGGGGAGGATGACAATGGCGTAACTCCGTCTTTGAATATCGTTCATATGAAAACTTTCTTAGCACCGAGCACGAAAATTGGAGTTACACCACTAGACGTCTTGATGTTGTAGAGAAAGATAATGCGGCATTAGTTAAGAGAGTTGGTGTCCTTGAGCGCATTCTTAATAAGCTTTGTGAGAGGATGTAAGATGCTCGGGTTATAAGAGCACTCATCTTCGTGTCGAGTCACGCCGAGTCATTTTGCTTCGTGGTCGAGTCGGTTTTTCGAAAGTTAATCGGTTTTTTTGAGTCAAGTTTGCTTGAAGTCAATTGTTAGTTTGGTTTGAAATAATAAAGAGTGCTCTTATTTTTAATAATTGTTGATCCATTATCTCAGTTTTTATTTTCTATATTTTTGTATATATTTTCTTGTCTCCACCATGTTTTTGGATAAAGGATAATAAAGGATAGTGTGGGGAGCGATGCGAACGCCAAGAACAATCTGGCCCGAACCCAAAAAGTAAGGCAAAACAAAGTACACGGAAGCGAGGATCCAACACGATGAATTTCAAGTCGAGGCCCACGAGCTCGGGCGGCCGCCAGAAAGCAGATCACGGCGACCGCGGGGCCATGACCCCCCCTCGCCCCCTCAAATTTTCTCGACTCTCGGTTTGATCTCCGAACTTTGCTTTCATTCACATTTTGGCCTCTGTTTCATCGGTTTTGAACCTTTTGCTGATATGCTTAACATAATAATAAAAAGAATAAAATATATTGATATACTTTGCTCAAAGTTAGACTCACATGATACTTTTTCATGGTTGAATCAATCTTTGTTGGAAAATTAATTTATTAGAAAACACAAGTGACTTAAGTTGTTGTGGAATATGAGATAGAAGATTGGTGAGAACTTGATTCTTGATATCTTTTCTTTGGAGAATTTATTTCAAAAATATTAAATTAATAGCTTTACTTCATCTTCGTGGTAATTGTTATATCCTACTAAAAGCCATGCTTGTTATGAGTATTGAAAAACCAGCTATAAGCTATTTACTTTGTGTTGAGCTTTGTCAAAAATTACGTGACCCAAGTTGAGAGACTTGTCATGCTCTAAAGATCAAGATCACGCATTACACTCATATTTATTACTATTTTTATAAAATATTTATATGCTCCAGTTTTTTATCTCTCTAAATTCAATATTTTATTTTTGTAAAGCAAGGCATGGGCTATGCAAAAATAGTCTCTATATTAAAAAAAAGAGAGAAAAGAAAAAAAAGATGAAAAAAAATAGACAAGTGTCCGAGGGTGAGTAGAACCCACATCTTTAAAGAGAGGAAATAAAAGACAAAAGTCTCGTGTGAGCAGAGCCCACCTCTGTAAGAAAAAATAAAAGATAGCCCATGATCTTGTTTTGCAAAAATATTCATATATTAAAAAGAGAGAAGTTACAAGAGCATAGTAGAATTAGCACACACATGCACATCTTGATCTAAGAGGATGTCTCTCCTTGGATTCGGCTTTGACATTGCAAATACATGCAAGGTAAGTATGCTACATCCTTGACAAACCCGAAACTCCAGGATAAAGCTTTATTAGAAGTAGAATGTTTTTAAGGGCATTAATTATATGTGCTTTGTGAGGATCCAAAAAATACTACATATATTGAGTGATTTGAGAGTACCACGAAGAAGAAGTAAGCTATGTTTCTTTTTTTCAAAAATCATTGCAAAAACTCCAGCTGAATAGATTGAAGAGATAAGGTACTCTATTTCAACTATCACATTTTCGAACTACTCAAAGTTCTTGATGAGATTGGTAAAATCCCACGGTATAAACTATGACCATAAGATTGTTTTATGTTTGATGTCTTGACTTACAACTTTGTCATATCCATCCTTTTCTCGAGACGAAAGTAAAAGCCTAAGTGTGGGGAGCTTGTTGACACCTCTTAAGCTATACTTTTACATCTCAATTAAACATATAATAAGGGTATAAAATGAATATAAACATATATTAGGGGCTTTACTAACACGCAGTTCCACAAGTTTTGGTGATTTATATCTTTTCAGGGACTTAACGGGTAAATGCCGGAAAACTCAGAGATAAATTCCCATATAATAAGAAGATTAGTCAATGGTGAATTTCAATCCGAAAAGTGAACTAAAACATTCTAGAAGACACCAGAAGACACCGAGAGAAGCTCCGACACCACGGGTCCACCCGCCCCGGGCGGCCGCTAGAGGCAAATAGGCCGCCGCGGTGTGGGACCAAGATGTCACCTCATCTTCCTAGGTCGGTTTCAAACCGACTTTGAGGTTGTTTCTACAATCGTTGTTGAAGGTCGGTTTGATCCAAGGGTCCATATTCATCGGCCGTGACTATATAAGGATGACCCTACCTCCGACCTAAGCATCAAAATCATTATTCATGGGGACTCGACTCGATCAACAAGTTTAGAGCCATACCTCTCTAATTAGAAGAGCTGAGATCAAGTTGAGAGAGATAGTTAGAAAGTTGAGAGATAGATCGAAGAACTTTTATAAGAGTTCTAGATCTATTCTTGAGAGATAAAGAGTAGAGTAGAGGAGAAGAAGGGGAAGTACCAGGATGCATAGGTAACTCCTCTACGCTTGTACCTCTGGGATCAAAGGCTTCATTGCACTTGATCTTGAGACTTCTTTGGTGGATCAACTTCATATTTGAGTAAGATCACTTGTTTATATTTCTTTCGGTTTACGACTCTTTAGAGTACTTCAATTCTTGTCGCTCTTGAGTTGAAGTTGTTACCCCTAGTGCAAGCGTGGTGTTTGGACTAGATAACTCGTAAATACACCCTACCTTCCGGAGCGTGGTAGTTCGTGGTAGTGACAGTACCATTGATTCCTTTGGAGTCCACTTCCGTTGGATAGGCCTAATAGGACCTAGTTCTTTGGAGGAATTGCAAGTTTCGACCTTGTTTTCCTTTGAGTACGTCCCCATTAAGAAATATCTTCGAGCCTTACAAGGATATAAACTAGACAACCATAGACATCTTCTCAACCTTTATTTATTCTCCAGACCTTCCTACAATCTCAGGGATTTAGTTCTAGTCTCATTACCCTCACACCATTCTCCCTATGGATTCGATATTTAAAACCCTCTCCCGGGTGAAGTGCTCATCGTATCTGTTAAACTGCAGACTATACAAATTATAAATATTTCTGTAGGATAACTTTTTCCAACAGCCACCTCCCTGTGGGTTGCCGATGACCTGAGCACCGAGGGCTGGGTCGCTCGTGCCATGGCCACCAAGGGATGAGCGGTAGGAGGCCATTGGGCGCATCGTGCCGTGCAAGGCCTTGGCTTTGGCCTGGAAGAGAGGAACACTTGTTGATACCTGTTATAGCATAATATTACTAGTCAACTAAACATGAAATAAGGGCATAAAATAAATATCAACATAAGTCTAGGGGCTTTACTAACATAATTTCACGAGTTTTGGTGATTTATATCTTTGCAGGGACTGAACAGATAAAAGCAGAGAAGAACGGTGAGAAACATAAGAGTTTACATCCCATACGATGACAAGACTTAACCGTGAAGTAACTCAACTCAAAATGTGGACTAAAACACTCTAGAAGATACCAGAAGACACCAGGAGAAGGGAGATCACATTGTGATCTTGCCACCTGGCGATCGCCAGGATCATCCATGGCGACCGCCAGGTGGGTCCCACCTGTTGGCCTCAGCTTCATATGTCGGTTTACCACCGACCTTGAGGTTGTATCTACACCATTATTGAAGGTCAGTTTGATCCAATGGTTATCGTTCATCGCCAAGGCCTATATAAGAAGACCCCCTGACCCCAGGGCTAAACCCTAATTTCATTCTAATTCATTCTGAATTCATTCAACTCAATACTCAACAGGTTGAGGCTTGACCTCTCCTCTCTAGTTCCAATCTAGATTAGAACACCATGTAGAACTAGAAGCCCTAGAGTGAGTTGAAGAGCAAAGCATATCAAGTTGAGAGATTAGATCTGTAGTACCCCAAGAGAGTGACTAGATCTAGTCTTGAGAGCTAAATAGTGGGTGGAGGAGAAGAAGGGGAAGCACCGAACACATCGGGTGACTCCTCTATGCTTGTACCTGGGATCAAAGGCCTCATGGCACTTGATCCCGAGACTTCTATAGTGGATCAACTTCTTATTTAAGTAAGTAAATGTTCTTATTGTTCTTATTGTTCATAACTCTTATTTGAGTACTTTAATCTATGGGAATCTATAGATTAGAGGAGTGGCTTAGGTTTAGGCGTGGTGCTTAGGCGAGGTTGCTTGTGGATGCACCTACCTTCCGGAGCGTGGTAGTTAGGTGGTAGTGACAAAGTACCATTGATTCCTTTGGAGTCCACATCCCGTTGGATAGGCCAAGCGAGGACCATGTTGGAGGAGGATTACATGTTTTAGATCCATGTTTTTCTTTGATACGTCCCCCTAAGACAATATCAACATAAACACAAGGATAAGAACTAGACAACCGTAGGAATCTCCTTACCTCTTTATCTTCTCAAATCCTTGATTGCTGCTCAGGGATTAGTTATATGCCTTAGTTATCCTCACACCATCCTCCCTGTGGATTCGATATTAAAACCCTCTCCCGGGTGAAGTGCTCACCGGTATCCATTTGCTTGCGGATTATACAAACTATAAATATTTACGTAGGCTTATCAAATACCAACAAGCATTTCTCGCGTTCTTTTGGGGAGAATGGTTCTTTGAGAAAACATTGAGTATAACGAATCTTGTATCATATCTTAGTGTAGTCTTTTCTTTTTTATATTTTCTTTTCTTTTTTTATATCTTTATGGGATCTTCGGATTCCACACCTATCTTTATGCTGCACCCATAAGCACAAGTTCAGGCCACTAGAATCTATAGAACCTATCCTATCACCTGGCTATGAGCTGTGTCTACGGTTGGTCTAAATGATCATGAAACAACCCATTATAGGAGAGAATTCTGTAGTTAACCTCAGGCCAAATCCTATCCTTTGAAAAGGATAATGTATTTGGGTCTCATCCTAGAAAAGTTGTTTGTATGACCATCATGTTTTTTAGGAGGAACTTTTCTTTCTTTTTCTAAAGCAAGGTTTGTTTTGACAAACTCAAAGAGGTGTGATCTTTTTCTTAGAATTTTCATGAACACCCAAAGGAAGAGAAGGAATCATCCTCTAGACAAAAAGAAGAAGTTTTTGATAGCCAGATCATAATCATAATCATTCCAAACCCTTGATTTAGCTACCAATCCTAAGTCATCAATACTCTAAACCCCTCCAAGAGGAGAAGTAATTCTACCCTTGATTCTTTTATGGTGATGACTTTTGGGAGACAAACTTCTAGCTTCACAGAGACCTTTGAGTGCCTATAAACCAAATCCTCTTAGAGAAGAGTCTCTTAGAAAACATCCTTATTCTTACAAAGGACATTGGGAACCCAAGGATGGCATATCTAATGATGCCATAGAAGGAGAGCGAAGCTATCTAGAATCCATTCATGTCTTCTTCCCTTCTATTTCAGACTAGATAACTTATCCAAACCCATCTTCAACATCATCCTTGACCTCAATGAATCCTATAGTGTTCTTTTTCTTGATTCTACCTACGATCTTAGAAATCTCAAGCATAGACATCATAAAGGATCCAAGGAAGACCAGAAAGAGCATTATCAGTAGCTGGAGAACATCCATGAGCATAGGAGTTATATTCTAAATATTCTATCCAATCTTTTGCCCATGGGAGCAAACTCTTGAATTAATTGTCTTCTCTAATCTTGCCACCCGCAAGATCTAAAACCCCCTTTTGTGATAACTGTTCATAAAGAATTAGAAAGGGTGGTTGTTGATCTTATTGGCTTGGATATTGAGATTGGTGATTTAAGGGAAAACCTCTTCATCATCTTGAATCATATTTGAAGGTTTCCCAAGGACGAGCTTTTTGTCCTAAAACAAGCACTCTAGGGGAAGTAATATAAGTATAGATCTTTTTCTACAACACCCCCTTGTGTAGTGAGCATAGAGATATAATTGTGAATATTCCTTCGGGTATTTTTGTTACTAACCATTTCAGGTTTAGAACAAAGAGAATGGAGGATGACAATGTAAAGGTATGTCCAACCAATTATTGAGCAACATTGAATCACTCATATAATTCTTGCCATGTTGCTACCTTATCTTAGTTGTCTCTGCCCTTTAAGACATGCTCTAGTTGCTACACTATTTTATCTCCACTTGAGTAAATCCCTATAATGCTTTCATGATACCCTTTTTGTTTATTATAGTATGCTTTAGTTTGAAATTACTCTATAGGCATATAGGGTATTTTCAAAGGCTTTTAAATTAAGCATGGTGCTTAGGTTAAAATGCCTTCCTTAATTAAATTAGACATGGAGTCTAGTTTGATTATTGAACTAAATATTACTTCTATAGACATTGGTATATTTTGTTAGACTAACCCTTGCAAAAAAGAAAAGCTCTCAAACAAGCTTGGGGAAGTCCCGAGATAAACTCATACTAGAGATGAAGCAAGAGAAAGAAGAGGAGTGCCACAAATAAAGTTTACAAACAAAAGCGCTTGCTCAAGGATGAACTCAAGAGTGATCGGCACATGGAAAAGGAAAGACCAACTTCATCAAGGATAATCAATCGTGCTCTTCTTCCTCACATGCCCCCATCACCCCAAACGCTGGTTTACAACCTCTCTATTCACTATTACTCTTTTCTACAAGTTCAAATGATTTTGATGCATGAAAATCAAACTTAAGGATCAATCAAATCATTCTTTTAGAAGAGTAAGGAGAAACATGAGATAAAAGATCTATGCTAAAATTTTCAAACTTTTACAGTAGCATAGAAAGTGACCTTCAGCCCTATAACAATACTATCCTCGTTACTACTTGTATATTCCTTCAGGGTATGTGTTGTCCACTAATGACGCAGAAATAAAACCATGACAGAGCAGCAAAAGGTCCTACACAATTCAAAGGAGAAGAAAGAAAGGATGATGCAATAAACGAGACAAGTTAGGAGCAAGATATGCAAGAGGCCAAATGAAGAAAGCTCCAAGCAAAAGGTAATAATTACCATAAGGTGTTATGGTGCCGTCACACTCTAATAAAAGGTAACATCTTGAGGTAAGCTATCATTAACTAAGCCTTTCCCTAATTATGGCATGTTCATAAATAAAGAATCAAACATGTTGGAGTCAAAATCTAACCTTATCCATCCTGCTTAGCTTCTCGCATGTTTAGTTCTTTGTTCCTAAACACCACTCTCGATCTCATAATCCCTAACCATGTAAGCTAAAGTGCTGCTCATCCTGTTTTTGGAAGATAGTTATAATCATTAAACCATTGATGCTTAATCTCTTGATCTTATCACCCTCATCATAAATGAATGAAACAGTTAAATATTAACAACGTTTGTTTCTGCCTAAGGTTAGAGAAGAACAAATAGAGTTTTTTGGTCTTGTTAGGTGTTTTCCCACCAACGAGGGCCCATGCACTTGATCTCTACCTTGTCTTTGCAAGGAGGACATACTTCGAGCACAACGTGGAGGAGTATTCATTCCTCCAAAATTCTACAAGGAAATGTTCTGAACCCACAAAGTACGCACACTAAATAAGATATTGCATGCTTCCTTTTGTCAAAGCTTCACTTCAAACCATGAGACAAGCAAGCAACATGGGTGATGCCATCCTCGAGAGATCATTATCTCGGGGAGGCGCAACCACCAAGATCAGATGATGCACTTGAGGAGTGAGCAAGGTAAGTAGTCTTGTTCAAAGGACTTAAAACATTGAACCCTCGCCAAAAAGGTAACTTCGGTAGTTATCCATATTTAATTCTTAGCATTGCATCTCTAATTGCATATCATATTTATCTTTTTGCATCTTGCATTAGCATATTTATTTCCTTGCATTGCATAATCATTTTTCCTTTAGCATATTTACATTTATGCATTAGCATTGCATTGAAAAATTCTCAAGCCCCCATGTGAATAATCTTGTGGCGACAACCCATAAGGATATTCACCGTGGTCGCATAAAAATAAATATGCATTCATCTAGTTGAATTTGCATCATAGTTCTTTGTATGCATATAAAATTATAAAACTTCAAAAGCATTTAGAAGAGAAATCTTGCTGAAGTTCTATCTGGAATAATCATGATCCATCTTGAAAATCTTTAGACACATGAGGTCTATGTGGCCAACCACTAACGCTTAATCAAGTTCCACAAAGCTTTGTTGTCTATTTGAGTTCAGCGAGGATTTCAAGGGAGAGAAACATGATAGGCGATACTCTCTCGTCATTGTCTACCTCAACTTCCATATCAACAAACCCGACACTTCAATCCAGCTTGGGGAGAGCACCCCGGTTATCACGATAAGTATCCCTACTATGTTATTATTATTAGCTAATATTTTGGTTTGCTTAGTTTGCTAAGAGTCTAGTTCATAAAGACGTTTAAAGAGTTTTTAGTAGAGTGTGATCTTTAGAGTGTGGGAATAAATAAATAAATAGGAGTGTACCAGAGGTTTTCTTTTTCACCAACATAAAATGATCTCTGAAGCTAAATCTCATGCATGGAAATGATGAATAGTTGCTCCGTCGTAATTCCTTTTCAGTACCTAGCTTTCAAGCTTAATTTCTCTTGAGCCTTAAATGCAAAACTGTTTTGACTTGAGACTTACTTTGAACCTGAAACCTGTGGGTTGCAAGTTGCTTGTTCTAAAAGTCTAGGTAATTGATGATATGATATATGAGAGTCCGAGCTGCTTTGTTGATCTTACTCCTAGTGATGCTAGATTTCTGGAGATTTATTTTGAAACTTTAAAAGTGCACATGATAAGTTCCTGTGTGACATAAGTGTTGAACCTCCTACCACAGCCATATATACATGTTCCCTAGATTAGAAAAACCTTTTGACATATATATAGGCTGCTTGCTTTACATTGAGTTTGTTTAATCTTTGTCGACCCTTAGAAACTTGTCATGCTGATCATGTACACTCCACCACCATTCCATCTCATTCCATCTCATTCCACTCTATTACATTTCACTCCATTCCACTCAACTCCATTCATGCATATGCTATTTCCACCCTGGAAGTACGCATCCACCATATATACGCATCCACTATATATACACCATTATCCACTCACTCTAGCCACCAAAAATGTTCTACTCCTATCCTGGGAGAGAGCAACCAAAAATATTTCCTATACCCATCCACTCACGTATTTCTAGCCAATATCTTACAGAAGCTCCATTACTTTTGTCTATCTCTCAAAAGTTATTACAAAAAAGAGATTTGGGTTGTATTTAAAAAAAAATTATATAGAATAAAAGGGGAGATGAAAAAAGGACAAGTGTCCTATGGGCGAGTAGAGCCTACCTCCCTAAGAAAAAGAAAGAATAAAGGAGAGTTAAAAAAAATGGACAAGTGTCCGCTGAAAACAATGGGTACTTAGATACTCACCTCTCCATAAAAGAAAAGTAAAGAAAGAGAAAGAGATACAACCCAAGTTCTCATAAAGTTTCCGGATTCCAAAAGAGAGATGATTCCTCAAGGAGCAAAAGTAGAATTAGGCTTTCCCCTCATTCATTCCACTTTACTATATCCCTTTCTACCATATTCTTTCTACCATACACATGCACCACTTGATCAGTGTGACTCATGACTTTGGATCCATTGCTTGAACTTACAATATATGCTTAGTAAGTAGAATTAGTTTTCTCCCACCTAGAGCTCCATATATAAGCCTTAGATATAGGGTGATGAGAGAAGAAGGCATAATGTCCTCTTTGCCTTAGTCCAAAAATACCACATATTATGAGAGAAAGGCAAAACAACCTTGTTGCCTTAGTGAGGATCCACAAATACCACAAATGAGAGACTTGAGAGAGTCATACGGGGAACTTTGAGTTTTATTTTGAAAACTTGCACAAACTCGAGAATGATTTGTTGAACAAAAGAGTTTGAGATATGGTGCTTGACTTGATTGTTCTATCTTTCAATTGCCCAAGAATCAAAGAAAAGGCTATAAGCTCCATGGTTAAAGGTAATATGGGTAAGTTGAAGGTTGAGCAGTTTTTATTCTTATCACGGAGGAAAAAAAATTGTTTGAAAGCATGTGTACTTTTGAGGCGTGAAGGCGTTGCGACAACTCCCCGATCCATTGCTAAGTTTGGCTTTGCTAGGGACTAGCAAAGGGTAAGCTTGAGGGAGCTTGTTGACATTTGTTATAGCATAATATTACTAGTCAACTAAACATGAAATAAGGGCATAAAATGAATATCAACATAAGTCTAGGGGCTTTACTAACATAATTCCACGAGCTTTGATGATTTATATCTTTGCAGGGACTGAACAGATAAAAGCAGAGAAGAACGGTGAGAAACTTATAAGAGTTTACATCCCATACGATGACAAGACTTAACCGTGAAGTAACTCAACTCAAAATGTGGACTAAAACACTCTAGAAGATACCAGAAGATACGGGGAGAAGGGAGATCACGTTGTGATCTTGCCACTGGCGATCGCGAGGATCATCCATGGCGACCGCCAGGTGGGTCCCACCTGTCGGCCTCAGCTTCATATGTCGGTTTACCACCGACCTTGAGGTTGTATCTACACCATTATTGAAGGTCGGTTTGATCCAATGGTCATCGTTCATCGCCAAGGCCTATATAAGAAGACCCACGACCCCGGGGGCTAAACCCTAATTTCATTCTAATTCATTCTGAATTCATTCAACTCAATACTCAACAGGTTGAGGCTTGACCTCTCCTCTCTAGTTCCAATCTAGATTAGAACACCATGTAGAACTAGAAGCCCTAGAGTGAGTTGAAGAGCAAAGCATATCAAGTTGAGAGATTAGATCTGTAGTACCCCAAGAGAGTGACTAGATCTAGTCTTGAGAACTAAATAGTGGGTGGAGGAGAAGAAGGGGAAGCACCGAACCTGTCGGTGACTCCTCTATGCTTGTACCTCTGGGATCAAAGGCCTCATGGCACTTGATCCTAAGACTTCTATAGTGGATCAACTTCTTATTTAAGTAAGTAAATGTTCTTATTGTTCTTATTGTTCATAACTCTTATTTGAGTACTTTAATCAATGAGAATCTATAGATTAGAGGAGTGGCTTAGGTTTAGGCGTGGTGCTTAGACCGAGGTTGCTTGTGGATGCACCTACCTTCCAGGAGCGTGGTAGTTCGTGGTAGTGACAAGTACCATTGATTCCTTTGGAGTCCACATCCGTTGGATAGGCCAAGCGAGGACCATGTTCTTTGGAGGATTACATGTTTTAGATCCAAGTTTTTCCTTTTGAGTACGTCCCTAAAGGCGGTATCAACATAAACACAAGGATAAGAACTAGATGTACCGTAGGAATCTCCTTACCTCTTTATCTTCTCAAATCCTTGATTCTTTGCTCGGGGATTAGTTATATGCCTTAGTTATCCTCACACCATCCTCCCCGTGGATTCGATATTAAAACCCTCTCAGGGTGAAGTGCTCACGGTATCCGTTTGCTTGCGGATTATACAAACTATAAATATTTACGTAGGCTTATCAAATACCAACAAAACACGATGGCTAGAGTAGGAGAAGATGCGCGGCAGAAGCTTTGGCCCGGAAGAGAGAGCGCGCGATGCTAGGAAGAAGCAGTCTTAGCGGGCAGCGGGACCGTCGCAAGTCGCTGGGCGGCGGAATAGTCGCGGTCATGGTCTTTTCCACGCGCACGGGATGGGAGATGAAGGGAATAGATTGATTAATGAATGGCAAGGTGGGTAATTACCATACAACTCCATGAGGGAGTACAAAACTTCAAAACGTGGAGTACCCCTTGAGGTACTCCCGGAAAAAACGTGGAGTTGGCCTCTAGCTCCACTTTTTTCTGGAGAGCGGAGTTGGTGGATTTCGACATGTTTGGCACCGCTGAGCTGCTAAAAACGGAGCGGAGCAGTCCCAAACACCCATATCCTAACCGGTGAGCGGGCCCCCACCATTTGGCAAAAGTGATGTTGAGAGCCTCGGCGAGGAAGAGCAAGATCGCTAAGCAAACAAGCAGAGCAAGGGCGCCCCAATCACGCTGGCCGACGGCAACGGCGGTGGGGCTCCCGCAACCTAGGAACCAAACTCTACACTACCGAATTCCGCTCTTTGCTACCGAAAGTGTATTTTATCGGGCACTTGGCAAAGGTCTTTTTTTGTCGAGTGTTCGATAAAAAACACATGGCAAAAAAAACACAATCGGCAAAGCCATTTGCGTGGTGTTTTTTCTTGGCACTCGCCAAAGAGCTATTTTGCCGAGTGCCGTTTTCCGGGCACTAGACAAATATATATTTTTCGAGTGTTGTTCCCTAACACACGGAAAAATGTGTCTTTGCCGAGTGCTAGAGTCCCGCACTTTCGGCAAAGAGCTATTTTGCCGTATGACAGGAAACAACACTCGACAAAAGGGCATTTTGCCATGTGCCGAGAAACAGGGCACTCGACAAATCAGTTTTCCAAAGTAGTTTTTGAGACTCTAAACGAAGTTTAAATGAAAAAAGTATCCAACTACAAAATTTCAAATCTTCTTAAGATCTACAAAGTTTATTTTGATCATTTCATCATTTGCCAAAAGTGTTAATAATGTTGTTCACAAATCCCATATGTCCCTCATATCCTCTCATAGTTTCTCGAAACTAAAAAAAGAGAGATTATTAAGATTTGTGAAGAATGTTACTAAAACTATGTTGGATGAAGAAACGACCAAAATAAACTTTGTAGATCTTGATAAGTTTTGAATATTTGTAGTTGACAACTTTTTGATTTGAATTCATCTTATCATGCAAAGCTATGTTTGAAATTCAAAAATTTTTAAATTTGAATTTTTAAACGACCTCGTGTGGAGAAACTTGCTAAATAAAAATTAAAGATCTTGAAAATTATGAAACTTTGTAGTTGACAACTTTTTGATCCGAATTTATCTTATCATGCAAAGCTATGACTGAATTTCAAAAAAATTGAATTTTTAAATGTCCTCGGATGGAGAAACATCCTAAATAAAAATTATAGATCTTGAAGTTATGAATCTGTGTAATTGAGCACTTTTTGTCTAGAATTCATCTTATCATGCAAAACTATGTCTAAATATCTCAAATTTGAAATTCAAAATTTTCAAATGACCTCGGATGGAGAAAGTTCCTAAATAAAGATTGTACATCTCTAAAAGTTATTAGTGTTAGTAGTTGAACATGTTTTTATTTGAATTCATTTGGGGCCATAAATAAGCAATTTCTCTCGGTTTAGTGCAATATTTGGGGAACCAAAACAGAATGTTGACACACACCTACATGTGTGGTTTTTTTTTGGTGAATTTAGACGACTTTTTTTATTGTGGTTTACACGAGTTTTCATGGTAGTTATGGTTTTTGCACTACATATTTTGCCTCATTAGACGTGGATGCATGTTAAGCTTTACCGGCCAGTACGGCAGTAGCACCACACGGTTACATAGAGCTTGGTGGCAATTTCTCGGTCATTTCCACACCAGCTTCGTGGGCAACTTCTCTGCTTTTTTTTCACGTATTCCCTCCATTCTAAATTACAAGACTTTCTGGCTTTTCTAGATACATTTCTTTTACTATGCATCTAGTTATACACTATGTTTAGATGCAGAGTAAAAGAAATGTATCTGGAAAAGCCAGAAATTTGGAATGGCTGTAGTACGTAGGAGTACGAGTTATTATTGGCAGACGTGTGTGTGGCTCCACTCCTTTTCGCGTGTAGTTTTCGAGCACTAAGTCAAGTCGCCGGCTCCCACTCACCGGCGCCCAGTTCCTGGACAGTTAGCGCGCCGGCCACCGGGGACATGTGCTGCTTGGCCGAGATGCCGACCTTACCTGAGTAGCGCCCGCTGGCCGTTTCTGGTTGAACGAGGGAAGTCGGTGACGCTGTTCTCACAGCGGCGTGGCCGCCAGCGGTTTGCTGCTGCTTGGTCGTGCTGACGAGGGGCGCCTGCTGTTCCGAGCCAGGGCGGTGGCGCCGCCGTTGCTCCGTTGCTCGGCCAGGGAAGGCACAGGTACATGATCAGCTTGATCTGCAGCCTGTATCCACTAGTAGTGATGCATATATCGGCCATCTGTGCTCTGTTAACCCATTGCAAGCTCTTGGCCAAGAGTGTTGGTTGGGAAAATATTGGTGAATACTATATACTGTGTATATCTTGAACTACATACACATCATATTCCCAGAAAGATTTGGTTTTGTTTCTGGCTGCTCAAGTGATGTCGACATACCCTTGCAGAGGGGATGCTTCAATATAGGAAGGAACTGCTCTTGGATCTTCATCCTGCTTCTCTGTCTCTGCATCAGATCCATACCCTTACAGTTTGGTAAGCTGCTCGAATTCATCAGTTAGTCAATAAAGATACAGATGTCGCCATCTTTATTCTCTTATGCCTGATTTGCATCCATTGATTGTGCATCGTTTTATTTTGCTTTCTGTTGGACAGCTAACTAAATAGTAGATCCCATCATCACTTCATCAGGAAAGAAAACTAGCATGAACGCATACTGAACTCGTGGTGCAACACTCTGATGATTGTGTTATCGTTGAATGATTTGCCATCAGGTACTTGTGCAGATCAGTTAACTCCAACTCAACTTATGGTTTTCTTTTTCGCCATTCTGGTTACCCATCGGTTGTTTTTTTATATAAAAAACAAGAAGCAAATTCTGCACCCAGATCTAACCAACCACACAGCATATGCACATGCTCATGCTGTGCGGCAGCACACCTTGCGAGACTGATGGCTCATGTTAAATTTCTTCGTCTGCTTTGTAGGTTAGCACACATGGACGATATAGTGACGGGGGCGCTGGGCAGTGTCCTCTCCAAGCTCGCTGAGTTTCTCAAGCAGTAAGGATGAGTACAATCTCCAGGCGGGGGTGCGGGAGAAGATCACATCTCTCCCGGGAGCTGGAGAGCATGCATGCCGCCCTCCGCAGGGTGGCCGAGGTGCCCGCGAAGGAGCTCGACGAGCTTGTCAAGCTCTGGGCGCGCGACGTCCGTCAGCTGTCGTACACGGTGGAAGACATCCTCGACGACTTCCTGGTACGCGTTGAAGCAGGCTGCAAGCGCAAGGACCCCGACATGAAGTGGTACCAGCATGCAGCAAACAAGATAGTTGAGGTATTTAGCCAGGCCAAGGCTCGCCGTGAGATTTCTTGCATGATTCGCAAAATCAATGACAAAGTCGAGGAGGTGGCCATGAGGCGTGAAAGGTACAGTGTCGACAATATTGTGGCCAAGCCTGCCGCAAAGAACACAGTTGATCCCCGTCTTAAGCTTATGTACAGAGAAGTGACACAGCTCATTGGCATTGACAAGTCAAGGGGAGAGCTCATGTCCATGCTGCAAGGTGACAATAATATGGTCAAGATGGTTTCTATCGTTGGAGTTGGAGGATTAGGCAAGACCACTCTTGCCAAAACATCATATGATGAGCTCAAGCCATCCTATGATTGTAGTGCTTTTGTTTCGGTTGGGCAGAATCCAGACTTTCTCAAGGTTTTTCAAGGACATTCTTTTCAGTCTTGACAAAAACAAGTACAAGAACATTCATAATACAGGAAGAGGTGTAGATCTACTCATCAGTGAACTACAGGAATTCCTCAAGAACAAGAGGTACCCATAAGCAACTTCATAGATTTCTTATATTAATGACGACTGTTTTTAAGTTTTGTGGTTTTTTATTTTATAAACTAACTACCATATTTCGATTTAAAATTTCATTGATGTGTGTATTTTTAATATTTCCTGTTACCACAGTAGTCTTCCACAAACTTATTTTTGTTGTTTTTCATCTCACAATAGTGATACACGTAATATATATCTCTATTGATGAAATATCATTTATTTTATGATTTTTTCTATTTCCTCTCCAGATTCCTCATATGAATGATAGACAGACATAATTCAATGTTCAGGTGTAAATAAACCATATGGAGGGAAACATAATAATGGAAATTTAGGTTAATTTGGTTACACTGATAGATGTGATTAGTTTAAAGAATTTCTTAGAGTTAATTCCTTGCGCTAGCAGTTTTTTTTCATTGTCTGGAGGTGTGTTTAATTACTAGTGTTACTTTGGGTTTCCTTCAATGTCGGTGATTTTTATGCAAGTCATGGGCAAACATAATTCTATTTCACAATGGCAGAAGGGTGGAGAATTACAAAAATGTTAGATCTGGTGCCCACTAGTCTCAGAAAAATGAAATTAACCTGTTAGGTCTTCATAATGTTTCATGAATTCACTCTTTTCGAAAGTGCATCTTATTCAGGATAAAGCTCTATTCAAATCTCTAAGTTGGAATGGTATGATTTCAGTACCACCTGTTATACTATAAACAATATGTGCTTTTTACCTTTTGCAAACATATATTATATAATTCTTGGTGACGACAAATTTTATTGCTTCTCGGAGTACAAGATGGCTTTAGTATCTCTCATGGTTTTGCACTTTTTTGTGTGGACAGGTATTTTATTGTTATTGATGATATATGGGAGCCGCAGTCTTGGGAATCAATTAAACTAGCTCTTGATGGAAATAATTGTGGAAGTAGAATAGTCATAACTACTCGTAAACTTGAAGTTGCCAAAGAAGCTGGCAAGGTTTACAAGCTACAACCACTATCATCTCATAACTCCAAAAGGTTATTTTATACGAGGTTATTTGGTGGTGAAGATATAAATGTTCAAATAATCATCGGATGAGTTAATTATCTGATGGGATTCTAAAGAAGTGTGGTGGAGTTCCTCTAGCTATCATCACAATGGCTAGTTTGTTGTTGGGTAAACCAAGAGAAGAATGGATTACGGTGTGTAGGTCTCCTGGTTTCTATCAAGATAATGATGATAGGCATATGGAAAATACTATGCATATACTATCTCTTAGTTACTATGACCTTCCTTCTCATCTGAAGACTTGTTTGTTGTACCTAAGTGTATTTCCAGAAGACACTCTTATTGATAAGGATTCCTTGATATGGAAGTGGATAGCTGAAGGCTTTGTCGAGAAGAAGCCAAGACGTGGGTTATTTGAGGTGGGAGAGGAATACTTCCATGACCTCATAAATAGAAGCATGATCTAGGGAGTGGATTCTGAAGTCTATGGCATCATGGATGGTTGTCGTGTTCATGATATGGTGTTTGATCTCATCATTTCGATCTCACGTGAGGAAAACTTTGTCAGCATTGATGGTACATTAGCACAAAGCCACACCCGTCGGCTAGCCCCACAAAACAGAGAACTGGATCTCAGCCGGGAAACTGATGTGAACCTGGCACAAGTGAGGTCAGTTTTTGCCTGGCGTTGTGCTATAGTTAGGTGTCCGTGTGCTAGTTTTGGAGGGTTGCGCATTTAGAGAAGGATGTCAGGGCCTGATGGATATTGCAAATCTACTTCATTTGAGGTACCTTGGGATACGAGTCATACATGTCAAACAACTCCCAGAAGGACTAGGCAAGCTAAAGTTTCTACAAACATTGGAGTTGGAGTATAATGAATTCCTGGAATTACCGTGTAGCATTGGCATGCTCACACAGTTGGTATGCCTACGTGCTAAGGATGTCACGGCACCAGATGGGGTAATAGGGAGGTTGACTTCACTAGAGGAGCTACAGATAAGAGGACCTAGTGATAACGATCAGTCCCGGAGGCAGTTTGGGAAGGATCTAGGCAACCTGTGTGAACTCAAGGTGCTCAATATTGCCCGCTGGGATATGGATGAAAACATGCAAAAAGATTTGTTGCAGTCTCTTGACAAACTCCAGAAGATGCAGCATCTCAGAGTAGGCAATCTCATTTATAATGTTAATATGAATGCCTGGGATGCAGCAGTGCCCTCTCGAGATCTCCGATGTTTGTTTCTTCCTGCCGTCATCTTCACCAAGTTGCCATCATGGATTAATTCTGCGCATCTTCCTGGCCTCTCCCACTTGGAGATAGATGTGCATGATCTGGACGATCAGGGTCTTATTGCACTGGGCGGTTTGCCCGAGCTCTGTTACCTCAGTCTGCGTAGAGGTTCAACGGCAACAATAACTAGTAATAATAATACTGAAGCAGAAGGCTGCTTCAAGAAGTTGAGATCCTTGGTGTTGGATGAATCAATGGTCCAGTTTGTAGCCAACGAGGATTCGAGTGCTTCGTTTGCTATCTGCAGTATATGGTCAAGAAGTATGGTCACGGGCTGTAGAAGAAAGAAAGACGACTGCAGAGTAGTACCAAGCATTGTTGTTATGCCAAACCTCGAGGAGCTTTGGTTTTCTGTACGAGTTGACCAATTAATGCAGAACAACATTAGCTGTGAGGATATTGGGCTGGAGTACCTCCTATCGATTCACAAAGTCAAAGTTGAGTTTGACTGTCGTGACGCCTATGAGTATGACCTGGAGAGAGAGGAGGCTGCACTGAGGCACGCAATCCAAGTCCATCCCAACCGCCCCGCACTCCAAATTGAATACATTCGTAAAGATAAGATGAAGAGGTACGTACAAAGCTAGTACATACACGTATGTATTTGTTGAAAAATCGATCCAATCCAACCTTGAGCTGCCCCCCAGTTGTTGTTCTAACAAAAAACCATTACAGACGATCGGATAATGACGATGCAGTTTAGCCACGGAGTGAAGAGGATGATGAAGAGATAACGAGGATAGTGAGGACGCTGTCTCGCATGGTACGTTTCAATTCTGTTCAACCCGTTGGTATGGCTCGACTTCGCTAAACTAACCAGAAAATCAGAAGACGCAACATGCATTCCTCTTGACTTCCTATTGCTCTCTCGCAGATTCTCTGATAATAACCATGCCCCTGATCGATCAGAGAGTTGCTGATCCAAGAAGATTATATTGTTGCTGTACCTGTCGAATGCATCCTCTGGGATTGATTGTCAAGGTTTCAGTCTACTGTCGCTTCAAACATTTAATAAAACCAAATATCCGCTCATGCTGAGTGCTTCTTTTTCCTTTATCTTTTTTCGTCACTCAAAATTTATCATGTACTTCGTGCCGTACTGTCACCGTGGTTTTTTTTGTTATAGTTGCCAAAGCTTTTTTGAAATACTGCTGCTGCATTCTATGATCTATCCATAGGTTTCGTCGCAGGCCAATTTTCAGTCAGGTTGAGTCTCAGTAACCGACACACTGAAATGCAAAAACCTTGGAAGCCTACTCTGCTTGATGAGTAGGCTTTGTTTGTGTGTTACATATATACTCCCTCCGTCCCTCTTTAGTAGTCGTTTTAGGAGGGGCAGGAGATGTCCAGGTTCACTAGGTATTGAATGCACATGTACGCCTTTATGTCCACATTCAGTAACTTTTTGCTGCTCAAGTACAGACCTAGAACGACTACTAAAGAGGGACGGAGGGAGTAGTTGCCCAGTATTCTCAGCTTCTTGCCGTGTACTAGAGATGGAATAGTGTGTGATGTATTCAAACTTTGCCTGGTTAAGTTCGCGTGCAGGATGAGGTTTATTCATACGTTGGGTGAACTCTGCTTTATTCTGGGAAGAAAATGGAGCTCTGACTCTGTTCTCTGGTCAGCACTTGCAGTGGATCCACGCCCCCACACTTGGTTGGGCCCCGATAATGATTGAGCTACTCGAGAAAAGCCCAGTAGAGGTCTATTTTCCCCGTGTAATAGATGACCTTTTTTAGCCTAGTTCAAAAGTGTCGTGATTCATCCATTCATCCATGTACGCGACAGCGGTACCGTGGGTCCGCATACATGAATGGATGGATCTCGGGACAAAAAGCTAAAACGTCATCTATTCCGGGACGGAGGGTGTAGTGTAGAAGAAATGTAGTTGCAGCGCCGAAAAAAAAGTTCAACAACTAAACGCTCTCAAAGTCTAATTGGCGCAAAGGCGGCCTGTTCCACAGTGAGGCGCTGATTCTCAGTGTTCATGATCGCCAACAATAGCCATTCAGGCGCTTTGAGCCAGCGCCCACGCCGGGGTGGCGCTACTCGCACATGCCGCCGCTGGGCTGTGCCACCACCTCGGGCGTGCAATGCTATTCCGTCAACAACAACGACCCGGCATGCTCTGCCCGTCCAACCACCACCGGCGTCAGAGGCGGCTATGTGTTGATTAGGGGTGCATTGCACCCCCAAAAAATTAAAAAACAGTGTTTATGCCTAAAATTTCACCATATATGCACCCTCTTGAAGACTTCTATGCACCCACAAGCTAAGCGCACCCCCCTCCGGTCCGCGTGCCACCAGGAACAAGTGGTAGCCATGGCGCCGCATGGGATTAGGAGTTCGCCGCCATGATGAGGAGAGGAACTCTGTTTAGTTACCCTGTTTCAGAAATTGAAAGCCATTGATCTGAAAGTTGCATGAATCACATACATAGCTATATGCACCAGTGCAAGAGAGTAAATTTAAAGGCACCACACCTCTCGTTTGCTAGGAACTGCATCTGGGGGAGGGGGGGTGGGGGCTGGGTTAGCTTCTGTTTATGAATAAAATATCTTACTATTACTAATTGGATGCTCCACATTAATTCCTCACAGTGACGCTTAGAAAAAAAGATAAATGCTAGAAATTCTCACGTTAATCGAAACATCCGACCATCAAACAAATGATCAGAGCTATCTATAACCGTCAGATCTAATTTAACTTTTAACGAAATTACCCACCACTGCCATTATACCTAAATAAATCTTTGCATGCTAAAAATCATGAATATTTGTATGGAACATGCACAGAATTCATTGATAAATTAATATCTAAATGGGCCCACCGTCACGTTCCCTCGGTGAGTAATGCACCATCCCTACTACCATCATAGCAATTGATTTTTATTATCTGCTAAAATTATTGATCAACGGCCCATCAAAAATATCTTCTCAAGCTTAGATTTTATTAATTAACCAACAACCGTTCAATATGAAAAAAAAAAACTTAGTCTTACGTACCAAGAAAATCTTGATCGGCGCTATTTAATAGCTTAGATATTTTATTAATTAACCAACAACCGTTCTACGTCCAAATTGCACGTTAGAAAATATCCTACGTACGCTAAAACCTATCGCCGTCGGTGCCTCCTATTAGCTTTCTCTCTCTATCGCTTGCAGAAACCTATTGCCGCCGCTGGCTCATCCTGCCATCACGCGGAGTTCTCAATCCCCCAAAAAAGTCACCGATATTGCCTGCTCTTCCTAATCAACTATTTGTAGTTGCATGCATGAAGTCCGGACCCATTCTTTCCTGATCTACTATTTGGAGTAGCTGCAATGGATTGGTTCTCGGTCTTCTATTGTGGATTGTGGATCTGAAAGAGGTGATGGTTACTGCAACTGCAGCAGACCCTGCATTTGTCCATCTTCCGTCAGCATTGTAGATCAGTAAGTGCACGGAGGTCCAGAGCAAAAAGTTCATCAGACCAGCCATCAACAAGAACCACGTAGACACGCATATGGACCATGAATGAGAGTATGGAGTTGCATGTACAATCTCGCTTGCTCGCCCTGTCCTCTGTCCTCGCCAACTACGAGATGAAGATGAGAAGCATTTGAAAAAAAAAAAAAAAAAAAAAAAGGCCTTTCAGTGTACTAATGCCTGAGGGTCATGCAGCGTCATGTTTCCATACAGGTGAGACCACAACTTCTGAATGCAAAAGTTCTTTCCAACATTATTATTGAATCTCTACAATTCACATGTCATAATCAAAGTCAAATCGGCCTCGGCTCTATTCGAAGACGGTGTATAGAGCTTGCTGGTAGAACGTGGAAGATTGAAGCGTGCACGCATTATCGACAACACCAACTATAGCATAGGCAGATCGTGTGTGAGCCTGGCGGACATGGATGACGCGTTCAACACAGTTTCTTCTTCATCAGCTCCATATATCAACGTCCGAAAGTCGTGGTGGATCATCGCATAGTTTGCGATGTCCCATGGAGATCCAAGACAACATGTTCCAAAAAGCGAGGAGGGTGATGGTGTGCATGTTCTTTTGAATGGGTGAGAAACTAATCTGATTTTCTTCAGCTCTATGTATGTTAATCGGTATTGTGTGGCTCCAGCCATAAGATGGTGAGGATGGTCATCGAGGCGACGGAGATGACATCCGACTACCAGTAAGATCAATCCATCAACAATTAGCAAGGACTACTATCGACAACAGCTCCACATCTACATCAAACGACACCATGACACCCACGACACATGGCAACGTTAGCGATTACGGACATACCAACATTAAATCATGGGGGACGATGAGGAGATCTAGGTGAAGAAACGGAAAGTGGGAACAAGCAGGCTAGCCATAACACAAATTCCGGCCTACGTCCACGACATCTAGACATCTAATGCTGTCCCCCGTCCAACATGTTGACTAAAGGTATGGCCATCCTTACTAGATGCCAAAATTTTAATTTGTCTGTTGCAACATACATGATATCATCCTAATTGAAATTAGGTATAACATTTATTTTAAATTTAACATCCTTGATTATTACTTCCCACAAATAATTTTATGATACAGTCCTCATTGACCATCAGGTGTGGTTTTTTATTATATTAATAATAATGGCACTGAATTACTTCTAATTACATGTTAATGATGCTAAAAAGTTAGAGAATCCTTATTCGACCCCTAAGTTTGCATTCAAAATTACACTTAAATGGCACTATATATAAAAGATAATGTAAAGTAATACAAATCTATATAATTTGTACTTAAACTACCCACCTCAATCGGTTTTAAAAAATTAATAAAAAAGTGTCAAAGCAACAAGTAAATACTGATATAAAGCCATTACTTAACAATAATTCGACATCCATGAGTTAAAACTTATATTATTATAGATATTTATTTTTAATAAGCTTATCAACCGTAGAAATATATCTTTACCAAACAAAATAGTAATGACACTTACAATTTACTTATATTAACACTCAATTGAAACAATATATCGTATGAATATTAGTAATTTAATTTTAAGAATTATTTGTTTAATAAAACCATACTAATACCATACAATTAATTTTCAACATCTTGAGTGCCATGGTGCGCTTGAACAATTATTTATGACATTTTCAAAACTAAGAGGGTAGCCGATGACCTAGAATATTCTTATTTCTTAACAAAAAAAAAAAGAAAATTTTAAATAAAACGATACAATAAGCATTAAAATTTCAAATTATTACGTATAAAATATATTCCAACAATTAGATCAAAAGTTTAAGGTTAAGGTATAGATTTTCATGATATCACATATAAAGGGTTCATATAAGAGTTTATACACTTTAAGTTTATTTATGTTACAACTAAATACATGTGGTGCTGTGAAATATTAATCATAGAATTATTACACACTAAATTGGTACACGTAAAAAAAATAGATCCTAAAATTCTTACAAAAGTCTAAATTGTTTTTTTGTCAAATTGACCGGTAGACTATAATCACCATTGTAAATAATAGCTATCGTATCTCGAGTAGTTAGTAAGGTTAAAATTTAGGAAAAAATGAAAATTGAGGTTCTTATCATCAAAATATAGACTGCACTACCTTAGCAAAAAATGTAGACCGCAGCTAAAACTACCATGGTTTAAGTAAATGTTTGAACTAAATGTATATGGAAGATACATATAGATGCTATGCAAAGAAGCAAAACCTATGGAAAAATATAAAACAATATTTGATAGATTATAGATAAAAACTATAGAGTACCTATTATAGCTATTATTTTAGAAAATTAGAGGAGAGAGAAAGATATTTGATATAAGTAATTCTTATTAGTTAGTATCTTATAAAATTCAAACCCACGTGGGAGCACGGGTTGGTGAACTAGTTAATTAAACTGCGCTCGCCGCTCGGTGTGTGCGTGACCTGATTTTTTGTTGGGCAGCCTAGCCTCTTGCTCGGGCTGGAAAGGAGTTTGTTACGCCATGGAACATGCAGAACGGCGTCACGACAGGAATGCACACGGACATGGTTCGGCGTGTTCTGTGCACGTCTCCAGCACCACCCGGACTCCGTGTGTCCTAACTACACTGGGAAACTGAAAACGGACAGGATTACACTAAGGAACGAACTAAGACTCTCTAATCCTAACAGACACTGCCATCGGCATCAGACCCGGCTTTTTTTCTTGCTAGATGTTACCACATCCAAAGGAGTAGACACAGCATTCTTTCTTGCTCCTACATTCGATCAAAAGGATTCTTCACTGGCCATTTATCAATCATCGTCAGTCTGAATAAGCGGCACACTGAAATGCAAAAAGCTTAAAAGCCCAATTTTAACCAGTGTAGGCTCTGTTTGTGTGTTGTCGAGGCAAGCGAGAGGCTGCGGTTGCTTGAGGTCAGCCCACTTGGGGGTGGTGCAAGGGTTCCAAGTGAGGGAAGAAGGCAACGACAGTCCGCGTCATATACAAGCTTCAGAATATTGTCACACGGTTTGGTGCTTGGCTTTTTGTCTAAGACAGTTGACACCAGAGAACAATAACCTGACCGGTTTGCATTGGCCGTTGCAGTTGCAGCTACATCACTTTGCTGATGCGTTCTCTAAAGGTCTGCTTTTCCAAGAACAGTGAGTGGTAGGCTCTGTTTTTGTGTTACTGCCCAGACTTGTTTCTATTTTTTTTTTTCTTCTCCTGGCTCTAATTGTTCTTGTCGAGCGAGTGTGTATTTTGCAAGGAGTTGTCCTGGGCAGGGAGCTCTGCATATATCTCGGTCAAGTTGGATTTTGCCTGTATATGTGTTTTTTCAACGTATGCTGTTCTTCCTCTAATATACAAATATCACGAGCTGTATTGAAAAAATGGCGCTGCCACCTTGCCGGGGCAGTGGCCCATGACAGCAGCATGGCAGCAGCACGGCCGCTCAGCTCGGTAATTCATCTGCAGGAGCAGGACGACGAATTGGAGAAGACGCCAGTGCGCAGTAGCGCTGGTCGCTGGACCCCCATTGTGCACCCCATGGCTGATGACTGACGAGACGAGGAGGAGGAGATGAGGACGACTCGAGTCCCGATTCCCGAGGTCTCCCCTGCTTCGCTATAGTACGAGGACAGCGAAAGCACGCGGTGTGTAGAGGCATGAACTATTCACGGTTCACGTGTTCTGGATGGTGATCGACCATTGCTGGGCGCCTACCGCGGAGACAATGTAATAACGTGAGGTTATTATTAGCAGGGGGGCATCATCAGGGTACTTGCTGTGCCCGTATGGGAGGAGATACATACATGCCATGCCCTCCCTGCACAAAATAAGTATCAATAAATCAATTTTGCAATGTAATTTTATAATAAAACTACTCAGTGACATAACCATTGTGCCGCACTCCACGTACCACTAGTACAGAAATGACCTTTAGTCGATTCTCGATTCTAGTATTAGTCTCGGATTTTTTTGCGTCCGTGACTAAAGACCTAGGGGAGCTTTAGTCCCGGTTGGTGTTTTCACTGGGACTAAAGGTCTCATACGCTTTGTCGGCTCATAACACCAATCGAGACAAATGGGTCAACCTTTTTTGTCTCGGTTGGTGTTACAGACAGACAAAAGGCTCTTTTTTAGTCCCAGTTGGTGTTACGAGCCGGGACAAAAGGTCCTTCGAGCAGTAGTTCAAAACGAAAGCATCTCCTTTAAGATCACATGTGCTGTGTAGGTGGAGTTGTTAGGACGCGCGTGAGGCCATGCATGAGGTCTTGGGTTTGAATCTCACGAGTCACAATTTAATTTTTTCATCTGCCAAAGAACCTTTTTGTCCTGGTTCTAATAAATTTTGTCCCGGAAGCTTAGTCGGTTGGGAAACCGGGACAAAAGCTCTTTCCCAATCCGGACAAAAGGCAATATCTGTACTAGTGTACAATCCCCTATGTTCCTTCCCCTCCGCCACATGCTCCACACTCAAATGCTCGATGTGGTACGCGTCACTGCCGATGAGAAGGACTGAGGCATGGCAGGTAGATCCGGTCACGAGGCAATGCGTGCGTAGCGCGGCGGTAATGAGGCCGGCCAACAACGCTATGCAACATTTGACACGTAACTACTTGTAGTTTCAAAGAAACTACCTATCCAATGAACCCTTTTCTCCTCGTGGGCCCAAATAAAAATTTGGCAACTAAACAACCTGCGAGCAGGATGAATTTCTTGCAGCCTCCCTCTCCCTCTTGCATGTGCCACTAGTAACATAAAGGCTCCTAGTCCTGGACACACTACTGGAGGAGACGACGACTGACTCGGTTCTGTAACATAAAGGCTCCTAGTCCTGGACACACTAAGGAGACGAACGGTACGTGTTGGTTCATGGCTCCACCACACACGTCTTTCTAGGCCCCCTTGTCATCCATGCTTGTGAAGTCGCACTCACGATAAAGCTGCTCAAGTTGCCGTTGTGGCAATAATGGATAGAGTGCATTTTTCACGGACCAGCAAAGCCATGAGATCATACACAGTCGGGCATGCAGCGACGAGCTGTAAGAGCAACTCTAAGAGAGTTAAAACTTAAAATGGATTGCTAAACGTATGATTTAGCCAACCTTTAAAATAGAAAACTTTATAAAAAAATACAAAAATGGGCCGGGCAGTGCGCACTAGCGCTGGTCGCTGGCGCTGGATGGTTCATATGCCACTACAATGCACAAAACAATTCACTTGGAGGTATGGGAGGAGATACGGGCCATATGCCACTGTAATGCACAAAACAATTCGAAGGTGGTCCAAAGTTTATACTAACAACATTTACAATACAATTAAGTATCATTAAATTAATTTTGAAATTTAATTTTATAATAAAACTAGTTAGAGACATATCCAATGTGCTATTTCCCTTCCCGTCCGCCATATGCTCCGCACTCAAATGTGTCACGACGAGAACGACTGTGGCATGGTGGGTAGACCCGATCCTGAGGCAATGTGTAGGCCGGTGAGCTGCAGCAAGAACGCAGCGGCGCTGAACGAGGCCAGCCAGGCTACAAAACATTTGGGAATGACACCTTTTAGGTGGAAAGTCGTATGGTATGAATTAATAGGACCATTACCAAGAACTCGTAACGATAAACCCACTATCCCAGAAACTAGTAGTAGCGTATCCAATGAACCATTTTCTACTACCGGGCCCAAATAAAAAAATCCAGCAAGTGTGGACGCTGCGACCTGGATGAATTTCTTGCACAGCCTCGCTTCTCACATGTCACACACCACTAACATCAGGCTCGTCGTCCTAGACTTGGTTTCACTGTAACAATAATTCACGGTGACTACATGTAAATTCATGGCTCCACCAGACACGTCTTTCTAGGCCCCCTTGTCGTCCATCATGCACCGGCTGCCCGGCTTCAGTAATTCATCAGCCGGGAGATGCCACTGCCCACTAGCGCTGGTCGGTGGACCCTTATCATAGGCACCTTCCTTATGACTTGTGCGAGTGCCATCGTCCTGGTCATCTACCAAAGCCATGTGATCACTTCAGCTGGACCCTCATGCATTGCAGTGACGCGCTTGAATTCATGAGAACGCAAGGACGAACAGACTTGTTGGCATGCCTCGGCATAGCTCGGTCCCTTTCTTCTTCCTCTAATGTATAATCCGACAAGTCTGTTACATTGTCTCTACTTTGCCTAAAGCCGAGTAGTTCATGTACACAGAGACACAGAGTTCCTTTTTTTTTTAATGCAGCTCGTGATATTTGTGGTAGTAGTGGCGTTCTGGTGTGTGTAGAGGCATGAACCATTCACGCCTTCTGGTGTGTAGAGGCATGAACCATTTCACGCGTTCTGGATGGTGACCATCTGAGATAATGCAATAACGTGAGGTTATTATTAGCAAGGTATAGGTGTGGCCATATGCCACTACCATGCACAAAACAATTTAAAGTTGGCGTTACATGCCAGAATTGGGCCAGCCATGGGTGGGCTAAAGGGGCCCAAACCGGCACGGCCAGCCCAGAGGGGGGACGCGGCGGGGGCCGCGGCGGCCGCCGCCGCCACCTTCCGTCTCCGTCTCTGCCGTTATCAAGTTAGGATTATCTTGGGACTTTTTGGTGTGCAAGGGATATTCCAACTCAGTAAGGAAATCTCTTACTAGTTAAATACCCGTGCGTTGCTACGGGGTAACTAATTTTTTTATAAAAACATGAATCACATGAAAATAGCAATACTATGAAGATTAAACAATGATATTAAAGTGACATTTAATTCAAACAAGTTTTTTGTGAAAGTAACACAATCAATAATGGATGCAGCGGGTTTGTAAACTCTATTTTATGAACTTTTATGTAATTCGACTAAGGTAATGTTTTATAGTGTCCGGAAGATATCTTCGATATCCATTTATTTCGTGCGTCAATAAATCCACGAGTAAGTTCTCATCTTCATACCATCGTGATGAGAGTGTATGCAGATATTAGTGCTTATCACATGGGCAATAATACATGTCTTTAGAAAAAAGTATGTTATCCTCAACATATTAATACTTGCGGGTTTTACGACTATTCCACACAGACATCAAGCATTCAAAATATAACATGTACATATGATTTTACATTCATGTATTGTATATATAATATAACATCTCGGTGTAGTGTCTGACATTTAGAAGTACCTACGAATATCAACAAATGTTGGCGTTAGTTAAATAATATTTTACACAAATACATTGTATGTGTTACTAATCTTCTATTACATAGTGCCTAAACCTATTCATCTACCCTGTACCTAAACACCGATCCAGATCATCATCCATCACAGATAGGTTCCTAGCCAATCATGAGGGGAGTGAATCGTTACTAAACAAATGGAAGGTGAAATAAAAAAGTATTCTTAGCATTTAAACTGAACATGCATCTATCATATTTATGGATTTTTTAGAGATCAAAACAAAGCTTAAATTAACTTGATTAATAATTATAGCACT
Source organism: Hyparrhenia diplandra (assembly GCA_015847255.1). Lineage (NCBI taxonomy): Eukaryota > Viridiplantae > Streptophyta > Magnoliopsida > Poales > Poaceae > Hyparrhenia > Hyparrhenia diplandra. The sequence continues at coordinate 81,197 of JADLZK010008693.1, forward strand.
GAACCTACAAATTCAAAGATTAATATAATCCCAATCTAAATTTAAATTTAGAACTGTCAACGATTCCAAGAAAGTAGTAGTGGCACAATACTATGCAAGCTGTGACAACGATTTGACTTCATTAATATTTGAAATCACAAACACAACCAAAGAAGCATTGACTAAGATTCCTCGGTTGTTCATTTCACTCGACCAACACACTAAACCAGGAGTACCTTGCTGGGATGCAGTCCTTGGTTGACACGTGAAAAAATCCTTTTGAACCTGCTGATTTCACACGCACCTTGCTGGGATGCAGTCCTAGGTGATGAATAAATTAGAACCTGTCAATTCACAAGGACTGAGTTGTTGTGAAGAAAAACATTCATCAATAGGCACTTCAACTATTCAGTACGGCAACCAAACCCAAGTGATTGGAGAACAGGATGGAGTTTAATGAAGCTAATTCAGTACGACAACCTATCTGACATATATGATTCTATATGCTCCATCTCCAAGGAGTTTACTGAAGCTCATTCTGGGACAGGTTGGAAGATACAGTTTAGCAATGTCCCTTTTCATTCTGAACAAATGCCACCCAAAGCATAGTTGAATTCTACCCAAAAAAATATAACATAGTTCAGCAAGATTAAGTTGGAAACAGTTTTCCTAATAACCATTTGAACAGAAACTCAAACAAATCTACTCATTTTCAGTTCTAGTGCATTAACTTTCAAATTGGGCACACATAGATGAGTTTAGTGGATGCTAATATTCAGAAACATAAAGCACTACAGAACTTCTCGACACTGATAAAAATTTAAGAACGGTGAATAGAATTCCAGAAGACACCCTGAGACAGCGAACAAAGTATGGAGAATTAAAGTGATTTAATGTTCAACCAAAACTAAATGAAATACCGAGCTGGGCAGAAACTAATGTTTTAGTGTCAAGCAAAACTAATGTTCAAGCAAAACTGTAAATCATTGCATTTAAAATTAAAGACACCATCGAGACATATATTGAACTGCTTTTTTTATAGCCTTTCTTTCATTTGGTTTGAGGACGCTCCAGTTCAAATTTGAGAGAAAGACTGAGAACACAATACTCCAGAAACCAATATACGCACACAGGCATTGCAGAACTGGATTGTTGCATGTGGGAAGTCTCAGCCCTCAGCTATTAGTAGCAATGTAATATGCAGCATACTGAAGCAGTTCGACCCATTTTTAAAATCTCCAAATTTACACATGGATTGATCCGAATTTTATTGATGATAGGAATATGATCTAACAAACCTCAAGTCAATTGTTCACCCAAGATTTGAGGGGAAAAAATCAGAATTAAGATGCTTTCCACATCAATGTGTTTTCTATGAACTTCATTCAGTTTGACAATCTATTCTTAAAATTTAATGTTTCTTTGCATTGTTATTATTGATGGATCGACCTGTACCACAACACAGGAAAGTAGGTAAGAGGCCATCGATACATCTCAATGGTACCTTGCTGGGATGCAGTCCTTGGTTGACACGAAAAAAACTTTTTCAACCTCCTGGGTGGTGAATAAATTAGAACCTGACAACTCACAAGGACTGACTTGCTATGAAGAAAAAACGTTCATGATAGGAACTTCACCAATTAGTGTCGGTTATCATTTTACCACATTGAAAAGTCTAAAACTCGGAAACATATAAATTATCCACATTGGCATTTTACCAAACACGTTTCAGCCTAGTTGATCTGCTCCCTTACCAAATCAATCCATATGATTTGTAAGCCCAATTCCCCAAATTAACCATGTCAAAACGTCTGTGATATTCCATCTTAAAGAGGGGAATGCATCATACAGTTTTTCGGACCTAAGCCTGATGCATATGTACCAATCATACAGTCCGCAGGGCCAAAATTTCAGGGGCAGGGCAATCCACCAGTTTCATTCAAAAGAAGTGGCACAATATTTCAACAAACTTGATAGCATCCAGAAATATACACAGGAGTGCAGCTACAAGGAATATATAGCATGTTGATATGACCTATGAGTGTACCAAACGGCCAAGAAACCAAATTGACTATCAGAGTGGACAACACACCTCACAAAATCGCCAAGGAATATATAGCCCGTTTGATAATAAATAGGAAAATCAACAGGGTTGGTTGATGTCAAGGTCAAGCTGAAAAACGAACACTAAACCTCAAACATGCGATGGACGCTGCTATCAAATAATATTGCAATGGTTTTAAGAGACATTTCATCAAACACCATGGGCGCGTTCCTCGAGCAGTAGCATAGGGCAATAAAAGTGAAACATGCTGGAGTCTAGGAGAATTCAAACCTTATGCCGAGTTCCTTTGGTGTTCGGTGTGGGTAGATTTCGATGTCTAGGTTCGGCACTGGCGGCTCCACCCCGGCCAATGGCGCGTGTGCATGACGCAGACACAGGGCAAGGACGACGGCGCGTGCGTCGTGGAGGTGGCGGTGTTTCCGGCAGCAGCTCGTCCGGTGGCGTCGAGGCAGCGGCGCGACAGCCGATCGAGGACTACGGCACGGGCGGAGGCAACGGTGTTTCCGGCGGCGCCCCGGGAAACTGAAGATGATCCCGGGGGTTGCGATACTCGGCGGCGATGGAGCAGCAGGTGCGGGGTGGAACAGAGGAGTGAGGGTTGTGGGTGATTGGGATTTGGAACCGAGTAGCGAGGGTCGCGGCGAGGAATGGAGGAGCAGGTCCTAGAAGTAGATAGGAGGAACGGAGGAGCAAGTCCTTTTTACGTAGCCTTGATTGGACGGGCAAGCAAGGCAATGACAATTTTTATTGTCCCCTGATTGCAGACCTGATTTTACGTAGCGTTGATTGGGCCTTTCCTTTTTATGTAAACTGATTGCTCTGGTGGGATCGCACGAGGGGTAGATGGAGTGGGGAGGGTGGGTGGATCGCAGGAGGGTCGAAAGTGAGGCGAAAATTTTTACCGCACCAAATGACAGTCTTTTTCTTTTTTTTTTTTATGTTGTAAAGACTAGGAAATAAATAGGATTCTTTGTAAAAGATATTCCAACTTTATAAGGAAAAACCTTTAGAGATTGCTTTGACATGTCCTTGGGAGGCTATATATAAATAGGAAAGCATGTAATCTCTTTGGGGACAAGCAAGAAAGTTCCGTGCCTTCCAGCTCTACTGCCGCCGCCTGCCTCCCCTCGCGCGCGCGCCCTCCTCCCCACGCGCGGCCCCAAGGGCGGCCCAAGCTGCCCTCCCGCCGCCGAGCTCGCCGCCGATCTTGTCACCGACCGCCGGAATCCTGCCGGTCTGTGACAGTTGGTCCTATTTTTTTTTTTTTTTTTTTGCAAAGAGGTCCAAAATTTATACTAACATTTACAATATAATTTTTTTCTCAAACAAACAGGAGAGCTCCGCGTCATTTCATCAAAAAAAAAAAAAAGAGGAGCCGTAGGGTACTTGGTGTGGCCGTACTGTACTGGTGGAGATATGCCACTACCACGCACAAAACAATTTGAAGTTGGACCAAAGTTACACTAGCTAGCATTTACAGTACAAAATAAGTATCATTAAATTAAATTTCCTATATAATTTTGTAATAAAACTAGTTATTAGTGACATATCTAGTGTGCTGCACTCCACACAATCCCCTATTTCCCTTCCCGTCCGCCATGTTCCGCACTCAAATGCTCGATGTGGTATGCAACACCGCTGACGAGAACGACTGAGGCATGGAAGGTAGACACCGTCGTGAGGCAATATGTAGGGCGGTGAGCTGCGGCAAGAGCGCGGCAGCGATGAGCCCGGCCAGCAAGACTATGCAATATTTGAATTTTTGCCAAGTGAGTGCACGTAGATGGAAAGTTATACGGTGAAGAAGTCGTAACGATAAACCTATCCCATAAACTACTAGTTCAAAGAAGCTGCACTATCCAATGAGCCATTTCCTCCCTAGTAAGTCCAAATAAAAATCCAGCAAGTGCAGACGCTTTGAACGGGATGAATTTCTTGCCACACCACCATGATAGTACTTGTAGTAAAATCAGACTCCTCGTGCTAGCCCTAGACTTAGGAGACAACGACTGACGGTTCACGGGGTCTCCTCATGCTTGGCTGCTGGTTGCTAACACAAATAATCCATGGTGAGTGAACACAGAGGAACGGTGTAGATTCATCATTCATGTCACTCACAGTAAAGGTAGCAGGTAAAGTTTGGCTACTACGCGTATGACTGGGTCACTGTACGTCCTAGGGCCGTAGGGCAGCAGCACGCCGGCTCCCCGGCTCAGTATTTCATCAACAGAGAGATGACACTATGCCCACTAGCGCTGGTCGCTGGACCCTCATCATAGGCATCTTCCTGATGACTTTGATGAGTGCGAGTGCCGTTGGTCATCTGGCAAAGCAATGTGATCACTTCAGCTGGACCCTCATGCATGCAGTGACGCGCTTGAATTCATGAGAACGCAAGGACTTGCTTGCCACATGGCCTGCGCAGGGGCACACAGGGCGGCAGCAGCTCTGGCTGGCTCAATGTCACCGATCAACCTGTGGATGTTGATACTGAAGATGCTGACGATGGCGAGCTAGTCAGTGGAGGCGACGGTGGTCGAAGTGCGGATGCTGGAGACGCTGGGCCACGAAGGACTTCAAGGCCTGCTAAGGGAAACCGCAAGTACATGAGCTCGGATTGGACCAAATGAGTCAAGGCCCTGCGTGGCCCAACTGGAAGGCAGCTACGGCTCCTTCATGTATCGTGAGAGAACGGGGAGAAGAACCTGAACTAGGACATAACTCTGAACCGCACCTGAAGGTGGCGGCGGCGGCAGTGAGCTCGGGCGGTGCCGGCGATCCGAGTCCTTGTATCCAACTTATCTAAGTTCGTAATATACAGTTGATAGTAGATCGGTAACATTGGTATCAGCTCCATTCGATCCACACCTGCCACCCGAATTTTCCCACAAATTTTTCCCCAAACTCATACTGGCAACCCACTCATACCTCACGCGCCAAGCTACCATGGCGACACCAGAGGAGCAGCTTGGAGCGATGATGGCGCTTCTGCAGCAGAACTCCACGGAGATGAAAGAGATGCGGTCAGAGATGACCACCATGAGGATGGATCTATTCAACTGGAAGCCGTTGATCGACAACCGCGTCCACGACCTCGAGCACACAGTCATCGATCTGGGCAAGCGCGTCGACAACGCGTTGGAGAAGATTCTTCCCCAAGCCGACTTCATCGAGCAGTCCACAGCGGATCCAAGCGGTGTTACAATCGCCTCATCTCAACTGGACAAGGCAATTCGGGAGGACCACTTCGCCTCTCCGAGGATGAAGATGCCGAGCTCCGCCCATCTGGAGCTTCACCTGTCTCGGGCGGCGTCTGGGTCAGTTGACCACCGCAAGGGTGACTTTGGGGGTGGTGTTTACCACTGCCCCGGGTCGAAACCCGAATCAAGGTTCGCCACAACTACCGCAGTCTCATCATACTGCTACTTGCCATGAGCACATGTTTTACCATTCAGTTCATCCACCGATTCCCACTCTTGAGTTGCACACCTTTGATGGTTCCAACCCTAGACTGTGGGTGAAACATTGTGAAGCATACTTTGATGTTTATTCCACTGATCCAGCTAAGTGGGTTAGATATGATACCATGAGATTAGAGGGATTAGCAGCATTGTGGTTTCAGACCATGGAGCTTAAGATCGAGCTATGGATTGGGAAACTTTTGTTCAGCAGTCCGCAATAGATTTGATAGAGATGAACATAACCATCGATTAGACAGCTTTTTTCACATCAAACGGTCTACTTCAGTAGTTGAGTATATAGAGGAATTCTCGATATTGTTCACCGTTATTAGCCCATGACCCAAATTTTCCACAAACAGTCATTGCTAATAGATTTGTAGATGGCTTAAAGAAAGAAATTAGATCTGTTTTTATGATTCATAAACCATCAGATTTGGATACTGCCGTTTTCTCCGCTCTTGTACAGGAAGAAGCCATGGAAGATCAAGTTTACAAGAAAACCTGATACGGGGAAATTTCACTAAGAAGACTCATAATGACTCAAGCAAACCCCATTCATGGAAGAATCTTGAGGAGAAGAAGCAACATGATTTTTGCAAAGCCCAAGCCCACTCGAAGATAAAGCCTCAGCTCTCAAGCAATACGTAAGAGCCAAAGGCTTATGTTTCAAGTGTGGTGAGAAATGGGGCCTAAAGACAAATGTCCTGCTCAAGTGTCCCTACACACAATTGAAGAAACCTGGCAATGGTTAGCACCTAACCACACAAATGCAGTGGTTCAGCACCACATCAAGAAGATTCGACTCAAGAAAATTTTATGGAAATTTCAGTCCAAGCACATAATGGCACCGAAAGTTTCAAGAACATGAGAATGAGAGGCTATCTTGAAGGCAAAAGAAATTTTCATGTGGTTGATTCGGAAGCTCACACGGCTTTATTGATGATGAAGTGGCCACTCACATCAAGAATTGGGCTCCTCTACCACATTCTATCAGAGTAATAGTAGCAAATGGAGGTATCATTAGCTGCACTCATGAGCTGCCAAACCAGCAATGGGCAGTACATGGTACAACTTTACGCACAACTCTAAAAAAATCATACCACTCTGGTTATGATGTGGTCTTTGGGAATGGACTGGCCGGATAGTGTATGTCCCCAATGGAAGTTCATTGGGGAGAAAAATGGATGCAGTTCAATTATCTAAACAAGAAAGTCAAGCTTCAAGGGTTGATACCAGAAACTACTATGGGACCTCCTATTTCTCAGTCTCAGCTTCAAGCTATGGACAAGCAAGATTCAATCGTATATGATTCAACCGCATTCGGTCAATGAATCAAATCAGGCAAGTGGAGAATCAGAAGTCCCTCTAGATCTGAAAGAGTTGTTAGATCAATTTGCACCAATATTTGACCCACCCGGTCAATTGCCTTCTCATAGAGCCGCCGATCATCAAATCAAACTATTGCCAGGAGCACAACCATTTTGCTTGAAACCTTACAGGTATAATCCTGCATAGAAATCAAAAATAGAAAGGCAAGTAAAAGAAATGCTAGAGAAAGGATGGATCCAAGAGAGTACTAGTCCTTACTCCTCACCAGTACTCTTTGTAAGAAAGAAAACAGGAGACTGGAGACTTTGTGTGGATTACAGGAGATTAAATGCAATGACAATCAAAAACAAATATCCCCTGCCTATCATTGAAGAACTATTAGAGGAATTACATGGAGCTTGCTGGTTTACCTCTTTAGATCTTTGCTCTGGTTTTCATCAGATAAGGATGGCTCAAGGGGAAGAGTTCAAAACAGCTTTCCAAACACATAGTGGTCACTATGAATACAGGGTGATGCCCTATGGTGTAACAGGAGGACCAGCAACCTTCCAGACAGTCATGAACAATATATTGCAGCCTTTACTCAGAAAATATGCTGTGGTTTTCATAGATGATATCTTAATCTACAGCAAAAGTTGGGCTGAACATCTAGAGCATATAAGAGTAGTGTTAACATTGTTGCAAGAACATGGATTTCATGTCAAGAAGTCTAAGAGCAAATTTGCTCGACAAGAACTCAGTTACCTGGGTCACATAGTAAGTAAAAAGGGAGTTTCCACTGAACCAGGTGTTGACACCTGTTATAGCATAATATTACTAGTCAACTAAGCATGAATAAGGGCTTAAAATGAATATCAACATAAGTCTAGGGGCTTTACTAACATAATTCCATGAGCTTTGGTGATTTATATCTTTTCAGGGATTAAACAGATAAAAGCAGATAAGAACGGTGAGAATCGGAAGAGTTTACATCCCATACGATGACAAGACTTAACCGTGAAGTACCTCAACCCGAAATGTGGACTAAAACACTCTAGAAGATACCAGAAGACACCAGAAGAAGGGAGACACGATTTGGCCACAAGACCCTGGCGGCCGCCAGGGCCAATCACGGCGGCCGCCAGGCTATTTCAGCCAATCAGGCTCATATTTTTATGTCGGTTTGTAACCGACCTTGAGGTTGTATCTACACCGTTGCCAAGGTCGGTTTGATCCAATGGTCATCGTTCATCGCTAAGGCCTATATAAGAAGACCCCCTGACCCTAGGGTTAAACCCTAACTCATTCTACTCATTATCTCTTGACCTTTTGGTCAGAGGTGTCCCAATGTGAGGACAACCTCTCCTCGCTAGTTCCAATCTAGATTAGAAGATCATGTAGAACTAGAAGTATTAGAGTGAGTTGAGAGTAAAGCATCAAGAGAGATTAGAGCCATAGTTCCCATGAGAGAGACTAGAGCTAATCTTGTTCCTAGAGCTAAAGTGTTGGTGATGGGAAGAGCTGCTGAGGAAGCACCGGACCTGTCGGTGACTCCACTACATCTTGTACCATCGGGATCAAGTTCCATTCGCACTGGCACTTGATCCTGAGACTTCTATGGTGGATCAATTCCTTATTTAAGTAAGTAAATGTTCTATTTTCTCTTATTGTTCATAACTCTTGTTTGAGTACTTTAATCTGTAGGACCCTATAGATTAGAGGAGTTAGCTTAGGTGTAGGCGTGGTGCTTAGACCGAGGTTGCTTATGAATGCACCCTACATTCCGGGAACGTGTGGTAGTTCGTGGTAGTGACAGTACCATTGATTCCTTTGGAGGCCACCCCCCGAATGATAGGCCAAGCAGGACCATGTTGCTGGAGGATTGCATGTTTTGTCCATGTTTTCCTTTGAGTACGTCCCTTTAAGACAATATCAATATAGCTTACAAGGGTAAGAATTAGACAACTATAGGAATCTCCTTATCTCTTTATCCTCTCCAGTTCCTTGATTGTCGCTTAGGGATTAGTTATATGCCTCGGTTATCCTCACACCATCCCCCCCTGTGGATTCGATATTAAAACCCTCTCCCGGGTGAAATGCTCACTAGTATCCGTTCGCTATGGATTATTATAAATATTTCTCGTAGGCTTATCAAATACCAACAAGCATTTCCTCGTGTGCCGTTGCGGGAGAATGGTTGTCGAGAAAACATTGAGTATAACTAATCTTGTATCATATCTTAGTGTAGTCTTTTTTTATATTTTCTCTTCTTTTTTATATCTTTTCGATCCCTGATTCCACACCTATCCTTATGCCGCACCCATAAGCACAAGTTCAAAGCCACTAGAATCTATAGAACCTATCCTACCCCTTGGCTATGAGCTGTGCATACGGTTGGTCTAAATGATCATGAAACAACCCATTATAGGAGAGAATCTGTAGTTAACCTCAGGCCAAATCCTATCCTTTGAAAAGGATAATGTATTTGGGGCTCATCCTAGAAAAGTTGTTCGCATGACCATCATGCAGTTTTCTGGAGGAACTTTTCTTTCCTTTTCTAAAGCAAGGTTTGTCCATAACAAACTCAGTAGGTGTGATCTTTTTCTTAGAATTCTTCATGAACACCCAAAGGAAGAGAAGGAATCATCCTCTAGACCAAAGAAGAAGTTTTTGATAGCCAGATCATAATCATTCCAATCCCTTGATTTAGCTACCAATCCTAAGTCATCAATACTCTAAACCCTCCAAGGGAAGAAGTAATTCTACCCTTGATTCTTTTATGGTGATGATTTTGGGAGACAAACTTCTAGCTTCACAGGAGACCTTTGAGTGCCTATAAACCAAAACTACTTAGAGAAGAGTCTCTTAGAAAGCATCCTTATTCTTACAAAGGACATTGGGAGCCTAAGGATGGCATATCTAATGACGTCATAGAAGGAGAGCAAAACTATCTAGAATCCATTCATATCTTCTTCCCTTCTATTTCAGACTAGATAACTTATCCAAACCCATCTTCAACCTCATCCTTGACCTCAATGAATCCTCTAGTGTTCTTTTTTCTTGATTCTACCTACGATCTTAGAAATCCCAAGTATAGACATCATGAAGGATCCAAGGAAGACCGTAAAGAGCATTATCATTAGCTGGAGAACATTCATGAGCATAGGAGTTATTTCCTAAACATTCTATCCAATCCTTGCCCATGTGAGCAAACTCCTGAATTAATTGCCATCTCTAATCTTGCTACCTATAAGATCTCAAATCCCCTTGAGATAATTGTTCATAAGGATTTAGAAAGGGTGATTGTTGATCTTATTGGCTTGAAAGTTGAGATTGGTGATTTAAGGGAAAACCTCTTCATCATCTTGAATCATATTTGAAGGTTTCCCAAGGACGAGCTTTTTGTCTTAAAACAAGCACTCTAGGGGAAGTAATAGAAGTATAGATCTTTTGCTATAACACCCCCTCATGTAGTGAACATAGAAATATAAATTGTGAATATTCCTTCGGGTATTTTTGTTACTAACCATTTCAGGTTTAGAACAAAGAAAATGAAGGATGACAATGTAAAGGTATGTCCAACCAATTATTGAGCAACATTGAATCACTCATATAATTCTTGCCATGTTGCTACCTTATCTTGGTTGTCTCTACCTTTAAGACATGCTCAAGTTGCTACACTATTTCATCTTCACTTGAGTAAATCTCTACAATGCTTTCATGATACCCTTTTGTCTACCATAGTATGCTTTGGTTTTGGAAGTACTACATGTGTATTTTCAAAGGCTTTTAAATTAAGCATGGTGCTTAGGTTAAAATGCCTTCCTTAATCAGATTAGACATGGAGTCTAGTTTGGTTATTGAATTAAAAATTACTTGTGTAGATATTGGTATATTTTGTTGGACTAACCCCTGTAGAAACAAAACTCTCAAACAAGCTAGGGGGAAGTCCTGAGATAAACTCACACCAGAGATGAGACAAGAGAAAGAAGAGGAGTGCCACAAATAAAGTCTACAAAGAAACGCACTTGCTCAAGAATGAACTCAAGAGTGATCGGCACATGGAAGAGGAAAGACCAACTCCACCAAGGATAATCCAATCGTGCTCTTCCTCCTCACATGCCCCCATCACTCCACACGCTGGTTTGCAATCTCTCTATTCCCTATTGCTCTTTTCCACAAGTTCGAATGATTTCGATGCATGAAAATCAAACTTAAGGTTTCATAAAATCATTCCTTTTTGAAAAGCAAGGTGAATATGGAAACATGTGATAAATGATCTATGCTAAAAAATTTCAATCAAACTTTTCTCAGTAGCATAGAAAGTGACCTTTAGCCCCTGTGACAACACTATACTGCGTTACTACTTGTATATTCCTTCGTGTATGTGTTGTTCACCAATGATGCTTGAGTAAAACCTTGAGAGGAGCAAAAAGGTCCTAGCACAATTCAAAGGAAAAGAAAGAAAGGATGATGCAATAAAGGAGACAAGTTAGGAGCAAGATATACAAGAAGCCAATTGAGGAAAGCTCCAAGCAAAAGGTAATAATAACCACAAGGTGTTACAAAGTGCCATCACACTCTAATAAAAGGTAACATCTTGAGGTAAGCTATCATCAACTAAGTTTTTCATAATTATGGCATGTCCATAAAGAATCAAACATGTTAGAGTCAAAACCTAACCTTATCCATCTTGCTTAGCTTTCGCATGTTTAGTTCTTTGTTCCTAAGAACCACTCTCCCGATCTCATAGTCCCCAATGTAAATTAAAGTGTTGCTCATCCTGTTCTGGAAGATAGTTACCATCATTAAACCATTGATGCTTAATCTCTTCATCTTATCACCCTCATCATAAATGGAGAAAAAGAATAAACATTAACTCTATGTTGTTTAATGTGCCTAAGGTAAGAGAAGAAAGAATAAAGTTTTGGTTCTCGTTTGGTGTTTTCTCACCAACAGGCCCATGCACTTGATCTCTACCTTGTCTTTACAAGCGAGGACATACTCGAGCAAAACGTGGAGGAGTATGTCACTCCCCCAAGATTCTACAAAGAAATGTCCTGAACTCATAAAGTACGCACACTAAACAAGATGTTGCTCGCTTCCACAATCAAAGCTTCACTTCAAACCATGGGACTAGCAAGCAATATGGGTGATGCCATCCCCGAGAGATCATTATCTCAGGAGACGCAGCCACCAAGATCGGATGATACACTTGAGGAGTGAGTAGGGTAAGAAGTCTTGTTCAGAGGACTTAATAATATTGAACCCTCGCCGGAAGGTAAGATCGGTAGTTATCATGCATAGCATATTTATTTCCTTACATTGCATAATCATTTTTCCTTTAGCATATTTACATTTATGCATTAGCATTGCATTGAAAAATTCTCAAGCCCCATGTGAATAATCTTGTGGCGTGTAACAACCCATAAGGATATTCACCGTGGTGTCATAAAAAAATAGTTATGCATTCATCTAGCCGCATTTGCATTATAGTTCTTTGCATGCATATAAATATATAAAACCCCAAAAACATTTAGAAGAGAAATCTTGCTGAAGTTCCATCCGGAATAATCATGATTCCTCTTAAATATCTCTAGACACATGAGGTCTATGTGGCAAACCACTAACGCTTAATCAAGTTCCACTAGCTTTGTTGTCTATTTGAGTTCGCCAGATTCGAAGGAAGAGAGACATGATAGGTCGACATCATCATCACCATCTACCTCAACTTCCTCATCATCAATAAACCTACACTTCAATCCAGCTTGGAGGAGAGCACCCCGGTTATCACGATAAGTATCCCTACTATGTTATTATTATTAGCAGCTAATATTTTGGTTTGCTTAGTTTAAGAGTCTAGTTCATAAAGTCGTTTAAAGAGTCTTAGTAGAGTGTGATCTTTAGAGTGTGGGAATAAATAAATAAATAAATAAATAGGAGTGTACCGAGTTTTCTTTTCCACCAATATAAAATGATCTCTAAAGCTAAATCTCATGCATGAAAATGATGAATAGTTGCTCCTACTGTAATTCCTTTTCAGTACCTAGCTTTCAAGCTTAATTTCTCTTGAGCCTTAAATGCAAACCTGCTTTGACTTGAGACTTACTTTGAAACTGAAACACGTGGGTTGCAAATTGCTTGCTCTAAAGTCTAGGTAATTGATGGATATGATATATGAAAGTCCGAGTGTTATTGATCTTACTCCTAGTGACACTAGATTTCTGGAGATTTATCTTTTTGAAAAATTTAAAATGCACATGATAAGTTCCCTGTGGTGATGAGTGTTGAACCTCCTACCACGACCATATATACATGCTCCCTAGATTAAGAAAAAACTCTTTTGACATATATATAGGTCGCTTGTTTTGCATTGAGTTTGTTCAAATCTTTGTCGACCCTTAGAAACTTGTCATGCCGATCATGTACACTCCATCTCACTCCACCACCATTCCATCTCATTCCACTCCACTTGACTCCATTCATGCATATGCTATTTCCACCTTGGAAGTACGCGATCCACCACTACACCACCATATACACCCATTATATATCCACCAAAAATGTTCTACTCCTATCCCGGGATAGAGCAACCAAAAAATATTCCCTATACCCATCCACTTATCCATTTCTAGCCAATGTCTTACAGAAGCTCCATTACTTTTGTCTATCTCTCAAAAGTTATTGTAAAAGAGATTTGGGTTGTATTTTTTTAAAAAAAAGAGGGAGATGAAAAATGGACAAGTGTCCTACTCAAGGCAGTAGAGCCTACCTCCCTAAGAAAAAAAGAATAAAGGAGAGTTAAAAATAGACAAGTGTCCAATGAAAAACAATGGGTACTTAGATGCTCGCCTCTCCATAAAAGAAAAATAAAGAAAAAGAAGAGATACAACCCAAGTTCTCATAAAGTTTCCAGATTCTAAAAGAGAGATGATTCCTCAAGGAGCAAAAGTAGAATTAGGCTTTCCCCTCATTCATTCCATACAACTTATTGTATTCGCTACCATATTCTTCCTACATTCACATGCACCACTTGATCAAGTGTGACTCGCGATTTTGGATCCATTGCTTGAACTTACAATATATGCTTAGTAAGTAGAATTAGTTTTCTCCCACCTATGAGCTCCGGATATAAACCTTAGATATAGGGTGAGAGAGAAGAAGGCATAGTGTCCTACTTGCCTTAGTCTAAAAATACCACATATTATGAGAGAGAGGCAAAACAACCTTGTTGCTTTAGTGAGGATCCACAAATACCACAATTGAGAGACTAGAGAGAGTCATACAAGGAACTTTGAGTTTTATTTTGAAAACTTACAAAAACTCCAGAAGGACAGTTGAACAAAGAGTTTGAGATATGGTGCTCGACTTGATTGTTCTATCTTTCAATTACCCAAGATCCCAAGAAAAGGCTATAAGCTCCATAGTTAAAGGTAATATAGGTAAGTTGAAATTTGAGCAAGTTTATTCTTAACGGAGAGAAATTTTTGTTTGAAAGCATGTGTACTTTTGAGGTGTGAAAAGCGTTGCAAAAGAACTCCCGATCCATTGCTAAGTTTGGCTTTGCTAGGGACTAGCAAAGGGTAAGTTTGGGGAGCTTGTTGACACCTGTTATAGCATAATATTACTAGTCAACTAAGCATGAATAAGGGCTTAAAATGAATATCAACATAAGTCTAGGGGCTTTACTAACATAATTCCACGAGCTTTGGTGATTTATATCTTTTTCGTGGATTAAACAGATAAAAGCAGATAAGAACGGTTGGATCAATTCCTTATTTAAGTAAGTAAATGTTCTATTTGCTCTTATTGTTCATAACTCTTGTTTGAGTACTTTAATCTGTAGGGACCCTATAGATTAGAGGAGTTAGCTTAGGTGTAGGCGTGGTGCTTAGACCGAGGTTTCTTATGAATGCACCCTACATTCCGGGAACGTGTGGTATTTCATGGTAGTGATAGTACCATTGATTCCTTTGGAGGCCACCCCCCAAATGATAGGCCAAGCAGGACCATGTTGCTGGAGGATTGCATGTTTCGTCCATGTTTTCCTTTGAGTACGTCCCTTTAAGACAATATCAATATAGCTTACAAGGGTAAGAATTAGACAACTGTAGGAATCTCCTTATCTCTTTATCCTCTCTAGTTCCTTGATTGCTGCTCAGGGATTAGTTATATGCCTCGGTTATCCTCACACCATCCTCCCTGTGGATTCGATATTAAAACCCTCTCCCGGGTGAAATGCTCACTAGTATCCGTTCGCTTGCGGATTATTATAAATATTTCTGTAGGCTTATCAAATACCAACACCAGGCAAGATACAAACTATCCAAGACTGGCCACAACCAACTAACATCAAGGAATTGAGGAGTTTCCTGGGGATGGCAGGCTATTACAGGAGGTTTGTAGCATAGTTTGGAATGATCAGCAAACCACTCACAAACTTGTTAAGGAAATCTACCTTATTCTTGTGGACCTCGAGACCGAGTCTTCCTTCCAAGCCCTCAAGAATGCTCGACATCCGCACCGCCCGGCTCGCCCAACTTTGATTTGCCCTTTGTCATTGAAACAGATGCATCCATCAATGGAATTGGAGCTGTACTGCAACAAGAGGGACTCCCTATAGCTTATGTTAGTAGAACTTTGGGACCCAAATCACAGGGGTTGTCTACATATGAAAAAGAGTGTTTGGCTATACTCATGGCAGTGGATCACTGGCGACATTACCTCCAAACTTCACCTTTTGTGATACTAACTGATCAAAAGAGCCTAACACATCTTGATGATCAGAGACTCTCCACCCCCTGGCAGCATAAGGCGCTAACCAAATTAATGGGCATGACCTACAAGATTATTTACAAAAAGGGGATTGAGAACAGAGCAGCAGATGCTTTATCCAGACTCTCTTCTTCACCAACCTTTGACATTGCTGCTATGTCAGTGGTGAAGCCTCTTTGGCTGGAAGATATTCAGTCAGCATATACTCAAGATCCTAAATGCTCAAAATTGTTGACTGAACTAGCTGTGAATTCATCTTTTGGACATTATTCACTACATGATGGTCTTATCAAGTACAAAGGCCGAGTTTGGATTGGAAACAATACTGAACTACAGACCAAGATTATTTCAAAGATTACATTCCAATTGCTATTGGTGGTCATTCAGGAATTGAAGCTACCTCTAAAAGAGTGAAGCAACTTTTTGCCTGGCCAAAACTCTACAATACAGTGAAAGCTTTTGTGGAACACTGCTCTATTTGTCAACAAGCTAAGTCTGAGAGAGTGGCTTATCCAGGTCTTTTAGCACCATTACCAATTCCTGAGAATGCATGGCAAATGGTGACTATGGATTTCATTGAGGGCTTACCAAGATCAGCTGGTTACAATAGCATCTTAGTGGTGGTTGATAAGTATTCCAAATATGCCCATTTTCTACCCCCTATCTCACCCATTTACAAAGATTGCAAGTTGTTGTAGCTTTTCTCGACAATATATTCGAATTGCATGGTCTTCCAGCTGTTATGGTCTCTGACAGAGACAAAGTATTCACAGGTCTTGTGTGGAAGGAGTTATTTGAGATGCTGAAAATTGAGTTGAGGATAAGCAGTGCATATCACCCTCAAACTGATGGCCAGACTGAGCGTGTAAATCAGTGCCTGGAAACTTATCTTCGATGCTTTGTCAGTGCATGTCCTTCTAAGTGGTCCAAGTGGCTTTCTGTTGCTGAATATTGGTACAATACTACTTACCACACATCATTAGGACAATCACCATTTGTGGTCATCTATGGCCATGAACCACGACATTTTGGGTGTGATCTCGTCAAAGGCTTGTAAATCTGCTGATCTAGATGAGTGGATGAGAAACAGGGATTTTATTCATCAACTTGTCAGAACTAATCTCTCCAGAGCCCAAGCAAAGATGAAGTCACAAGTTGACAAACACCGAACACCAAGGGTGTTTTATGTTGGGGAAAGTGTCTATTTGAAAGCACATCCATATGTGCAAACATCTCTAGCACCAAGATCATCCAACAAGCTCTCATTTCGTTTCTTTGGGCCTTTCAAGATTATTGATTTCATTGGAACCGCTGCATATAAATTGCAACTGCCACGCAACCTATCATATCCACCCCAGTATTTCATGTCTCTTAACGAAGGCAATACCTCACGACACTTTCGGGTACATGAGTTACCGGATCATGATCATGCATTGCGGGTTCCTGCGAAGATCCTTGACAGCGCGTGTCCGTCGTGATCGGGACAAGATGATTGATCAAGTCTTAATCCGGTGGGTCGGAGACTACCATCTTCACCGGCAACTTGGGAGGATGAGCAACCACTCACGTCAAGAATTCCGGCAAAGACCCCGGCTTGGGGGCAAGCTGGTTCTCAAGGAGGGAAGTATGTCACCAATCAACCCGTGGATGTTGATATCGAAGATGCCGACGATGGCGAGCTAGTCGGTGGAGGCGACGGGTGGTCGGCGATGCGGATCTCGAGACGCCGGGCCGAAGGACTTCAAGGCCCGCTAAGGGAAACCGCGCAAGTACATGAGCTCGGATTGGACCAAATGAGTCAAGGCCCCTGCGTGGCCCAACCGGAAGGCAGCTACGGCTCCTTCATGTATCGTGGAGAGAACGGGGAGAAGAACCCTGAACTAGGACATAACTCCGAACCGCACTGAAGGTGGCGGCGGCGGCGATGAGTTTCGGCGGTGCCGGGCGATCCGAGTCCTTGTATCCAACTTATCTAAGTTCGTAATGTATAGTTGATAGTAGATCGGTAACACTCAATAACTCACCTGCAACAACACATCATGACGAGTGCCTGCCCTGCACCCTTTCATTTTCAATCAAGAGAAGTTTGGGTCCCAGGCTTGCTCTCCTAGCTCTGCTTTCTTCGCTCCTCTCCTAGAAAGCAAGGTGACAGCCATGATGGAAGATTGCTGAGCCATCCATCTTCTCCTCTCCCGCAAGTGCGAAATCTCTCTTGGTCTTCAACCTCACCAATCTTCCATACTGGCGTCGGCATGGATCTTGCGGCCGGGGCAGTGGGCAGCATCGTCACCAAGCTCGGCCAGCTCCTGCATGGGGAGTACAAGCCGCAGAAAGGGCCTGCCGGAGCAAATTGAGTATCAGAAAAATGAGCTTGAGAGTGCGCACACGGCTCTCCAACAAAACCCTCAAAAAAAAGACCTGTGTTAAGCACCAGGCATTGAGGTAAATCAGGCAAACAAGCCAAAAAGCTGAAGAAGCCTTGGACACACTCAGGCATCAGCAAAACCTTCGCCAAACAAAGGCATAAGAAACAAACTTTACTATTTTGCGTTCAAGTACTTGACATTGTAACACACGAAAACACCTCCGCTAAAAGGTGTACACTGTTGGCACATTAGATTACAACAACGGCAGCACGTGACATTGTGCTCGTCGAAGCAGCGAACATTCTCGCTAAAAGATGTACACCGTTGGCTCAACAGCAAACGAAAAAAGCAGGGAACCTCCGCCAGCGGGCTGGGCAATAGCTTCACTGCGCACAATCATCATCCTGTACGCCTCCGCAATCGTTGAGTTCATCTGGACTCTCAACTTGTTACGTGAAAACCCGAAAGAGGCAAACACGCGCCAACCAAAAGCCAGAGGCTCTGGAGATGTGCTTGCGGCGACAGCAGCGGAACTGGCAACAAGCCCAGAACAAAACATCTCCGCCCAAAGAGCAACAGCTCACAGGCAAGAGTTAATAGCTCCGTGCCTGTTTTTAGTCAGTACTGCTAGCTACTGAGTAGCACGATGCTCGAGTCAGAGGCGCACAGCTTAGCTTACGAACAAGTGGAAGCTTACCTCTTCGTTTATTGTGCAGGAGGTTGTTGTTCGTCTGGATCGGACTTGTTGCTGCCCAGACTTGTTTCTATTTTTTTTTCCTCTCCTGGCTCTACTTGTTCTTGTCCAGCGAGTGTGTATTTTGCAAGGAGTTGTCCTGGGGCAGGGAGCTCTGCATCTGAATATATCTCGGTCAAGTTGGATTTGGCCTGTAAATATGTTTTTTTCTACGTATGCTGTTTTCCTTTCTTCTTCTTCCTCTAACATACAAATATCACGAGCTGCATTGAAAAAATGGCGCTGCCACCTTGCCGGGGCAGCGGCCCATGGCAGCAGCACGGCCGCTGAGCTCGGTAATTCATCCGCAGGACGACGAATTGGAGAAGACGCCAGTGCGCAGTAGTGCTGGACGCTGGACCCCCTTTGTGCACCCCATGGCTGATGACTGAGGCCTTCTACAACGCACATACGTGGCGTACTGCTCCGATGTCCAACCTGGCAATAATACTCCAGATCAGAAGCGGTGGTAGCCCTGCAGGTAGTCAGAGCATCCTGCAGAGGCGTCGACCGCCTCATCTGAAAAGTTGCCGTCCGTGACGGGTACCAAGAGAGAACGCCTGCAACTTTGACAGTGCGTGCAGAAAAAAACAATAAAGAAGGGAGAGAATAGCACAGATATTGTCAGACTAGAAAAGCAGCTGCGTTGTGAGTTTTTGTGCTAGTGTATGCTTCATCCTACGTGGACCTGCCAATTTGATAGGGCAGCACGCTGCTTGTGGCCAGCGTTGGCCGTGCCCTGATGAGACGAGGAAATGAGGACGACTCGAGTCCCGATCCCCGAGGTCTCTTCTGCTTCGCTATAGTACGAGGACAGCGAAAGCACGCGGTGTGTAGAGGCATGAACTATTCACGGTTCACGTGTTCTGGATGGTGATCGATCATTGCTGGGCGCCTACCGCAGAGACAATGTAATAATGTGAGGTTATTATTAGCAGGGGTGTTAGCAACCCCAATCAAATTGGTAACAACTCAGATACAAAGTAGCAGGAACTAGTATGATCTAGGAAGAAGAACAACTACAGTACGCTACGCTACAGGTAAAAGGTAAATGACATTGATATTTTGGTTGATGCCTTCACGTGACCTCCTCCCTCGTTTAAGTAGCAGATGCCCCCGGAGACAGCCTGATGCTGGTTCAACTTGCCCATCTGGCCTGGTCCCACACGGCAGTGTCCTGACCCTGGTCCCACATGGCAGTGTCCCGACATTCCTCCTTAAATTGCGGCTTGCCCCTCAAGTCGCATCAGTGATCTTCGACGGTCAGCAGTCTTCACCGGCTTGATGACGAGTGTCTTGTACACTTTGGGAAGGACGACTGTAGAGACGAATGAGCATCCATAGCTGAACCATGGAGCTTGGAGGCGCCGTGCTCTAGAGACACGGTGGAGTCGACGGAGACGAGCACGCCGTGGTCGAACATGAGTGCGAAGTGGTTGGCAATATTGACGGAGACGAGCACGTCCGGGTCGATCCCGCCCGACAGCCACAACGGCCACCACCCCATAGACGGACTCAGCAGAGAAGTGGTTGGAGCCTTGCATCGAACACCTGGCGGGCGTCAATCCGTGAGGCAGGGGCTGCAAAGCAAGATGACGAGGAAGCTGGGGTCCTCCTGAGTGATGTCCGCCGCAAGCGCGAACGTGGTGCGCTCCATGGCCCGTGACGCTGGCACTAGCAGCTGCTCCGCGACGAGGATGAGCACGGTGGATGCAGCGCGGTCAGCGGACTCGCCCGTGGCAACCACGAGCCTGTGGCCGACGTACTCGGTGGTTGCGCCCTCGGCGTGCAGAACTGCGCCGAATGGACTGTCGAACAGAAACACCACGGCGCCAACAGGGATGAGCGCCTGGAGATCGCCCAGCACTCCGATGCCCATGGGGACCCGCGAAATCAGGACGCGCGCACACTGTATTGCCCCACAGATGCGGGCATGGTGTACGCGTCGAGCTGCTTGGTGAATTTGGATCGCACAACAACGTCTGGGAGCTTCGGGCGCGGACGTGGGCGCATGGCGCCGCAGTTTCCCCCGTTGAGCTTGGTGAGGAATGCTGCAGCGGAAACGCCGTGTTCGAAGAGGAGGAGTGCGCCGCCATGGGGGAAGTAGGTGAGTGCGACGAACTTGGCGTAGGTGGAGATGTTGCGGAGCTCGATGTCGTTGCAGCAGAGGTGGAAGCTCGAGTGCTCCCTGGTGGCGAAGTCTTCGCCGGCGGGTACAGGCACCCTGATAGCGCCGAACCTAGCGTTGGCGAGGTCGAGGCGGATGTAGACGCGGCTGCTGGCGCACATCCCTTCGGCAGGGACGAGGGAGGCGCGCGTCTCCAACTCCGCGTGCGCGACGAGGAACACGGGCCGCACAGCCTCCTGCAGCGCAAGATGCCGATTCTCGACAGGCTGCGCGAGCTCGATGTCCCTTTACGACAGCGGTAGCTACGAGGAATTGCTTCACGCGGATGGAGTGGCACGGCAGAGAGCCGCGGGGCATGAGGTTGATGCCGACGAAGACGTGGCCGATGGCGTCCTGCACTTTGGCGCAGATGACCTCAACGGCGACGTGCCTCTCCTGCTTGAGGCGTGCGGCGAGGAACCCAGAGCGCTCGCCCTCCTGTAGCGCGAGCTGCTGCTTCTCGACGTCCTATATGAACTCCGGCCCGCAGGAGCCGACGTAGCCACCCAATAGGAAGGAGCGGGGAGACTCTTCCTCTGCCGCGGCAAGCTTGGACTTCCGCGCGGTGCGGGTGTAGTCCAAGTGGTCGAGGCCAGTGAATCGTGTGAGCGCGCCAGCGGGGATGGCGTCCATGATGTTGCAGTAGTTGTGGCTGCGACACAGTGTCGAGCACCTTGAGGGCAGTAGTTGTGGGAGCTCGTCGTGAACGGACTTGAGATCACCGACCACGCCCGCGGGAAATCCATGGTGGTGCAGGGAACGACGATGGTGTTGAAGTCCGCGCGCGGCACTTGGCGGAGACGAAGCCGACGGGGACGAGTGCCTGGACATCGCTCAGCCCTCCGGTGCCCGAAGGAAGCTGCGAGATCGTGACGCGCACGCGCTGCTTGGCGATCGCGAACGCAGGGGAAAACACGGACGCGGCGTGGTGCTAGTGGAGAACTTCGATGCCACCGTGAGAAGGGCGTGTGCGCAGGCGCTCCGGCGGATGGCGTCCGAAGATGATGAGGGCGGAGCCGCTCGCGAGCTCGAGCGGCGGCCTCGAACCCAAAGTCGTGGAGGTCGTCCGTGTCGATGCGGACCATGACCGCGCCATCGAGGCTAATGGGGACGTGAGGAGAGCCCGCGGCTAGAGGGGCGGAGGGAATGAAGAGGAGCCTTGCCGCCGTGGGCCTTCGAGCGAGAGAGGCCGCCCCTTGGGCGAGGGGAGGCTGCGGTCGGTCGCGGTCGATGGCCTTGAACACCTCGTCGATGGATGGGAGGACCTTCTCGTCCACCTCCAACTCCTCGTGCTCCGGATCGGGAGGGGGAACCTCCTCGGGCTCAAAATTCTCGGTGGCCGCAGCGCGAGGGGGGGCGGCAGCGGAGTCGAGCGCGGTGTGGGACGGGTTCGTTGTCAAAGAGACCGCCCGGTTGTCGGCCCACGGCGTGGCGGCGACGGCGAGCTCCTCCTCCCTCGAAGGCGTGCTTTCGTCCGGGGAGAGTCGAACAACCCACCACGGCGTTGATCTGGCGGCGCTTCGCCTTCGCCCGCCGCCCACTGGCCGCTCAATCCGCCGGTGGGCGACTTGAACTTCGGTGCGGAGATCCGTGTGGCGGAACACCACCGTCGAAACGGAGCAGCGGCGATGGGATCCATGGCACCGCGGGATCCGAACCCGAGGAGGCGTGGATCGGTGGAGGCGATACCCGCGTTAGCAACCCCAATCGGATTGGTAACAACTTCGGATACAAAGTAGCGGGAACTAGTATGATCTAGGAAGAAGAAAACTTCTGATGCGCCACGCTACGGGTAAAAGGTAAATGACATTGATATTTTTGGTTGATGCCTTCCGTGACCTCCTCCCTCCTTTAAGTAGCAGATGCCCACCGGAGACGACGATGCTTGTTCAACTTGCCCATCCGGCCCTGGTCCCACACGGCGGTGTCCTGACCCCTGGTCACACATGGCAGTGTCCTGACAAGGGGGCATCAGGGTACTTGCTGTGGCCGTATGGGAGGAGATACATACATGCCATGCCCTACCCACACAAAATAAGTATCAACAAATCAATTTTACAATGTAGTTATATAATAAAACTACTCAGTGACATGACCAATGTGCCGCACTCCACTTACAATCCCTATGTTCCTTCCCCTCCGCCACATGCTCCGCACTCAAATGCTTGATATGGTATGCGTCACTGCCCGATGAGAACGCCAGAGAGGCATGGCAGGTAGATCCGGTCAGGGGCAGTCCCAACGCCAATTAATGAGCCGTTTCTATCTTCATTTAAGAGGGTAAAATTGCTAACGTGGCACACAAAATTTATTTAGAGACAGAGCACAGTGTTAGAAGCGATTTCTTGCAGGCGAAACCGAGTCGACGCTAGGAACGAGGCACGAAGAAATCGTCGTTTAGCGTTGGGAGAAACGACCGGTGTCTATGGCATTGATTGCACAGACCCGTCGGTCGCTCCGTCCGCCTCGCCCACAAGTCGCGGCGCCGCCGCCCACGCCGCCCGCGCAGCTCTCCGGTTGAGGCCGAGCTCCACGGCGACGACGAAAGCGAGCACGCTTGCGAGGCCCGCAGCCCTCGTCGGGGCCGCCGCCCGCCAGCGCCGCGCCCGCGCCACGCCGCGAGCCGCCAGCGCTCCCTCGCCCGGCGCCCGCGCGCCGCCTCGCGGGACGCCGCCGCCGCCGCGCTCGCTTGGCCAGCGTCGCCCGCGCGCTTCGCCAGCGACGCCGGAGCGAGCGTTCGCCCGTGGAAGCCGCGGCGGCGCTTCGCCCGCCCGCGCCGTGGCAGCGCGCCCGCGGCAGCAGACGCGCTTCGCCAGCGCCGTGGCCGCGCTTCGCCCGCAGCGCCGTGGCCGTGGCGCGCCCGCCCGCAGAACAGCGCCGTGCTCGCCAGCGCCTTGGCCTCGCGCGCCCTCGTCGGGGCTGGGCTGCCGGCTGCGCTTCGCCGCCGCATCGCTCACGCTGTCGAGGACTGGCCCGTGCGGCGGCCACGACCATGCCGGCAACCAACGCGCCGCCCGCCGCCCGCCCGTCGTCGGTCGCGCAAGCTCGCCCGGCCGCCACCGCGCTCCCCGGCCGTCGCGGCGCTCGCCCGCGCCGTGCCCTCGCCGTCCGCGGCAAGCTCGCTCGCGCCGCGCGCTGTCGGAGGATAAGCCTAACATTTATTACAGGACTTATTACGCGAAGAAACTGGCGTTGGGTGAGTTGGTTTCTTATGTCGAGATTTTTGTCTTGGTTTTTCGAGATTTCTGTCTTGGATTTCGCACACAACGTCTACCATAGGGACTGCCCTCATGAGGCAATGCATGCGTAGGCCGGTGAGCCGTGGGAAAAATCGCGGCGGCAATGAGGCCGGCCAGCAAGGCTATATGCAACATTTCACCCGTAACTACTGTAGTTTCATAGAAACTACCTATCCAGTGAACTATTTTCTCCTCGTGGGCCCAAATAAAAATTTGTCAAGTAAACAACCTGCGAGCAGGATGAATTTCTTGCAGCCTCCCTCTCCCTCTTACGTGTGCCACTAGTAACATAAAGGCTCCTAGTCCTGGACACACTGAGGAGACGACGACTGACTCGGTTCTGTAACATGAAGGCTCCTAGTCCTGTCCTGGACACACTGATGAGACGACGACTGACTCGGTTCACGGGGTCTCCTGCATCGGTTGCTAATTCATGGTGATTGCATGCAGAAGAACGGTGTAGGTTCATGGCTCACACACACGTCTTTATAGGCCCCCTTGTCGTCCATGCTTTCGTCCATGCTTGTGAAGTCGCACTCACGATAAAGCTGGTAAAGTTGCCGTTGTGACAATAATGGATAGAGTGCATTTTTCACGGACCGGCAGACCAACTCTAAGAGAGTTAAAAATGGATTGCTAAACGTATGATTGAGCTAACCTTTAAAAAAGAAAACTTTATAAAAAATACAAAAATGGGCCAGGCAGTGCGCACTAGCGCTGGTCGCTGGCGCAGGATGGTTCATATGCCACTACAATGCACAAAACAATTCACTTGGAGGTATGGGAGGAGATACGGGCCATATGCCACTGTAATGCACAAAACAATTCGAAGTTGCTCCAAAGTTTATACTAACAACATTTACAATACAATTAAGTATTATTAAACTAATTTTGAAATTTCATTTTATAATAAAACTAGTTAGAGACATATCCAATGTGCTATTTCCCTTCCCGTCCGCCATATGCTCCGCACTCAAATGTGTCACTGCCGACGAGAACGACTGTGGCATGGTGGGTAGACCCGATCCTGAGGCAATGTGTAGGCCGGTGAGCTGCAGCAAGAACGCGGCGGCGCTGAACGAGGCCAGCCAGCAAGGCTACACAACATTTGGGAATGACACCTTTTTGTAGGTGGAAAGTCGTACGGTATGAATTAATAGGACCATTACCAAGAACTCGTAACGATAAACCCACTATTCCAGAAACTAGTAGTAGCGTATCCAATGAACCATTTTCTACTAGCGGGCCCAAATAAAAATCCAGCAAGTGTGGCCGCTGCGACCTGGATAAATTTCTTGCATAGCCTCCCTTCTCACATGTCACACACCACCAGGGTAGTACTAGTACTAACATCAGGCTCCTCGTCCTAGACTAAGAAGACGAGGGCCCGCTTGTCGTCCATCATGCACCGGCTGCCCGGCACAGTAATTCATCAGCCGGGATGCCACTGCCCACTAGCGCTGGTCGGTGGACCCTTATTTTTTTTTTGAAAAGGTCGGTGGACCCTTATCATAGGCGTCTTCCTTATGACTTGTGCGAGTGCCATCGTCCTGGTCATCTACCAAAGCCATGTGATCACTTCAGCTGGACCCTCATGCATGCATTGCAGACGCTTCAAGGGCTGTTTGGTTGAGCAGCTAATTGTGGCTGGCCACCGCCCTGGAATCATCTCGCCACAGTTATTCTTAATGAAAGTGTGGCGCGCCACAGCCACAGCCACAATCATCTTGCCGCCGTTTCTCCCGCCCCACCGCGTGTGGCGCGCCACAGCCACAAGTCGAGCGGCAGCGGCACGCCCGGTACCCGACACCTCTGGATGCCAGCGTCGCCGCCGCCTGTTGCGAGTGCGATGGCCGCCGCGACGGCGACGCTGTTGCTGTTGCAGGAGACGGCAATGGTGATTGCGGTGCCGGGTGAGACTCCCGCATCAACACCTACGGGCGAACGGCCGGCCACGGAGCACGATCAGGCGCGGGCCGTGGTGGCTACGGCAGTGCGGTCTAGTATGGGAAGATTTCGAAGGAGGGCAAAAACGCAATTTTGTTTCACTCTCAGGGTTCCTTGTGCAAGTTTACTTGAGAGTGAAATTTTCTGATCCAGGATCAGTTAATTAGTGGAAAGTGAAGGATCCTCGGTCAAAAATTGTTTTTTTTTTTATTTTTACCGTGAATTAGTTCTTGTGAGACAAATTTGGATTTTGGGGAATCAATTTTCCCAAACTATTGGAGATGGTCTAAACATGCATTGTTGGTCATTGATGCTCAAGCATGATAGTTTGCTAATAATTTTCATATTTATTCTTAGTCCATTAGAAACTTCGTACTAATTTATGACTTGATTTTAACATATTGTGGTAACTTTGTCAAATTTTTGTGGCGACCATCCAAATAGCAGCCACACAATTTTGCCACACTTTGGAAACGAACCAAGCACTTCAATTTTGCCCCAAAGCCACAATGTTGCAAATTCTTAACCTTTGGAGTGGCAAACTATGGCTGGGCAACCAAACATGCCCTAGAACTAGAGACTCGCCACAAAAAAAACTAGAAGAACAACCAGCGACCAAAAGGCCTAGTCACCGTGGGCCAGCAACCGCAGCCTAGGCGTAAGCTCCTTTACAATACAAAATAAGCATTGCTTTTGCATGTGATCTAAGACTCCTTACTGCTTGCTAGTACTCCGTTTCACTGAATCACAGTACTCGAGTTTACGTGATTGTCGGTGATGTCGTGGAACACATTACACATGCATCCGACACCGTTGTCAGCTGATCACTGTACGTACATAAGCACGTCGGGTCATCGCCAGGACAGCGTCCAGGCTCATAATTCACCGGCTAGCTAAAGGCCAAAGACGACCTGCTGCTCGTAGCTCGTAGTGGTGGGACCCCAAAAGGAGGGTTTCGATGCAGTCATCCTCACTTGAGTGCCTTCTTGTGTAGTTGTCTCAAGTCTGAACAGTTTGCTCTCCATTATATTGCTCGTTGGAGACGAAGACTCGGCCAATATTCATCAAGCAGCACATCGATCCCATCCATTCCACACGCATGATGCCACCCAAAACCCGCACACCATGTATAACCGTAGAGAGCAACACCAATGGCATACTCCTTCCATTCCACAAAACATACAACTTTGGATTCCATGCCCTGGTGCCCACAAAAGTAGTGTATGTTTGACCAAATTTTCACTAAACACTATTTATATTTATGACCTCAAATTAATTTATTAAAAAATACATCTTGTAATGAATTTAATAATATTTATTTGATAAAAAAAAATATTGATATTTTTAACAAAAATATTACTGCACCCCCATGGCTGATCACTAATAATGAGACGACCACAACGACTCGAGTGCCGACTCCCAAGGTCTCCCCGGCTTTGCTAGTACCAGGACAGCAAAAGTGCCGTATGTGTGGAGGCATGAACCATTCACGCGTGCGTTCTGGATGGTGATCATTGTTGGGCGCCTACCGCTGAGACAATGTAATAACGAGAGGTTATTATTAGAAGCCTTTGTGTAATTTTGCTTATTTTTTTTGTTTCCTTCTTTGTCTCAACAGACATTTTGTGCAGACCCTTTGTTACATTGTTTTAATAAAAGCGCAGTAGAGGCTCAAACCCCTCCTGTTTTCATAAAAAAAGAGGGGCCGTAGGGTACTTGGTGTGGCCGTACTGGTGTACATGCCATGCCACTACCACGCACAAAACAAATGGTCCAAAGTTACACTAGCTAGCATTTACATTAAATTAAATTTCCAATGTAATTTTGTAATAAAACTAGTTATTAGTGACATATCCAATGTGCTGCACTCCACACAATCCTTATTTTCCTTCCCGTCCGCCATGTTCCGCACTCAAATGCTCGATGTGGTATGCATCACCGCCGACGAGAACAACTGAGGCATGGATGGTAGACACCGTCGTGAGGCAATATGTAGGGCGGTGAGCTGTGCCAAGAGCGCGGCAGCGATGAGCCCGGCCAGCATCAAGGCTATGCAATATTTGAATATTTGCCAAGTGAGTGCACGTAGATGGAAAGTTATATGGTGAAGAAGTCGTATCGATAAACCTATCCCATAAACTACTAGTTCAAAGAAACTGCACTATCCAATGAGCCATTTCCTCCTACTAAGTCCAAATAAAAATCCAGCAAGTGCAGACGCTTTGAACGGGATGAATTTCTTGCCACACCACCATGATAGTATACTTGTAGTAAAATCAGGCTCCTCGTGCTAGCCCTAGACTTAGGAGACAACGACTGACTCGGTTCACGGGGTCTCCACATGCTTGGCTGGTTGCTAACACAGTAATCCATGGTAAGTGTACAGAGGAATTCATGGCACTCACCGTAGCAGTTAAAGTTTGGCAACAGCACGCCGGCTCCCCGGCTCAGTATTTCATCAACAGGGAGATGGCACTATGCCCACTAGCGCTGGTCGCTGGACCCTCATCATAGGCATGGCCTGTTTGGCTAGCGGAGCTGCGGCTCCGGCTCCTCCTGCCGACCACTGTAGCGACACTGTTGACAGGAGCCGTTTTTATCTCTCCTCTCCCCCTTCTATCACTGACACGTGACACTGTTTATAGGAGCCGGAGAAGCCACGATTTCGAAGCTTCTCCGGCTCCTGGTCCCCGCCGCTACAGTGCATACACAGTAGAGGAGCCGGAGCCCCAGGAGCCACGCCAAACGAGCCCACATGAGTGCGAGTGCCGTTGGTCATCTGGCAAAGCCATGTGATCACTTCAGCTGGACCCTCATGCATGCAGTGATGCTATTGAATTCATGAGAACGCAAGGACGAACAGACTTGCTTGCCACATGGCCAGCGCAGGGGCACATAGGGCGGCAGCAGCTCTGGCTAGCTCAATAATTCATCAATAATGCATCTGCAAGAACACATAGCTTCCCACTGGCGCTGGTGGGCGCTGCTGGCCGGACCATCATACAGTAGGCATCTTCCTTGACTAGTGCCTCCCTGCACCCTTTCATTTTCAGTCAAGAGAAGTTTGGGTCCCAGGCTTGCTCTCCTAGCTCTGCTTTCTTCGCTCCTCTCCTAGCAAGCAAGGTGACAGTCATCCACCTTCCCCTCGCCCGCAAGTGCGAAATCTCTCTTGGTCTTCAACCTCACCAGTCTTCCATACTGGCGTCGTCGGCATGGATCTTGTGTCCGGGGCAGTGGGCAGCATCGTCACCAAGCTCGGCGAGCTCCTGCACGGGGAGTACAAGCTGCAGAAGGGCCTGCCGGAGCAAATCGAGTATCTGAAAAATGAGCTTGAGAGTGCGCACACGGCTCTCTGCAAGGTGGGCGAAACGCCGCCAGAGCAGCTGGATCCACAGGTTCAGCTCTGGGCTCGCAACATCAGAGAGGCGTCCTTCGACATGGAGGACATCCTCGACGCCTTCCTCGTCGATGTCGTGGAGGGGGCCGCCCCTGATGAGACTAAAAGCAAGAAAGACTTGCTTAAACGTCTCAAGAAGAAGATGGACAAGCTGTTGAAGAAAACCAAGGCACGCCACGACATCGCCAGCGCGATCGAGGACATGAAGAAGCGACTCCAGGAGGTGTCGGACCGCCGTGACAGGTACTCCACACCCGTTACTGTGCCTGCGCCGGCCACCATAGTGGATCCTCGCCTCGTTGAAATGCACAGAGAGGCAGGGCCGATAATAGGCATCGAGAGGACGAGGGCGGAGCTCAAAGCCATGCTTCAGTCATCGACCCATGGCCATGGAGATGTTGGCGCGTCCAGCAGCAACAACCGGACCAAGATTGTTTCTGTGGTTGGAGCAGGTGGTCTGGGCAAGACCACTCTTGCCAAGGCTGTTTACGACGAGCTTAGTACGGGATATGATTATCAAGCCTTTGTTTTGGTTGGCCGCAATCCTGACCTACCTCAAGTCTTCAGTAGCATCTTCTTCGGTCTCGACCGAAATATGTATCAGGCCATTCATGGAATGAAGGACCTACAAGTGCTCATTGTCGAACTCCGAAAATTCCTTGAAAACAAGAGGTATGCATTAATCAGTAGTCACATGATTACCTATAGTTTCTTTGTTTCAATTTCTGATTATAGATATGCTACGCTGCTTTGCTAGGGACTTCATACTTGATAAAAAAACGATGTTTTTTCATTATGAATCAAAGATCTACCTTGAGTAGATGAATCCGGATTTTCATCCGGATTACATAATTACTCTTAAAAAGTAATGTATCTTTGAATTTGTTTATGAATTTGTATGTGAATTTGAGTTATACCATGAATTAATAAATGAAACTATTAATAATTTTATGCCTTGATAATTCTTCTTACTTTGTATGTTTATTATTACATAAGGTATATATAAGTCTAGGCTTATTATTTCGTTGTTATATGATTCTTTTAGTAGACACGTGCGTGTCGCACGTGCCTTTCGGCTAGTATTCACAAAATGCAGAGCGGGATGCAGATAATAGAGTCATCAACGAACAAGGTCATGTCATGTTGGTGCTGATCAGACAATTGTAAAAGTTTCAAGGGACTGACATTGATCTTGATTAGAAGCAAAGAATATAGTGCTGGAGAAGGGCATTTGAATAATCGTGAAGTGGATAGATAGTAGTGGAGACTGGGATGTGAATAATCATATAGCTAGAGTTCATTTAGTAGAAAAGTATCAACTAATAAGCTCATGACATGCTATTTAGTGAAAAGCATGAACGACAATAAAAATTAAGCTAAGTATTCTTAGATTTCGATGACATACCAAACATTAAGTTAATTACGGTCAAGATGGTTGACCAAAATAAAGATATGAATAGTTGAAGCAATAAGCATCAACGACAAGAAAATTGAGGTTGGGTCAAACATATCTGTGTCAGTACTTGAGAACCTAATATAAATTTTCATCTAATGATCTAAAAATAAAGCAAGTATTTTGTTTTATCATCGCTGAATATTTCAGAAACAAAAGACTGAGTACTAATAGTTTTATTATCTTCTTATTTTTTTTTAAAAAAAAAAGATGAAACAATGAGAACAGTTAAGAAAGCGATATGATATCGCAATATGGGAAGGCATTGGATTTTGTTTTTACACTATTGTTGTTGTGTACACATTAGACTGAACTTCATATATCTGTAAGTTACAAAGTCCAAAACTTAAATTTACAATAGAAGTTAGAAAATTTGCGTAACGAAAAGAAAAATATTTCAGTAATACTCATTATAACAAATCTAGCCGCGCAATTTGCGCGTGTCCCATGCTAGTTTTATACTAAGAAGGTGAACCGTATGGTCCAAGCAAATTGATGGAAGCACACTATCCATTATCATCTCACATACATGAACATTTGGTTCATGCAACCAAACACGCCCATCAGACTGAATTTTGAGGAGAGATAACCCAGTCAGCTTAATACTTTCACCGAGGTGTGCACCAAATTAAGCATTGTGCATGCAGTTGATGCTTCTCCAAACAAAGCGCTTCAGTTCGGATGAAGATAGTGCATGTATGTAAAATATACTGTGTGGATGCAGATGCTCTATGCCAGCGAGGCACCAACTGTATATAGATGTAAATGACACACTCAACTGTATATAATCAGTAAGTCCCGCTGGCCCTTTGTGTTCTTCTAAAAAAATGAGAAAGGCAGGCTCTCCCAGTCGATACAATATTGTTAGTGTGGTAGCTAGCCGTAAAAATATTGTTGTGCCGTGAGTGAGAGCCACGTGGGTACGTGCATGCATCAGGACCAAACTACACATAAAGGTTGTCGTGAAGCAATAATTGTCCAACGTTAGATGACAGTCTGCCACAGGAACCGATGCATGGTCTCTATATAAGAGGAAGGTAGCGTCCACAAGGCTGTTATGCTTATTCTGCCCCGCTCGCTGTAAGTATTCTCTCTAGTGCATGGTTAATTACCTACATTCTTTTTTTCTTAATATAATGCTGTTGTGCTTGCTGTTGCAGCAAATTACATCCTGCGGCGCGCGTTGAGCTTTGGGCATGGAACCCACTGCTGCAGCATGGGCGGCGGCGACGAACTGGACGAGTGCTGAAGAAGCGGCAGCTGATGATGCTCAAGTCTGGGCTCCTGCCGGTGGCCTCCCTTTGGAGTATGCGTCCATCGTCGACATATTTGGTACCAGCAGCTGCAGCCTCCAACCATATTATTATGTCGTCCCTGCTAGCAGCGGCGAGGGTCAGCGTCAGCAGCTGGCTGAGTACAGCTACTACAATAACTATGCTGCAGCCGCAGCCCCAACTAAGGCGGCAACGACACAAGCGGAGGACCTTTCGTTACAGGTTGATTATTGTTCGCAGGGTGAGACGGAATCGGCGGCGGACTATATCGATAGGCCTAACGACCTGTTCGTTAATAGAGGCGAAGAGTTCACGGAAGCTGCCAAATTGGTGAAAACGAAGATGCATAGGTACCCTCCAGGCTTTGGAGGTCTCGGCGGTGATGATGGTTTGTATACCAAACCGAGGGTGGTGGCCATCGGTCCTTACCACCATTACGGCGGAGACCACCTCCACAAAGGCGGAGAAGGTGAAGCATGCAGCTGCGCGCCTCTGCATCAGGAAGTACGAAGAGATCGTCGGCGAGAGTTGTGATTCCGACCTCTTGGTCCGGGACATGTACGACGCGGTCGTCTCGGCCGCGAAGAACATCAAGGCCCGCGACCTCTACGACAAGGACGTGATGGCACCCGGCAAAGGTACATATGCATTAGGGGGTGGCGCGGTGCAAATGCACCACACCCAAAAATGCAAAAACAGTGATTATGTTTAAATTTTCACCATATATGCACCCCATGGAAGATGTTTATGCACCCACAAGCTAAGTGCACCACCCTCTAATTTACTCTAGCTTCGCCAGGTATCAGCGACGACGGCGAGTTCCTACCTATGCTGTTCTATGACGCCTGCTTCTTGGTTATGTACATCCTTAAAATGTCCTCCGCGCAGTGCGAAAAGGCCCTGCGCGAGTTCTTCGAGTCCAATGACAAGGACATCGCTCATGACATCATGCTGCTTGAGAATCAGATCCCGTGGCAGGTGGTGGACGCCGTCCTGAACAAGTGCACGCTCCAGCCCTTGGAGACGAAGACCAAGTTCATTGCTAGGTGGAAAGATGAGTGTCTGCAAGACCAGGCTCATGCTGAGCATAAATTCCCTCCTGTCGACTGGGATGAAGACTACAAACCACCGCATCTCCTTGGCCTCCTCCGATTCTATCTTGTAGGGAAAGGAACAAAGAGAACAGGCTGCATTAACAAGGTATCAGATTCAGACTTAAAGAAAATGTATTCAATAACACTTTCAGCCGGTGCCGTCGAGCTTGCCTACATGGGCATCCACCTCACAGCCAACGAAACAAGAGAACTCACAGACATGGGCCTCGCCAGCAAATATCTCGCCTTCGCCGAGCTCTCCATGGCGCCGCTGTGTCTCGACGAGCTACGCGCAAGCAGGCTCGTCAACATGGCGGCTTTCGAGCTATGCACCACCCCGGATTTTTTTGATCCTAGTGTGAAGGAACCCAACTTTGAAGACTCTGCTGTGTGCTCGTACCTCCTCCTCCTCCTCCGCATGTTGATGCACAGGGAGGAGGACGTGCAGGAGCTGCG
This sequence comes from Hyparrhenia diplandra, assembly GCA_015847255.1. NCBI lineage: Eukaryota > Viridiplantae > Streptophyta > Magnoliopsida > Poales > Poaceae > Hyparrhenia > Hyparrhenia diplandra. The sequence continues at coordinate 114,911 of JADLZK010008693.1, forward strand.
GACAAAGGAGATGCTGCAAGGAGCAGGCTTCACCAACAAGCAGGCGCTCGACCTCTTCGCCAGCCTTCATAGCCTGCGCAAAGGACGCTACTATGCCCTCGTCATGGTGGAGATCCAGAATTACAGGAACCGGAGGCCGTGGCTGTTCCTGTACAAGTTTGGTTACCAAAACTGGAAGTACGTCGTCGGGTTGGTCTCCTTCCTTTCTACAGCTATCCCTATCGTATACAAGCTCTGGAAACTCAAGGGCGCCGCCCATTGATATGGGACGTTGTTAATTTACGTCTAGCTAGTAGTTTTACTAATTCCCGTGGTAACTAATATTCCCTGTGTATCTATCTGTATGTAATCCCTATCTTGCAAAAACATCTTGTCGTGATTTGTGAGTGAGCTAGCTATGTAACACCAACAACCATGCATGTGGGTACGTCGCACGAGGCCAAAAAGTGCAAATTAACTTCCTATATAAAAGCTACGTACATGTGCTTCTTGGCGCCTATGATGCTAGAGTGGGACCTTTTTGTGTGCCTATCTGCTTATGGGCCTGTTTGGGACCGCGGTTTCAAAACTCGCTTATAAGCTGAGCATCTTATCTAATATACGGCGATACAAAGAATCTATACCGAAGAATCTACACTTGTTTGGATGTCTTGATTATTACAGGTAGATTATTTGTTCGGAGGTAAAAAAGAAAAAGTGCCCCTTATCCAACATCCTACGGAGAGGAGCGTCGGCGGGAAAGCGCCGACACGAGAGGCTTCCCCGACGCGGGCGCGCGGGGGAGGGACCGGAGGAGCGTCGGGACCGGCTCCGCTTCAGCGGAGGCGCGTGCTCTCGGGAGGAGGAGAGGAGGAGCGCCGGACCGGCGCCGGCTCGATGGCGGCGGCTTCGATCGCGGGAGGAGGAGCGACCGCGGTTCGCCGGCTCGACGGAGCCGGCCTCCTAGCCCACGGCGGCCTACGGTGCTCGACCGCCGGTGGGGAGGGGAGGGGAGCCGGCGGGGGCGCTCCACCTCCGCCGTCCGTCCGGGCGGCGGGGAGGAGAGCGGCGTCGGTCTCGCGACGGGGAGGAGGCGCGGCGCCGGATCGGCCGATCCGGATCTCGAGGCGCGGCGTTGGCGGGCGAAAGCGGAGAGTGGGGGGCGACCGCGGACGGGCCGGGGCGGTGTGGGAGGCTGCGAATTTGGTCCGCTTATTTCCTAACGCGTCCGGGAGTCGCTCTCGAACGCAGTGTTGGGCCGGATTTTTCGCGTTGGCGGTGCCGATAAGCTGGATGAGAAGCGAGGTGTTTGGCGGGTTTAAATCGATTATTTTGCTTATAAGCTACATTAAGCGTATCCAAACAGGCCCTATACCGTTTTTACTAGTTCATCACATGCACGCACACTCATCGATACGGCGCATTTGGAACCAAGTTGGTATTTGGATATATACTCATCCACTCTGGCCAGCTTGCGTAGTGCGTAGTGGGAGCAATCAAGGAAAGCACGTATATATAAATGCTCTATCCACGCGCTCTCAACGATTAGCAAGAAATTGAAACTAATTGCTTTTAGAGATATTCAATAAAGAATGGAAACATTTATATTGTAAACTAATTGCTTTAGAGATATCCAATAAAGAATGAAAACATTTATATTGTTTGAACTAGCGTCTGGTCGATCTATAAGATTATGGCTCTCTTTTATTTCATTCGAAACTTTATAATAATGGGGCTGTGTACATCCTTAGATGTAGAGGCCGAATATTTTATCCATTATATAAAAAATATATATAAATGCTCTCTCCATCTGATTAGGAATTGGCCATACATAGGAGGGCCGGGGATCAATGTCGACGTGAGGAGATGGCGGACTCGCAACCACGACCGCACCGCCCGCCGCCGCCCCGCCGGCGCCGGCGGCGTCCCCAGCCCCGGCGCCGGCTACCTCTCCCGGCCCTCGCTCCTTCCCTCCCCCACCTCGCCCCCTCCTCCTCGGATGACGCTGGTGCGGCGCGACGCGGCCGTCCCGACGCGATCCGTCCTCGACGCTCGGCGCGATCCGTCGATCTCCATCCAACTTCGCGGATCGACGCGGCGCGCGCGCCGTCTTCACGCGCGGAGGGTGCGGCGCCATATCATCATCGTCGAATCCGCGACCGAGCGGCGACTCCGCGTCTTGGCGGCGGCGCGCGGCGCGGACGCAGCGTCCGGGCGTGAGGCTCGGCGAGGGCGACAATCGCCACCGTGGCCCGCGCCGGCCGAAGCCCATCCAGCGCGTGGGTGGAGATGGAGGCACGCACTTCGCTGTCCCCGTTCTCCACCCTCCATGGTGCGGCGGAAAGATCGGCTCGGGTCGCTCGGGGGCGGATCCAACGCCGGGTGTGCCATCCGCGGCTGAGCTGGTGGCCATGGTGGACGAGGTGACGGCGTCGAGGTTGGTGTGGCGGTTCCGGGGCGAGCAGCGGATCCGACACTCCAGGCAGGGCGTGCCGGCGTGCCCGGCGATTCCTACCGGCGGGACAGGGCCTCCTACCGGCGACTACCCTCGGCCGGGCGTTCCTCCATTGGAGATGGCGCCTCTTCGTTGATTGACCCGTCGAATTCAAGAGGAGGGCGGCCGGATCCGGGCACCGTTCTCTCCCCAATCCGTGCGTCTCGTGATCGGATCCGTTGCCTCCATGGCCGGACTCGGTTCTTCTTGGCCTGGATCCACCATCCCCAAACCTCACGCCGCCGCGCATAAGCTACAGGTGGGAGTGCCCAAGGTGGAGGTCGAAAAGGAGAGGATGGGGTCGCGGTCGATGGCGACTTCCGTCTTCATCGACACGACGACGGCGGCCGTTGCTCACACATTCTAACGGTGAGGAACGGCCTCTCTTTCGTCGAGGGGATAGGTGCTTCTCCAATGGCGAACATTCAACGTCGCAATGCACCCTAGCAACCCGATACACGAGTCGGCAAAGATATCCATCGCCGGATCGATCCACATTACGGTTTTTGGATCAGCGTGGGCGGTTTGCGGTGGGGATGTCCGGAAGGCGACATACCACTTTGCCTTCTCGACACGGCGCGTTGAGGTGGGGTGTCCATGAGTTCAATTCTTCGACGCTATGGATGTCGGTTGATCTTTAGTATACATATCTTCATGTACTAAAGTTTTTTTTGTTCTTAGATTACGTAATAAGTTTGTGTGTGGTCACGCAGAGGCTTTGGCTATGTGCGTTACCGCGAGAGGCCGGAATGTAATTCCATTATCAAAAAAAAATCAATGTCGACGACATTGGAAAAATGATAGGAGCGTGAAAAAATCACATATACATAGTTACATACATAAATATAGGCCGCTTAAGAAAACTCTAGTATGCAATTAAGTCAACATCACTACCGCACACGGGGCCTCTACCGGCGCTAAAGAGACTACCGAGAGCCCGACGTCCGGTGCTTGGTACAGTCTACCTCTATCGAGCATTTGTCGGAGGAATCAAGCTCTCGGTAGTGCTCCTATACCGAGAGCCCAACCCTCGGTAACCCGAGGCTCTCGAGAGCGTTCGGTTCAGAGAACCAGCCCTCCGCAAAGCTCCGTCCTTGGTAGTGTTGACGCCTCCAGCGTCCCGGCAACGACCTAACGCCCCTATGTCGCCAACTCTACCGAGAGTGGGGTTAGGCGCTCGGTAGAGTGTCTACCGAGCGCCAGGTCACGGGCCCTTGGTGAACCATGTATGCTTTGAGAGCCCTTATTATGGCTCTCGGTAAAAATGACTTTTTTTTGGGGGAATTTGGCATCTAATTTTTTTTTTTTTTGTGTGTGGTTTCTATAATGCATCATAGTTCATGTCCAAATTTGAGATTTTTTAGAACTCTTTAGTATATATTTTGATTTTATTTCGTTTTTAATTGAATTTTCTTTTATAAGTCAAATTTGAACGGAAGCCATTCGAATAGAGGGGGACATGAACGGAACAATGATATTCATATTCGTGAGTGCAATGTGAGGCCTCATCCGGGGGCGCCTCCCGACCAACATGGCCAAGAGCGGCCAGCCACTTCGCACCCCCACGGGGGCCTCCCGTGACATTAAATCGCCATGCCCCCGCACCTTGCGGGCCGTCACCACCGGCGCCGCCACCGTCCTGCGGGGCCGCGCGTGCGCCGACTGTCCCTGTGTGTCACCACCGTCTCGCTGCGGCCCGGTCACTAGCAACAACCCGCGGCGGCGGCCCCCGCCTGACTCACCACAAGTCCACAACCACCACCGACACGACCTTCTCCACCGCGCCCCAAGCACCACAATGCCACCCCAGATCTAGATCGGAGCGCAACAACAACGCACTCCACCACGCGGCAACCAGCACCCGCCTCCCGAGGCCGTCGTCGTTGCCCACGTCCCGCCAAGGCGTCACCGCAGCCGGTCCTGCCCGGCCGGCGTGGTCGGCCCGCCGATCTTGCAACCCATGAACCACCAGCTCACGAGCACCACCATCGCTAGCCCCACCACCGCACCGCACGGGGTGGCGGAGAAGGGGCGAGCCGCTTGATCCGACGGTCCAAGGTCGCCCGGTCCGGGAGGGAGCCGGATCCGCCGCCGGAGGCGGCGCCGCCGGCCGTCGGTAAGCTTGGTCGGACCTCCTGCCTAGCCAAGCTCAAGCACGTGGAAGGGGAGACCTCGCCGCCGCCTTCCTCGCATTCGGGTTGGGCTTCCGATGTCCGGCTCGAGTGGCGGCAAGGCGGGGTGGAGGGAGATTTGGCGTGGTGGTGCTAGAGTTCGAGGTTTGCCCAGTCGCCCGGGAGGAGGAGGGACGTGGCATAATTAACTCCCTCCCCTACCCCTCTCTCATCTCTCTCTCCTCTCCTTTCTTCTCCTCTCCTCCCCCTTTCTCCTTCATATCCAATGTGGTGGTAAGCAGGGGCGTTACAATCCATAGCTAATTTGAGGAGGATGGGGCGGTTTCGAGTAACCATTCAATTATTCAGGTAATTACATGGGAGTGCTCAGAGACATTAGGAACCATAGGGGGGTTTGGGCACGGCCGCCTCAGCCCCCTCCCTCTTCGCCCTTGGGACCGACCATCACTTAATATATCATTTTTAGACAGCTTTTACCACGTTTGGGATTAATATAAGTCATTCATTCAGTTAGATCCAATGGTTAAAAAGCAAGAGGAACCAGATGGGAGGAACCAAGTTGCGGGTAGAAACCGAAAAATTACCATGGAACCGTAACTGAATTGTAATTAATTTGAAGGGTACAATGGTCTTTTCAGATTTGATGAGAAGCTGCTTCGATCTCCTAAAAATAAAGGGTTCTTTTGATCTAGACTATTGCTATTCTCTACATCTGTTGCAACGAGGGCCCACTGTCAGACACGTCTACGCCGCCGCCTTCCTTGTGTTTGGCTGCGCTTCCGGTGTCCGGCTCGGGCGGCGGCGAGGCGGGGTGGAGGGAGATTTGGCGGTGGCGGCGCTAGGGTTCAGGGTTTGCCCGAGTCGCCCAGGAGGAGGAGCGACGCGGGCGCGGTGTGTCGAGCAAACAAGGAATATGTGTGCCTATCATTTATCATCAGCATTCTGTTGGGAGGACTCTAAAATAATGTGCAGACCAAAAGTAAGGACGAAGGGGCCAGCGAGGCCACGGGTGCCCAAGCGTCGTCCATCGGTGGCGCCTCAGATTAATCGCACGCCTATCCTTCCGTTGAAAACGCTTCTTCTTCTATCAAGCTAGCTGCTGCTGCTGCTTCTCTCTGCTTCCTAGCAGAAATTATCCTCTCTCTAGCTCGGCAGCCGCCAGTCCCAGGGTCCGGAGTCTGCACCGGGAAGGGGACGGAGCTTCGGGCGTATATGGCGGACAAGGAGGTAATGGTAAGGAGGAGGGTACCACCCTAGCAATCCAGACGCTTGCTCGTTTTGTGTCCTGTTCTTGCTGTTTTAATTTGAGTTGCCTGATGGGTCTTGTTGATTTGTTACTACCACCGCCCTAAGATGAGGAACACGCGCAGATCTTAGCTAGTGATCTTTTTCTTCTTCTTCTTCTTCTTCTTTTTCTTCTTCTTCTTCTTCTTCTTCTTCTTCTTCTTCTTCTTCTGTATTGCCTCCATTCTCTTAGCAAGTTCGGAGCAGCAGACTCGGCTTTAAGGTCAATAGTTAAAAACAGAGTTTTGAGGTCAACAAAACTGGTCTTTATTTCCCTTTAGAAACATGCATGTGTTAGACCATCCGTCTCCAATGGTCGGAACTACGTACCTGCTAGCTTTAAGGTCTATGTGTTTTATCCACCTTAACTATGATAAAGCATCACTTCTCCCATGGCAACACTGCGTTTGCAGCCATTTATTTAATCCTTTGGATCGCATCGCAGTCGCAGATCACCATGGTCATGGTCCTCAAGGTTGACCTTAAGTGCAAGCGATGCAACAAGAAGATCAGAAAGGTCCTCCACAAGATCAAAGGTAGTCAACTGCCGGTACTGCTGTTTAACAATTCCGTGCTGATGAACATGGTTGATTGTGACTGATTGGATTGCGCAGACAAGATGAACATCAAGACTACCTCGTTTTCAGAGGAGAATAATGTGGTGACAATCTCCGGCCCGTTCGACGCTGAGAAGGTCCACCAGAAGCTCTGCTGCGAGGCTGGCGGGATCATCAACGGTATAGAAGTCGTGGAGGAGAGACCGCGGGCTGTGGTGCCCCAGGACAAGGACGACATCAACCTCTACCCGCTCCTGGAGAAGATGTTCCCCAAGGCCAGGCCCCAGCCGGGCCCCTGCAGGTGCAGCTGCGGCAAGCAGACCACGCGGCCGCCGGCGCAGGGCGTGCCCATGACCGCGGTCACGCCGTCCGTCTCCGTCTGTCCCGCGCCGGCTAGCTCCATCTCCGGCCATGGCCACGAGGCACCGTCGTACTACGGCGTGCCGGTGTACAGCATCGAGGGGGGTGGTACTGATGAGGCGCCGCCGGGCGGCCGCCGCACTACCAGCACCACCACCACCACCACCAGCTGTGCTGCGAGGAGGACCGACGCCAACGGCGATGGCCGTGGGCCATGGACAGTGACACTACCCCAGGCCAGCGCTGAATGAAAATTAAAAAGAAAAAAAAGAGAGGGACCAGCAGAAACTCTTGTGTATGTATTGTCGCGTTGTTGTCGTCTACTCCCTCCGTCTCAAAATACATGTCATTCTCACTTCCCGAGAAGTCAACATTTTCAAAATGCCGGCAAGAATTATATATTAAAATATATAAATATTTATGTTACGTAATTAGTATCATCGGAAAGATCTTTAAGTCTAGTTTTTTAACAAATTTATTTGGAGATTTAAATGTTACACGTAGTTTCTACAAATCTAGTCAAAGTTGAGAAAGTTTGACCGACACGCATCCCATAGTGACATCTATTTTGAGATAGAGGGAGTATGGTGCATCATGCTGCGGTGTTTGCTTTTGTGCCTTCTCTCACTGTGCAAGTCAGTACGTTATAGCATGCTCAAAAAAAAAAAAAAAAAGTCAGTACGTTATAGCCGCCCTGGAAGACCTCATATTTTATGTTATTTTATCCGATCCCTTGACGCCTTCTCTTGAGTCTTGATCAGGACCGCCGCCTGTAATATATATCCTGCTCCAGACCATCTTAATCTTCTGTGTCTGGAGATTGTGTGTTGATTGTGATTGTACTGCATGTTTCTTAGTTGGCAATGGAATATATACACAAGATTAATTTGGATAGACAACTAGCAGCGTTCACCAATCCTGCAGAGCATCTGCACGGGCTAACAACCTTAAATTATAGAAAATCCATAGATGTCTCGACTCTGCAGAGTCGAGTAAAAACCCTTGACCCTATCTTTCCATATCTGCAACGGGACATGATCTCAATTTCTCAACATCAGAACATGCAACATGACTGTCATGCTAATTATTACACTCTCAATGTGATGGACGAGCAATTATTAGGGCTCATTACCACAATATATACTATGTCAGGGCAGTCCCAGTGCGGAATTTCCCGAGAAGGAAGAAACCACCCCTCTCCAGTGCATAGTTTGTATGCTAGTTTCTAAGAGCAAGTATAATGGGCTTACATCAGCCGGCGAAACAGCACTCCACATTAGCATCGATCCCAGGTGGAGGAGCGAGAAAGGCCGCGCGGGCGTCTCCCGAGTCGCTCGTTCCTGGCCGCAGAACCGAGACGGAACTCAGATATGCAACTCGGATTGGCCTTGCATGCAGCGCATGTAGATCGGATTGGCTCGCCTCTCGCCATACCAAGGAAGCGCATTAATTGAACATGGGCCCCGCCACTATCGCTGCATAGCTGAGTATGAGGTGGCACACCAGTCGCCGGCGAGCGGGCGGCTTTATTAATCTTGCTCTAAAGAGAGTAGAATTTAATGACTGCTTGTATGTAAAAGAGATCAATACCATGTTCTCTTCATATGCCTCCAATGGGTTTCTTCGTGCCTCGGTTCTAGTGAAGTACCAGGTTCCTCATGAAGAAATATTTCCTTCTCTCCACAATAACTCTGTTGCCGCATCATCTATTTGCTGCCATGTCACTCCAAGAAATCATCTCAAGAAACCTGCCCTAATCACACCCGTATGCATGTGAAAGTACATATTGTCCTTCAGCCTCACCAGAAAGGTGGTCCACAGTAGGTTAACCACGAAGTGAAAACTAATCATGCTTAGAGAAACCTTTTGTGGTCATGGACCTAGCTCACGCCAGCTGTTGCGTCACAACATTTTCCTTCCTGCGTGCTGCATGTGCTGGGAGTGTCTATACAAGAGTCGGGTGTTTTATGGCCCTCCAACATTTGATATTTAGCAATCTAGTACTAAGATGTATGGCTTATATTATATCTAACTTTGTACTATACACAAAAATCAAGCACTGTGAGAGACTTTAGCACCCTATTTTCCATGAAAATTATTACTTAAAATTTATACATGAAAAGTAACTATATAAATCATGTGAAAATTGACTGTAATTATAGATCAACTGCAACTAACAAAAGATTAGAACGGTATAGATGTCACGCAGCTGTACTCTTCGGAAAAAAAAAAGGAAAAAGGTAGGACTCTACATGTCAATGCTAGCGGCCGGAGTGGATGATTGCACCTCTGGTTTAGTGACAATAGATTTAACGGCGAATAGGGGATGATTTGTTATTAGTCAGGAGCTACACACAGGCTATGTCGCCTGCCAATACTAATGCAAAGCATATTTCTTTCAATTTTCTCCTTGAAGCCGCCGGCCAGCTCCACCCACCTAGTTAAACGACTTGCGCACATTCTTTCTAACGATTTCGTACGATGTATATGAGGTTTGTGGTTACAGCTATAGATGGGCATGCAGCCCGAGCCCGGTAGCACAGCCCGCTGCACGGAGTTTTGGCCCGGCCCGAAGCCGGGCGCGGCCGCGACCTCCATCGTGCCCGTGCCAGCCCGGCCGTGCTGCGTGCCGTGTCCGGCTGCCCCTCGAGCCCGTGGCACGGCAAGCGGGCACGGCCCGCTAAAAAAAGCAGCACCGCGGGCGGCCCGCTAAAACAGCCCGCCAAGAGCCCACACCCCAAACTCCTATCCTCGCGTAACCCTAACTCCCTTCCCATTCCTCGCCAAAAATAGTCGCCGCCACCTCCCGTTCTCCGTCCCGCATGGCCGCATGCGACGCGAATCCAACAGGGACGGCGCCGAAGCGAGCGCCGCCACCTCTTGTCCGAAATAGCCACCGCCACCGCCCGTCCAAAAATAGCCGGCGCCACTCCCACCCTCCCCGCCCGGCCGCACACATCCTCCTCGCCGCTCTGCTCCTCTCCGGGCTCGCCGCTCTCTGCTCCCGCCCGGCGGTCCCACGCCGCTCCGCTCCGGCGTTCCCCATGGAGGACGAGGACGCAGTCGGCGTTCCCTCGCGCCGCGCTTGAAGACGGTGGTGCTGCCTTCCTCGCGTGCTCGCGGACGCGGCACGCGCTGGGCACGCCGCGCGTGGGCGCCGCCCGCGCACGGCACGCCTATGGCACGGCACGCCGACACGCCGGCATGACGCGCGGACGCGGTGGCGTGCCGGCACGCACGGCACGACGTGCCGGCGTGCGGGCCGGCACGCCCGATGCCCATCTATAGTTACAGCTATAGCTTTTGTCTGTGATTCGTGAGTGAGAAAGTAGCACCAACCATATAATATGGGTACGTGTGCGTGCACCAAGGCCAAAGTGCAAATAATTGTCATAAAGCTGGACAGGCATGGCGTTCGATCCAGTTCCTTTTAAAAAAAAAAAAAGAAATGGCCTCTGGCCCGTCTGCTCAAAGGTGCGCATATAATTGTCCTAGGATACATTTCACTTTTGGTACTAGTATAGCTATTTAGATAAGACAGGTTTAAAATATCTTGACGTGTCCCGTGCACCAGCACTTGAAGTAGCGCACGTGCGCCTAATAAGGTTTGGGAAATATCTTAGATGAAGAAGTGAGCCATACATATGATTTTTTTAATGATGAATTTTTTGAATAAAGAGAACGGTCAAAATCCTGAATAAAAGTCAACGATGAAAAATATTTCCACATATGGAAGGAGTATAAATAAATTTCACAACTTAAAACTACACTTATTCCACCGTTTTTTTATACTCCATACATATATTGATTAAGGAACTATCGATGGAGGTTTGTATGTTCATTTCACTCAATGTCCTGTCCTCCCCACTTTGTCTGAACCCGAGTTACTACTCGCTTGTTCATGTTCATCTGCAGCGCGTTGAAAAACGGACGGAAACGGATGGAAAACCCTCATTTCTACTTCCGTTTCTGTCACACCCAAACGTGTGACATGGGCCAGCCGGACCTAGGCGTTGTGTGCAGCCTGCGTGTACGCCGCCGCCGCCGCCCTCGTTATCGTCATTACTTAGGGGTTATGTCTAGTCAAATTAGGAAGAGTCCGCGGGATTACTTGCGAGTCAAGTCGAGTCCTCCCTATAAATATAAAGGGAGATGTATCCTTTTGAGATTAAGCAATAAATAAAATAGGGTTTAACACTCTCTAGCCTTGGTCTTCTTCCCATTCTCGCCACACGCTCCGCCGCCGCCGCCGCCATCGCTGCCGCAAGATGCGCCGGGCGCCCCAGCCATTCGGCGCCCCATGTCGCCCCTCTTCCCGCAACAACAACCAGCCGCTTAGGGCCCCAACGACCGCCGGGCGCTACCCACGCCCGATGGATTTGGGCCGTGGATTTCTATATTTGTTGGCGTAAACGGGATCGGATCGGAAAAAGTGGGTTCGAAATGGAATCGGGATATGCGGGCGCACGGAAACGAACTAATACTGGCCGGAAATTCAACGGAGACGGTCGGAAGCCGAACTTAAGCCGGAATACTGCACATCTTTATACTCACAATCATAATGACACACATCTTTGGCAACGAAAAGAAAGTAAAGCATGAATTCAGAGAGGTTTGGACGAAATGAAAATAATTTAGGATGTTCCACACTAGTACACTACTTAGAGATCCCCATCACAGCTCTCCGTGAGGCCGTGAATATGAATGGTGGTCAAGTGGAGTTAGGTATGTTTTGTGTTGGGCTTTGGAATAAATACATTAGATTGGCCAACCTGGAATCGAAAAAAAAATGTGGTACAAATACTTAAAACATTCCACCAAATACGGAATTCGCAAATACGACGAAAAAAATGCCGTTTCTACTTCCGTTCGCATTTCGACACCCTCCGTCCCCGCATTCCGACCGGTTCTGAATTTTTTCCGAGAATACTAAAAAACGAACGGGCCAAATGTAGAAAACGGGCGGTTCAATAGGGAAAAATTCCATCCGTTTTCAATGCTAGCCCCAAGGCCGTGAACCCGGCCAGGCCCCCCGCACCGCAAGTGGATCACGCGCCCACGACCTAGGGTGTGCCGTCCGTCCGCCCGCGGCGGCCAGCCCGCCTCCTCACCATGCCTACACTACAAGAATCACGCTAACCGCGGATGGAAATTTTTCGTCACGGATCAATCAAAAATCCGCCAAGAAACAGGTTCTCGCGGATGGTTTCACAAATCATCACGGATTGAGCGCCATAGATTAAGCTGCGTGACGGTTCGGCCAAAATCCATCACAGTTATCAGTAATCGGGTGACGGATTTAAACCGTCACCATGGAGCCCGAGGACTAGTTAGTCCAGCCCAAGGCCATTTCTAGTGACGAAAAACAACCGTCACGGATAGTCTGCTTACATAGGATCCACGAGGATACTTTTCCGTCACAGATTCAAATCGCCACGTATGTGCCATGTGTTTGCCAAGGTAGATGCTGACATGTCAACAGTGCCACGTAGGATTTAGCCCACGTGTTATGTGGCCCAATTCAGGTTTCCAGGAGCTTTCAGCCCATTTAACACTAGCTGTTTTTTTTTTCATTTGAGCCCATCTGAATTTATAAGGGTCCTTTTTCAGCCTTTTAATTGCCACGCAACCTAGCTCAAATTGGGCTGCTAGATTTCAGCCCAAGCTAATAATAAAATAAAAAATATTTTTACTATCAATTTACACATATTATTCGCATGATCAGCAGCAAAATAGGTCCAAATCAGCACGAACACATTACAGCCTTCACGTCTCACATAAATATTTTAAGAACACATTACAGCCTGTACCACATAAATATTCTAGGAACACATTGCAGCCTTCGCTGTCTCGTACAAAATAATTAAAGAGAGGATTATCTATATGGCCCTCCTAAAAGTTACTTTGGATCTCTATGACCTTATTTTTTTCAAAGTTAACTATATGGCTCGAGAAAAATTTTTGATGACCTATATGGCCTTCCATTGTTAGACTTGGTAGGCATCTCTGTTAAGGTTAGCACCGTTGGAGTTGGGTAATGACTAAAGTACCCCTGTTTTGAGTGAAACCCACCTCACCGGCTCACCTGTGTCCGACGGGAGTCACGCGACTCTCCCGTTCGCTCTTCCTTCGTCCGAAAAAAAACGACGAGCGCCGCCGCCCATGGATAGCTGCCGCCGCCCTGCCAAGACCGCCGCCGCGGGGTGAAGCACCAAATCCTCCTCCTTCTCCTCCCCTTGATCTCCCTCCTCCGAACCTCCCTCCCCGCCGCCCCATTGGATAGGGTTGTTCGAGACATGGGCGGGGAGGGCGAGCTCCATGGCGGCGCACGGGAAGGAAGGTGGGGCGGGCTACGGCAGGCGAGCAGGAAGAGGACGGGGCGGCTCCAGCGAGCGCGGAGGAAGGGGACGGGGCAGCTCCGGCGCGGAGGAAGGGGACGTGGTGGCTGTGGTCGGCGCTCATGTGTAATTCTGCTCCATCTTGACAGTGCCATATCACTTTACCATTAGTGGGCGTCTTCTCAGGATCCTTCATTCCAAGCTCTCCAATTAGATAGCTCATTGTGTTGTGTCTTTTTGGATGCCTGTTTCTGACCCACGGGACATGTTTTTGCAGTTCCTGGTTAATCTGAGGAGCCTCCGGGATTCGTACACTGCGATGGCTGCTGGTTCACTGTCGGCTTCTAATGAGCCTTCATCTGTGACCAAGATTATTTCAGACTACACTTACTTTCTTGAATCACAGCCTTTCCATCCTTTCAACTTCTGTGACACGTGAGCAGGGGGAAACACACTACGATTTTACAGTGGATACCAGGATATATATAGTTTCATGGAACTTATGTATGTAAGCTTGTAGTGATTCAGCTGTTTGCTTTTAAAACTATTCAGTTGTTTCCAGTTTTGTTCTAGATACAAAGAAAGAAACAAAGCCTTTCCGTTTTTTTTGTCTAGGGGTATAATGGTCTTTTCACCTATCACTTAACACCGTCAAGTGACAAAAAGGAAACGGAAGGCCGTATAGGTAACACAAATTTTTTCAGGGCCATAGAGGTAACAAAAAAAAAAAAAAAGGTCATGGAGATCCACACTAACTTTCTGAGGGCCATACAGATAATTGGCCCATAATTAAAACATGTCCAAAAGCACATGACAATACCCAGCAGCTACCAATGCATTTCAGCCACTCCTGCATATAAGTTCGCATATGTTTCAGCCCAACAACCTGATAGTACAATAGTACCATATGTTAGAATATATTTTATGCCCTATTGCCAATATAAAATCAGTCTGGTTAACAATCAGACACGTGCGGTAGCATATGTTTGGTTTACAAGTAGTACAGCAGTAGCAAATTTCTTTGCTTGTATTTATAAACATAAAATGTGGCAAGAAGAATTATAGTGGCACCCTTGCCTACTTTGCTAAAAACAAGCCTGCTGCTTACCAGTTAAATTGTTACACGCCTATTCTGCTGCCACACTCTGAGCTGTCACCACAGGAACCAATCCTGCACACAAGAATTTGCTGAAGTAATGCAAGAACAAGCTAACTGAATTTAATTTGTTGCTAGGATTAAATCAACCAACACATGAGAATAGAGGAAACGTGGATCATATACAGTTGCAAAGACCAAAGCTGGATAGATGAGCTCTCCTAAAAGCAACTTGACTAACAAAAATCTGACTAATGCAAGGAACCGGGCAAGCAACTACCCAGCAGCCACCATGGATGAGGTACTAGGAGCAAGCTATTTAAAAAAATAAAGAGTGCAAGTTCCAATCAGAAAAAGCATAATACTCTTTTGACAATATACGAAAGACTGCCATGGAACCAAAATTTATAGAATAACAGCATAATACTCTTTTGACAATATACGAAAGACTGCCATGGAACCAAAATTTATAGAATAACAGAGCGAACAAGTTCTGTAAAAGGTGCTAAATCCATATAATACCCAAGCCAATCCATGTCAACCGCACATATATACAAGTGATGGTTTCACAATAAGCTTCAGCATTCATGTCATAGTTATCCAATATTGCATACAAGAGTTTAATGGACAACGTATTGCAAAGGTAGCAGATTACGAGCTCTAATTAAATTATAAACCACCAACATCGCAGTAGGAGTGGGGAAACACATACAATCACTGAAACACCAAGATCTCGGGGACAGAAATGAGGTAGTGGGTAGCAGACCTTGTCGAGTCTGAAGACCTGGTCGAACTGCTTCCCGTCGATGCTCTACGTCATTCCAGAACTCATCGTCGCTTAACGGCCTGCTTGAATCTGAACTCTGAAGCAACCACACGCGGATCAGAGACAACCAAATACGCGCGAGAGAGAGACAGAGGGACTGAGAACTTGATAGCTGCCGTAGCACATACCTGCAGAGGAGGATCTGTACGTTCACCACCTCCCTTGGATCGCTGCAGATCTAGATCACAATCACGCCCAAACCCATAACCTCCACGGCAGATCTGAAGGTTTTGATACTGGATGCGAACCTCGGAGACCACCTACAGAGGAGCTGCTGCGACCCCATTGACGCCGGCGAAGACAGCGCCACCTAGGAACGCCACAGTGAGCACGAGCAGCGACACAGTCATCGCAACGGCGAGCGCACGGCGCGAACTCGGTCGAGGAGACCGCACGGCCAGGGCGAGGGCCCGTAGTGCCGTGGCCTCAGGCGGTGACCGCACGCCGCGCGCTTGGGAGAGCAGGTGGCCGGCGGAAGCAGCTGCTCCATCTCGTGTCGGCGGTGCGTGCGACGTGATTTGGGGCTGGAGCGGCGGAGGGAGAGGAGTGATTTTTCTCTAGGGTTTCAGCAGGGAAGACCTCTTTTATACTTCGTGGATGCAATGAGGGCCGTTTGATCTTGAATCCATGGTCAGAATTTTATGGGCTAAGTGTAGTAACAGATCGATTTTGGGATTTAGGCCCATTACTGACCGGGTGTTTTTTGTTTTTGTAATTTATAAGTAAATTTTATGATCAGCATTGTAATTTTTTTTTTTTTTTGATAATGTAGTACCCATAATTTTTACGTGAACTAAAATAACTACACGTCGGATATTTAAGAATCTTCCAACTGATTTGCTATTTTCAAAGTTTAAAATGACTTTATGTATGCTATTGGAAATTAACTCTAGTTTGAATCGCAAGTCATAATATAATAATGTTGTCATAACAATCTCTATTCTTCCAAAACAATATATTAATTAACACGAACTAGAATCAGTGGCGGAGGCAGAAATGTTTTCTAGGTGTGGCGGATTTATAAAGGTCTAACATCGAACATATTATGCAAAATAACTATCAATCTGCAAGGACATATTATCTAAATATTGTATTACTAATTTACTTTGTGATCAACAAAAATAACATAAATCAAAAAGTAACTTTATGTATAAAATACTTTAAACCTAAAAAACCTGACCTCGGGGTAAGACAGCCCCGGGCATTGCATTAAGAAGAAGAACTTTTTCACGCAGGTCAAGAGAAAACCCCAAACCCCTGCCCCACATACATATACATAGCGGCACCGTAACCCATGTGAGGCGACCACGACCGGGGTCAGGACTTAGACCTGTGTGCTTTGGCCGCGCTCGCACGGGGAGTCAAATCGGCGTGATCGACTGGCTGCGTTGAACTCGCGCCGCTGTTCACGGGCCACCGCGTTTAGTTCTCGCTTGTAGTGCGGCACCGCCCACCGCCCACGATCCAGGAGCCACAACGTTGATCGATCGGATCAGAATTCAAAGAGCAGAAGAGGAATAGATGCGAGCAGACGAGGCCCATCAAGTGGAGGCGTAGCTCATCAGGCCTATCTAGCTTCCCTCTGTATGAGTGTATCACCAAATCATGTACGTATGTGTATGTATTTCAAAAATAGCACGTATATTCAACATTTTTATATTTTTTTAGGTATGGCCGCCGCCATGGCTCGCCATATTGCTGCCTCCGCCACTGACTAGAATACATGTCATATCAAATAATGTAAGTTTGGGAGCTTACGACAAAAATAGACAATCCATGTGGAGATCCATCACTTATAGTTAGGGTTCTCGAAATAATGCATGGCCTTTTATGAAACATCTATAATATGTCGGTGTCCAAATGATATGAAACTTTTTCCACAAGCATAAAAGCCCAAATCATGATCCGACACTGAATCTTAGATTTTTCTAACTAAATTAGGCAATTACTGAATTTATTTATCGCTCAAAATGAGAGAGGAGAGTGAGTTATGCCTTGTATATAAGATATTTTACCATCCGCCTTGACTAAAACTGGTTCTCTAGGGTATGTGAGACCTAATGTAAAATTTTGGCAGCATTCTGGATTGTTTCTAAGGTATCCTTAGTTCAACCTACAGATTCACGACATTTCGACGCCAGAATTTTATTTAAATGGAATAAAATAGCAAAGCATATCTAGAAAATGTAAAACTTAGAGCTTCCTCATCTTATGGCATTCACAAGTTTGAGAAAAAGTTGAGCATCTTACGACATAAAAACATATGAGTTATGTAGAGACCCATCACTTTGTAGTTAGGGTTCTCCGAAATAACGCATGGCTTTTTGTGAAGCATCTATAATATGTCGGTGTCCAAATGACATGAAACTTTTTCCACAAGAATAAAATCCCAAATCATGATCCGACACGAATCTTATTTATCGCTCAAAACGAGTGAGGAGGGTGAGTTGTGCCTTGTACATAAGATATTTTACCATCCGCCTCGACTGAAATTTATTTATATGAAATAAAATGGCAAAGCATCTCGAAAATGTAAAAAAATTGAGTTTCCTCATCTTGTGGCACTCACAAGTTTGAGAAAAAGTTTGAGCATCTTACGACATAAATACATATGATTTATGTGGAGACCAAACACTTATAGTTATGGTTCTTCGAAATAACGTAAAACCTTTGTGAAGCATGTATAGTATAATATATCGGTGTCCAAATGACTTGAAACTTTTCCCATAAACATGAAGGCTCAAATCATAAAGCTGAATTTGTATCTATAATCTATAAATACAGTAGTATACGTTGTGTAACCAAGTCCCACTTGTATGCGTGTGTTAAGTGGTGGATATGCACAATCAATGCTGTACGTAATTGCCTAAAAAATGTTGTACGTAACTTGCATTTTGTTTTCAAAAAAAAAATACAGCCAATGGAGCTAGATTTGAACATTGTGGCCCATGTGCGATCCTTCCTGAGTGTACACAGGCATTTTGTTTTTCAAAAAAAAAAAACGGCGACCAATATCCAAGGGAGGGTCTGGCTTCTCACGTTGGGTGGGGCCAGTTGGCATGTGGAAAGGGAAGCACGCATGGCGGGAGATTTTGTTTCGATTTTTCCCAATCGAGTGGACGCGCGGGAGACAGTGGCCGTCCACTGGATAACATTTGCTATATAGCATAAAGTGCAAATCTCTTGACAAAACGCTTGAGTAGTTGAGTGGTAGTACCGTCGATTGTTGAGCTCGTGGTCGTGAGTTCCCCACACTCGCAACGAGATTTTTTTTCATTTTACCAGGCCACACTCGCAACGATTTTTTGTTTCATTTTACCAGGCGCAGGTTCGCCTGTTGGGCTTGTTGGAGTGCTGGGCCAATCCCAAGTGAAGAGAAGGTAGCGGTAGTGGGCTATAGAGAGAGAGACACAACAGCTTTCCATTTTTTAAAACTCATTTGAACCTCTGATTCAAATCCTTTTCAAGCCAAATATGTTTTGGAGTGCATTTTGAATATTTTGAAAAACTGAAGCTGAACACTAAATTATGCACCATATACATACAATAAGCTAATTTGATTAACAAATCATCTTTTTTGTTTGATTTTTGTTGCAATTTTTTTTATTTTCCTTTGAGCTAAATATATGACCGCACATATTTTTTCCATTGAGCTAAATATATGATAGCGGTCCTATTATTTGGGGCCAACTAGTGTATAACAAATTTAAAATAATATATTGTGACGGTCCTATTCAAACCGTCACGAGTTAGCGGGCTATGAATATCCACTGGGCTCATTCGTGACGGAAAACAAAATATCATCACAGATTACGCCTGTTAGTGACGATATGTAAATCCGTCACCGAGAATCCGTCACCGATTAACAAGTTTCTTGTAGTGCTATGACGCGCCGTCGTCGTACTACGGCGTGCCAGTGTACAGCATCAAGGAGTGAAAACTGATGAGGCAGGCAGGCGGCCACGGCCCACGAACGGCTGCCGGACAGTGGCACCAGTACTGCAGTACACTACCATGGTCAGTATTGAATGGGAAAAAAAAAAAAATCTATCAGAAACTCTTTACTCTTGTTTAGGTGTTGTCGCCTTGTTGTTAATGTACACGTCTGCGGTTTTTGTCAGGGTATGATATCTAGGTTTGATACACCCACACTACTATGGGGATTGGGGAAAAGGAAACACAATTGAATGGCTAGAATGTAACCTTAGCTATTCATCTCTCTTTGTCATTGGATTAAATCCAATCCATTCAATCGTTTATTTTTCTGAATCCCATCATCTATCTATATTTCCTAATATCCAAACACCACCGCCCATATAGGACTTAACTACAAGGAAAAAGTCCAATGAAGGCCCCTTAGCTATCATCGAAGTCCACATTTAGTCCCTCCATTACAAAAAAAATCTGCAGTCCTTGAACTTTCAAACCGGGTACATTTGGCCCTCCGACAGGTTTTCTTGGTGGTTTTGGCCAAAAGCGCCGATAAACCCGTCGGGAGGGCTAAATATACCCGATTTCAAAAGTTCAGGGCCGCAAATTTCTAGATTTGGAGTTGATGGGCCAAATGTGGACTTCATGGCGGACTTTTCCTTGTAATAATTGCTGCAAGGAAAAAGTCCACATTCCCCCCCAACTATCACGAAGTTCACTTTTCCTCCCTCAACTCCAAAACCGGACAAAATCACCTCCCTCAACTTTTCAAACCATGCATTTTACCTCCATCTTTGAAGGCGGTTTTGCTACAGATAATGCGGGTTTGCTACGGTGCGGTGCCTTTGTCTTTTTCTTTTTTTAATTCGGTTGAATCTTTGAAAAATCCTAGTAAATCATAGAAAAATCATAAAATGAAAAATCTAGTTTTGTTGGACTCCACATGAGTAGATCTACACAGTGAATATATAATATGATATGCTTTTAGTACAAAGTTTTTGCTACGAAGGTTTGTCTTTTTCTTTTTTATTTATTTGGCTGAATCTTTGAAAAATCATAGTAAATCACAGAAAAATCATAAAATAGAAAATCCAATTTTGTTAGACTCCACATGAGTAGATCTACACAGTGAATATATAATATGATATGCTTTAGTACAAAGTTCTATACAGTGAATATATAATTAATTAAAATAATTCATAGCTGCAACTTCTATAATTATTTTGTTGAACTAAAGTATACCATATTATATATTCACTATGTAGATCTACTCATGTGGAGTCCAACAAAACTAGATTTTTCATTTTATGATTTTTCTATGATTTACGTGATTTTTCAAAGATTCAACCAAAAAAAAAAAAAAAAAGACAAACTGCGCTGGTACTGTAGCAACCCGTGGTTACTGTAGCAAAACCGCCTTCAAAACCGCCGAGGGAGGTAAAATGCATGGTTTGAAAAATTGAGGGAGGTGATATGTCCGGTTTTAGAGTTGAGGGAGGAAAAGTGAACTTTGTGTGATAGTTGGGGGAGGTAATGTGGACTTTTTTCCTTCTTTGCAACAACCCTGCACAACCCTTTCCTTTGGCTAAAAGCACGCAAGCTCGTTTAGTTTGGGCCGATCAATACTTGGGTCGGCGATGCTATCCACAGTCCAGCTAGGCCCATAATTACTTAGGCCTCGGACCTCAATCGAGTCACAAGAATCTCAGTCTGTTTCAGCACGACGCCCTGGGTGCCCGTGTAACCTTATCTTGGAACAAAATCAAGCTTAGCCGATGTAACGGACCATGGTTTCGTCACAGGACCGCAGAGGTTTTCCCCCATATCGCACCAGAGGTATAGCTGTTTCGTAAGCAACACGAGTATGCCGGGCCGCCGACGTGCAGTCCAGCGCGGCTGCGTCCAAACCGCCAGAACCTTGAGCGCCCCAGAGATCCGGCTGCTCCCTCTCCCACCCGCCCAAAATCTCCTCCGGCTCCCGTCGCGAGATCGTTCAGCCGCCAACGACGTATGCGTCGGCCACTCGGCCGTACGCGCACCACCTCGCGTGAAAGCTTCTCACCCTGTCCTGTGGTCAGTACCGTGGTGGCGAGACCTGCCGGCCGGCAAGCGTGCGGCGTGCCGAGCCAGGCGAAGTTTGCTCGCCGAGCGCGGCAGCGCCCTCGGTTCCCGGGCTAATCAGAACAGGCCACGGGTGCCCGAAAATTCAGCAGGGAGGATGATACCAACCCCCTCAAGTCATCGGACAACAGCATCATCACCTCAGCCTCAGACGCCAATGCCACGACAGGTTTCCACGTCGTTGGCCGACTTATCAGCACGCCAGAGAAGTTCCGCTGCAATTACAACAACAGCGGATACAGACATGGTGCTTCCAACGGCAGCGGATATTACAGCTCCGCCTGGATTCGCGCTCTCTCAGTGCCTCGGGCTGGTTGAGATGAAGCCTAGGTGAGGAGCGGTGGCGGAGAGCTGGCGCTGGTGGGTTCGGGTGCAGAAGCTCGTGAACGTGCATCGGTGCGCACCGCCGCACTAAGCCAGACTGCGCGAGGAAGGGGCCGGGTGTGGGTGCTTGGGAGCGGAGAAGGGCGTTACAAGAAAGAGGCGCGAGGGGGAGGCGAGCGAGCGATGGCCGTGCGCAGCTGGAGACGAAGAGTGACTGCGCCGACGGGAAAAAAAATACAAATCCACATTTCTACAAGGTCCTCGATGGAAATGTCTCTAGAGAAGATCTGGACCATCTGGTGGCCAGTTTTTCCTCCATGACGAGATCCGATGGATGTTCTTTCACAGACGACGTGGCGTGGCGATATATAAAAAATCACCCCGCATTTAGGTCTTTTAAATATTAAATCTATGGAATGGAATTGAAAATTATTGAGCAAATACTTTTCATTGATAGTCATGGAGCCCTCTTGACTGAAAATAGCATGCAGATATGGTTATCCCTTTTTTTATATAGTGAATAATGATCTTCTGTGGTTAAAATTAGTACTACTAAATCTGAAAATTTGTCGGGAATAGTGGTACAAAATTATACCTATTTGAAATTATTTTCTCAAATGAAACTCCAAATAAAGGCAAGATCTGATGGGCTTTATACCATTCATCTATAGTTGCATACATGTTCCAAATATTCTCAGCTGTATATAGCATGTCTGTAGTAAATACAGTATTATATAACTATTTTCTCAAATAAAACATGAAAGGAAAGCTATGATGGGCTTATTAATTTGTAGCGATAACATAATCCCTAGAGTCAACCTTTTGTCTTGTGCGTCTTGATATGCCTGTTGTGACCATACATATATATATTCTCCTATGGGTTTTCAGTGTCTCCATTCTCCCATTGGCCTTTTTATGGCTTCTTCCTTACCCTTCTTCTTATCATCGACCATAGTTTTGCTGTGTATTATTGCACAAGGCTGCATGCGTACCAATGTCACTGACTTCCACCACGCTTTCTGTAAATATTGGATAATTAGATGCTATTTGGGAGAATTAAATATGAGTTAATTATAAAACTAATTACATAAGCCATAAATAATTTGTAATCGGTTCCAAGGTAGCTTCATCATCGTTACCTGTCAGTTTTTGTAAATTCTGCAGCTTGTTGATCACATCCTGAGTATTGTTTAATTTCCGTAGCTTCGGGATCACCGCGCCTAATCCATTTCGTATCGTCTTCATAGAAGGATTTCCTGAAAACAAAGCAAGCCACAAGTAGTTGATCTTTTTAGAAAAGAATCTCACAAAACACTCGCACTTTTATTACTGTGAGAAACTTTCTGCATGCATGGTTAATTGATAATAAAGCTGTCGGTAGGATGAAAGCCATGCAATTAATTTGGTGCTCTATCATTGACGAATGAATTGGAGGAACATCAAGGAATGGATAAAGGGAATACTCCCTCAAATTCCTAAAATACTACGTACTACATACCTCCGATCCTAAGCAAGCCACGCCAAATCGATCGTTGATTTTCATATATTACTACGGCCATGTTTGGATGGTGGGGTAAATGGGTAAAAGGGGTAAATTTGCTCTCCATTTGCCCCTAAAAATCCAAACATGTGGGGTAAATGTGTTCCTTACCCCCTCTTTAGCCCTTTACCCCTTTGAGGGTGTCAAATTAGGGTAAAACTTGGTAAATGAGAGGCATTAATTGCTATTTTCAATTACTTTTACCCCTATTTTATCCCTAAATCCAAACATCACAATAGACTAAATTAGTTAGAGGTAAATATGGGAGGTAAAACATTTACTTTGAAGTAAATCTTTACCCCAAAATCCAAACAAGGCCTAGAAAAGGAACATGCAACTTCTTGCACTTTTATTGTTATTATTACTGCTGCTACTACTACTATTATTTCTATGTGAAATTTTCAGCATGCATGATTAACTGATGAAAATCTTCCTAATTAATCAATAGGATGAAAGCGTGCCATGCATGCAATAAATTTGGCGGTCACTCATGAACCAATGGATCGAGAAACATAGTCATGATATTAATTACTACTTACATAAGCCGTAAATAATTTGTAATCGGCTCCAAGTTAGCTTCATCGTCGTTACCTGTCAGTTTCTGTAAATTCTGCAGCTTGTTGATATCCTCCTGAAGCACATTATTATTGTTTAATTTCTGTAGCCGGGATCACCGCGACTAATCCATTCTGTATCGCCTCCATCAGGTCGGCAGAAGGATTTCCTGAAAACAAAGCAAGCCACAAGTAGTTGACTTTCTAGAAAAGAATCTCACAAACACTCGCACTGAGAAAGTTTTTGCATGCATGGTTAATTGATAATAAAGTTGTCGGTAGGATGAAAGCCATGCAATTAATTTGGTGCTCTATCATTGACGAATGAATTGGAGGAACATCAAGGAATGGATAGAGAAGGGAATACTCCCTCAAATTCCTGAAATACTACATACTACATACCTCCGATCCTGATAACAAAGCAAGCCACGCAAATCGATTGTTGATTTCCATTACTAGGGCCATGTTTGGATGGTGGGGTAAATGGGTAAAAGTGATAAATTTGCCCTCCGTTTGCCCCTAAAAATCCAAACATGTGGGGTAAATGTGCTTTACCCCTTTACCCCCTTTGAGGGTGTCAAATTAGGGTAAAACTAGGTAAATGAGAGGCATTAGTTGCTATTTTCAACAACTTTTACCCCTATTTTACCCCATAATCCAAACATCACAATAGAGTAAATTAGTTAGGCATATGGGAGGTAAAAGATTTACTTTGAAGTAAATCTTTACCCAAAAAAATCAAAACAAGGCCTAGAAAAGGAACGTGCAACTTCTTGCCCTTTTATTGTTATTATTATGGCTTCAACTATTATTACTACTACTATGAGAAATTTTCAGCATGTATGATTAACTGATGAAAAAGCTGCCTAATTAATCAATAGGACGAAAGCGTGACATGCATGCAATAAATTTGGCGGATCACTCATGAACCAATGGATCGAGAAACATAGTCACAGTGCCTTTGATCTCATCTTTAACAAGATCATATGCAGATGCAGTCATCCAACGAACTACTGAAGTGAACGAATAATGTATGTTTGTATGTAATTAAGCCGGGTGTGAGCTTAGTATTACCTTGGGAGGCCATAGTCGACCCTGCTGGGTTGATCAAAACGACGTGAATGATCAGATTTTGAGTATTGCCGGCCGCGGGCAAATCAAAGAGCTGCCGATCGAGCTAAGGGGTTGGGATTGATTTGCAGCGAGGAGAATATATCCTGCTTGGTTCGAGGGAGGCTAGGTGCTCGACAGTACGTATTTATAGAGCCAGCCCCATGTGCGAATTCATGCAAATGCAACTGGAATTTCTTCCTGAGTTTCCGAGTCGTTAGCTACTGCAGAATTCAAATTTCTGCGTGTCCGGGCCACGTACTACTACAGTTATAAGCAAAGCTCGTTTATTGGTCAGTACTATTTGTTTACTGATTGAGGGCAACCACCCCAAGCCCTCCTCCTCTCTTGCGTCAATGAGTCAGTGAAACCATCCAGGCGCGTTAGTTATGTACGCGTACGTGTCTGTCTCCATAATGCCGAGACCGGGTCAGGCAGACATGCATGGATATACCATGTACGTACGTATCCACTGCGTACATGTTTGTCTAAAAATAAGTTATGGTGATCAGTGATATGCCGCCGGACACGGGCTGGGATGGCGGTGGGGGTGCGCGATGGGGACGGGAGGGTCGCGCGCTCGCGGATCCGCGTGAGCGTGACCCGTTGCGCAATAACCTCAAAACACGACTTGTTTCGTGGACTTATATAACACATACAACAAATCATCACAGTGAATGCACCAGAAATTTCTTCGCGGGAACAGAGATTTCTTGGTGCGCAGGGTTACTGAATATACTAGCAGATCCGGTGACATGGTGAGAAGGCGAAAAACAAGCCTCGTTTATCATTTGTTTAGTGAGTCAATGCATGTTCGCAGTTGTGTTAGTCTTTGATTATTACCCCCCTCCCCGGGGTCGGGGTCTTTGCTTCGCAAGGTAACCGCGTTAGCAGTTTGTACGCGGCCGTGTATGTGTTTTTCTGGCTCATTGCCTGACCAACCGGAGACCGGGTCACCTGATCTGTTGCTTGATACATGGTCTTGCCGCCGGAAGGCCCCTAGCTTCATTCCCTTTGTACCAGCGTACGTGCGTTTCCAATGGCTGCAAAGCCTCATTAACCCGACCTCTGTATTCTTGTTTCAGGGGCCATCGATCCCACGGAACTAAAGAATGCAGGCGGGGCGGAACTAAAGAATGCAGGCGGGGCAGGTCGTGGACCGTCCACGAACCTCAAGGCTGTACACCAAGCTATTTAGTGGGCTATGCGGACGTTCGCCAGCCGCAAAACTATAGCTGCGAACGGTCTGTGAGATTAGCGGACAAATATGTGAAGCCTGCTAACATTTAGACCATGGATTCTGAACATTTAGACCACAAAGCAATTATGGGTGGGCCACAATGGCCACAAAACGAAATTTTGTGGGATGGGCTTACAGGCAGCGGTAAGGGCCGCCCCACCTACAACCTGACATGGAACAAAGCGGTGGCACTGCTATATTTCTGTGATTCTTTGGATTTGAGAAAGATGTTGGTAAACCCCATTTTAATATGTTTTTAAGAAAATATATATTTTTCAGGTATACGGTCACTTCATTCGTAGCTATAGTTGTCGCAACTAACGCACCATAGATGTCCTGAATTGTGGACACCGTTTTAAAAGGAACTCGCTGATTATGGTTGTTGCACATCATGCAAATTAAAGGAAGATTCAGAGCCCTCCACTATTCTGTACCTGCTTTAAAAAGATTCAGAACCCTCGTCAAAAAGAAAAGAAATGATCCTGACTTTGATTTGATCATATACGGGGCAATGGTTTTACTTGGAGATGAATTAAAGCCAGGCGCATTGCTGGAGACAGAGTTGTAAGTTCGTCCAACAAGAATTTGCAATGAGCTTGCTGGGTGTGTAGTATGCATGTAAGAAAACGTGTGCGAGACTGTTTGCTACGGTTGGTCTTGCGTTATTGGGCCCATGAGTGAAATAGATCGCGTTACGTACGTTCCTACTGCTGCTTACCTAGTATTATAGTGCACATATACGTCACTTTTGTGACATATGTAAGTACCTACCGACCAAAGAGTCTCGCACATTGACGACTTACTAAGCTTGTAACCCAACCAATAGCTAACAGCCAAGGTACAATGCAAAGGCCCTGATGAACATCTATAAAAGGTGTGACCAATTTCTTAAAGGCGTGTAAAGGAAACTACCTACCGTTTGATTTGGATCAATCTTAGCCATCCAGTTGTTGTTTTCTGGTCTGGACAACGGGAATGACGATGCAACGACATTGAATTAGTCATCGATTTTCATGCTGTAATGAAAAGGACATCAAATAATTATATGTGTATCGATTCATATTTTAATTTTGTCTTATAGTACTCCTAATACTTAATTAATAACTGTCCCTGGTTTTGTAAGTATGTATTTTCTATTTCTCAAGAAAAAAATATTGTAGTTAAATGTTAACTACTCCCATCTTTTTTATTGCCGAAGATTACCTTGTCCCATTTATTTAAGTGTATCGGATTAGCAACTAGCAAGAAAGTGTCATAGGGGCGGCGATGACGGTGCCGCGAATACAAAATGCTGGGCATGACTTTGAATTGATCATATTAAATTAATTAATTTTGAAGGACCCTAGCTGCATGTAGCCTCTGAGCTGCCTCGAGGAAATCAACGCATGCATGTAGGAAAAAGTGTGCGAGACATTTTGGTTGGTTCTGCATTGGGTCCACAAGAAGTAGTGCTCACACATCAGCATGCATGATTAGTTCATAATGGGGTTTAGGCGTTTCATGCGTATTAAATAGGACGCCACATCGGCAGAAATTTACTTTTTGCATGAAACCCCGAGAAGAGAGAAGGGAAAAGTTTCATCTTGGTGAAACTCTCTCCGGGCAAGAATACCAACTATCTCTTAGTGATGAAATTAAATGCCTATGAAACCACATAATGAAACTCTCTATTGAGAATAGGAGTTTCATTTAAATTTCATTTCATTTTATATTACATGGCAGATCTTGGAAACAACGTAATGAAACTCACCATTGAGACATTATACATTGTCACGAGTCCATGCGTCATCCACCTGCCCTGGACACGGAAACAGACGCTATGCGAAAAATCATTTTCCGAGGTTCCATGTCGTGATAAGAGGCAGTGCCATTTGTCCATTTAAGCTGGTGCCAATTGTTTGTGTTTTGCCTAGCCGAACTCGCTATGGGGGCGTCTATGATGTAATCGAACTTTCCGCTTCTTAATGCAAAACGGGCAATGCCTGGTTTTGAAAAAAAAAGTTCCATTTTGTGATAAGAGGCGGGCCAAAATGCTGCCGGGACCGCATGTGCAATAATTAGTAGGCGGATCAAACATCTTGGTCTACCTTTGTAAAATTCTTTACGCAGGCACATGGTAAGAATCGGTTGGTTTTACACAGATGGCCCACTTGTGCAAACCACTCTCTACAGAAGCGGATCAGAATCAGGATCTGCATGTTCCGCGTGACCCGTCGCACGAGTCCATACAAAAAGTTTCTTAAAGTCGACAACCTCAAACGAACTTGTTTTATGGATTTAGAACTAATACAACAAATCATCACGGCGAATGTGCCGGAAAATTCTTCAAAATAACTTGTTCTATGGACATACAGGAAGTCTTCTGTCACATTCAGTCAACGATTCGTCCGCAATAAGCGTAGTGGCTGAATATTTAATTATTTAATAGCCTTTATTGGTATTTTAATTAGTTAAATTAATGCGAGCTTGAAAAGTCTAATGGGCCTGGCCCGTTAGCAGTGTAAACCCCTCATATAAGTATGAGGGCAACTATTTTGAGGGAATCAATCAAGAACAATTTAGGGTTAATCCCTCCGCTCTCTCGCTCCCTAGCGCCGAGGCCCACACGCCGCCACCGCCACGCCGCGCCGCCCCCTGCACCCGCCGCCGCCGACGCGCCACGCCGTGCCCAAATAAGAGCGCCTTAGCGCCGCCGCTGCGCCGTCGTCGCGCCATCATCCGCGCCGCCGTCGCCGCTATCTCACGCCACGTCACGCCCCTCGTCTCCCCTCGCGACCGGGGAATCGACACGTGACAGATTGGTATCCGGAGACCAGACGATCCAATGGCCTATGAATGGAGCAGGAAAATTTGTGAGGACGCCGACAGAATCATCAACGACTACTTTGCGGCCGTGGAGGCGAGATCACAGTCGCGATCAGCTAAGCACGTTCCACCCTCCAAACCCCCTCTCCCGTACGTGGACACCGATGAGTTCACCATCAGCCGCATCTCCGAATCAACAACTCTACAGCCAACAGACTGCTCGGAAATTTCTCCAGAACCTCCCAAACGGACCAGCAACAAACCCAAATTATTTTTTCCGGAGTATGTTGGTAAGGGAGATCCTTCAAGACCGGCTGTATAATTGCGATAAATTTTTTTCAATCGGGGAATAAAGGACGGTGATCGATTCAGCTTGCGTCGTTCCACCTTTAAGGGAACGCGCTCTCTTGGTTTATTCGGGGGAAAAAGAATTGGGTCAACCAACTTGGCTAGAATTTTCAGCAGCAATCAGCAGGCGTTTTGGGTCACCAATACATAATCACCTCGGCGATCTGACTGACACACACCAACTGGGAGATTTGGATGCCTACACTAATAAATTCACAGCTACGCTGAAAAAGGTACAACAACTCTCACCTCAGCAGGAAGTTATGTTCTATATTGCTGGACTCGCACCTATAATTCATATAGAGGTACAATTGCATCAACCACTGATCTTGAAACTACTATGGCTCTAGCCAGACGTTTCTATTTATCGACGCGTCGACAACGCTCAAAGGTACATAACCGTCACAAAACAGATGTTCAGATATCAGTTCATGGATTAACTGGAATTACTACATGTCCCACTATGCAATTGATGATCACAATGAATAGTACCAATTTCTCGGGCTTTATTGGATTCTGGTTCGACGCATGGTTTCGTGGACTCCGATCTAGCAATCCAACAGAACCTACCAAGCTCTCCATCCCATTCATCTCTCCGAGTTGCAGTAGCCAACGAGGATCATATATCAAATATGGGCAGGTATGACAATGTTGAGTTCGCTATTGCTAATGAAAATTTCAAGGCAGATCTCTACAGCATTAAATTGGGTGGCTATGATGTTGTCCTCGGTGTTGAATGGCTAAGCTCTCTCGAGAACAATTGTTTAGAATTTTAATAAACCGATCATGAAGTTCTGGCGTCTTGGACAACCGATCATCTGGCACAATTTATCCAAAGAAGCTGATTTTTCGCCGGATATTCATGTCATCCTTGCTGATCCCCCAATGGAGCCTCTATTAAACAAATCTCAGGAACCATTCAAAGAGCCTTCGGGTCTTCCACCTAAGCGACGCTACGACCATCGCATTCATCCGAAGGATCCTACTCAACCGACAGGTTGTCCGGCCATACCGTTACCCTCGGATACAAAAAAATGAGCTGGAACGTCAGTGCAATGCAATGCTCTCACAAGGTATTATTCGGTACAACTCTTCTTCATTATCTTCTCCTGTTCTACTAGTTAGAAAGCAGGACAAAACATGGCGATTCTGTGTCGACTACAGCGCACTCGACAACACTTTGAAAGAAAAGCTTCCAATACCTGTCATTGCTGAATTATTGGATGAACGGCAAGGGGCAAAATTCTTCACAAATTTGATCTTCGCTCGGGCTATCATCAGGTACGCATGCATACGCTAGATATCGAGAAAACAACTTTGAGAACACATCATGGACACTTCGAATTTTTGGTTATGCCATTTGGTTTATGCAATGCACCACCTACCTTTCAAGCTTTGATGGATGATGTTTTGGGACCATATCTCCGCAAATTTGTTACTTTTTTTTTTTGATGATATCTTGATCTTGATAAGACCCGGTCTCGAGCACTTATCTCATGTGGAGGAGGTCTTCAAGGTATTGACATCACACAATATCTTCTTAAAAAGGTCTAAATGCCTATTTGGACAATCACAACTGGGATATCTGGGACACATTATTTCGGATGCTAGAGTAGCTGTGGATCCTGAGAAAATAGAATCAGTCACAACATGGCCACAACCGTCAACTCTCGGGGAACTTAGGGGATTCTTGGGACTAGCAGGTTACTACAGAAAATTCATCATGAATTATGGCACCATTGCCCGACCTCTTACAGATCTTCTTAAAAGGATTCTTTTATTTGGACACCTTTAGCAACATCAGCTTTTGAGCATCTTAAGAGAACATTGTCTTCAGCTCCAGTCCTCCAACTTCTGGACATCAACAAACTATTTGTGGTGGAATGCGATGCTTCTGGCACAAGTATGGGTGCGGTGTTGCATCAAGGATACGAACCAATAGCTTACTTCAAGAGAAGGATGCGACAAATATAAGAAATTGGCTGCTTATGAACGGTAACTCATAGGATTGGTTATAGCAGTCAAACATTGGAGACCGTACCTATGGGGCCGCCCCTTTCTTATAAGGTCAGATCACTACAGTTTGAAATACATTTTAGACCAAAGCATTTATCCACTATTCCTCAACATCAATGGGTTAGCAAATTCTCGGGTTATGATTTTTCTTGTGGAATACAAACCTGGTAAGGCCAATGCGGTGGCCGATGCATTATCTCGACAAAATACGAGAATTTTTCTCTTATAGCTATTTCAGAAGTTCAGTTTGGATTATTTGATTAATTAAGAGAGGAAATTGCATTCGAGAACGAAGCAATCAGCCTGATTGACTATCATCAATGATAAAGATCCGCTTTGGGTAGTACGTAATGGATTGATTATGTTCAACAGAAAGGTATGGATTTCTCAATCATTCAAACACCTTCAAACCATTCTACATGCCATCCATGATTCAGCTCATGAGGGGATAGAAAAGACACTACATAGATTCCATCAGACCTTCTTTGTTAACCATGATCGTCGAATTATAAATGAGTTTGTCAATGAATGTTTGGTCTGCCAACGCAACAAAATAGAACATCCGCACCCAGCAAGACTTCTTCAACCATTACCAATTCCAGAACAGATCTGGGAGGACATCTCTATGGACTTCATTTAGGCACTTCAAAGGTGGGCACACAGTCTGTCATCCTGACAGTGGTGGACTGTCTATCGAAATCGACTGTGAGTGACAGGGATGTAGTTTTCACAAGTCATTTTGATACTAAGCATACAGATAGACAATTCCAAGTGGGTGATTATGTCTGGCTCAAATTATTACCTCACTCTGCTGCAACCATAACACCTCTGTACAAAGGCAAGCTTTCTCCTAAATATTTCAGACCATTCAGCATCACTAAGGTTATGACTCCAGTTACATATGAGTTAAACCTTCCGGCTGGAACCCGCATACACAACGACTTTCATGTCAGCATGTTAAAACCACATCAAGGAGAAATACCTACTGAGATACCAGAACTACCCCGCATTCACAAAGGTACACCAATTTCTGAACCAGAAGTTATGTTTAAGACCAGAGTGCGGCAGAGTCATCTTCAAGTGCTCATCAAATGGAAGAACAGATCGGCAGCCAACGCTTCATGGGAAGATACATAATTATTCAATCAAATCTATCCGGATTTCCGGCTCGAGGACGAGCTGAATCTCAGCGGGGAGAGATGTCACATTCAGTCAACGATTCGTCCGCAATAAGCGTAGTGGCTGAATATTAATTATTTAATAGCTTTTATTGGTATTTTAATTAGTTAAATTAATGCGAGCTTGAAAAGACTAATGGGTCGGCGGTTAGCAATTGTAAACCCCTCATATAAATATGAGGGCAACTATTTTGAGGGAATCAATCAAGAACAATTTAGGGTTAATCCCTCAGCTCTCTACTCCCTAGCGCCGCCGCCCACACGCCGCCGCCGCCACCGCCACGCCGCGCCGCCCTGCACCGCGCCGCCGCCGCCGACGCGCCGCGGCGCCCGCGCGCCAGCGCGCTTAGCGCCGCCGCCAACGCCGCCGCCCGCGCAGTCATCCGCGCCATCATCCGCGCCGTCGTCGCCGCTATCTACGCCACATCATGCCCCTCGTCTTCCCCCTCGCGCTGACCAGGAATCGATACGTGACATCTTCGAGGGAATGCGTCAGAATTTTCTTCGTGGCCGGGTTAGTAGCGAGTCGCTACAAAAGAGATTTCTTGGTGGCAGGGTCGTTACTGAATCCATTATCTAAAAGGGTCGTTACTGAATCTACTAGATCCGGTGACGTGGTGAGAAGGCGAAAACAAGGCCCGCTTATTATTTGTTTATAGGGAGTCAATGCAACCAGCCATGTTTCTAGATCCTCTTCTAGATCCTCTGTTTGCTTCACGGGTGAGTGCAAGGTACCGCGTTATAAACGGCAGTGCGTGTATGTGTCTTCCTCGCTAATTGCGCGCTTGACCAACCGGGGTCGGAGACGGGCCGGGTGAGGCAGTAGTGCTCTAGTGGATATACGAAACACAATGTCGTTGTTCCAAACTGAACACTGCAGGCCCGCGTGGTGTTGCTCGGCCTGCCTGTCCTGCCCAAGCCCGAGTGGCATTTTTCTTTCTTGGTCCGTTCGTCCTTGATGTTCTTCTCCTGGGCCGGTCCGCCACGGCACATTTGGCCAGGCCGCGCGCAGCGCTGTTGCCTCCCCTCCAGCTGTCTGTTTGACAAGTCGACCGCGCGCAAGTTACAGCCGCAATCCCGCTGTCGGAACCTCGGCCTATAGATGTACAACGGGCGGCCCGGTCCGCCCGTGGCCCGATCGGCCGGACCGGGGCCGCCCGCTACGGGCGCGCCGGGCGCCCGTGCCTCCACCGTGCCCGGCCACGCCCCGGCCCATGGCCCGGTCCGTGGGCCATTTTACCGCCCACGGCCGCGTCGGGCCACGGGCATCGGGCCGGGCCCGGCCGATGGCCGCGGCTCCGTCCCCATCGCGCCGCCCGATGGCCGCAGCTCCGTCCCCGTCGCGGCGCTCGCGGTCGGACGCTTCGTGTTCTTGAGAAGGAATGGCGGCCGGGCGGCGCGGCGCCGCCGCTCGCGGTCGCGGGCGGCCGGGCGGCGGCGCTCGGCCTGCTCGCGGTCGTGGGCGGAAGGGAGGTGTTGGTCTACCCCTCCCCGAGGTAGCCCCCGAGGCTATAAGACACAAACACAAACGAGAGATGCGAACACACTGAACGAAATGAGCATGAGATCAATGTATTAATTCTCCATCCGTCCCTTTACATTACCCTGTACGGGGTATTTATAGGTGCCCGTAGGCCTTTACATTCCCATTCTACCCTCCTACCTACTAAGCAAAGCAGAATATTCTCCTCAGGTGGAGGGCTTCGTGGTCCTTTCATACAGCCGGTCCAACCACTCCCCGTGGTCTCATTGCTGGTCCCTGCAAAATAGCATACGTAATCTTCGGCGACGTTTTACCTATTCAGAGTCTAATATTCGGAATTGCCTTCCCTATGATTTCGGCCAACGTTTTACCGAAATCATGTTCGGAAACACGACGTCCGAAGTCATGTTCGGATCCGAGGCCAGCTCCGAACACGACCAGTTACTTTGGATCCCGAAGTCATCCTCGGTCCTTGCGGGAAAACAGGACGCGTCTCAAAACAGGACTTCGGAGCCCGAAGTTATATTCAGATCGCTGCTCCACTATCGGAAATAGGCGCCATTGCCCAAGCGTTCGAACTCATCTTCGGAGTCCGAAGTCATCTTCGGACTCTGAACTCATCTTCGGACTCCGAGGCCATTAGTGCCCACGACGCGACGTGTGGTTTGCCTAATGCGAAATAGGGGGTAGGTGGCCCTTGACCTTCCCTCCAACAGTAGCCCCTTGGATTCACCCCGAAGACACCCGTTGACTTCGGGTCGAACCCAACGAATCAGGCGCTTATCCGAAAAGGACTCCCTCGGTGGTGAAGAACCTTAGATTATTAAATTAATTTTTCTCGTTTTGCGTGCCGAACAGTCGCGTCGTTTCGAGCCATCGCGCCAAGATCGGTACGGTGGGGTATAAAAACCCTTGGCGCTATTTGTCATTTTCACGCCGACGGCACACTTTCATCCTCGGACGCAAGGTGAATTCGAGCTTGCTTCGCCACCCGTCTTCGGAAAAGCCTTCGCCTTCTTCGCCGCCTTCTTTTTCGCGGTGAGATTTTTCTCTTGTCTTTTTTGTTTTTCTATTTCGATTGTCTTTGTTAGCTTCGGTTTTTAGGTAGTTCATTTCGGGTTTTCTTTTTATAGATGACGAAGTTCTTCGAGTTCTTCTGACTCTTCGAGTTCTTCTTCGGGTCCGGATCCGGGTCCGGCTCATCGTCGCTTTCGGGAGTGCTAACCGCCCAAAGCCCCTAATTCGGACAGCTCCAGTCTCGGCGTCGCTTCAGCGACGCAGTTCCTATTCGCATGGCCCCTCCAGCGCCTGGTGGTTTCGTCTCTGTCAATACTGAGATTCTTTTTGCCGGAATGAGTTTGGATCCTGGGACCGAAGTTGAGAAACCCGAGGATTCGCCGGATAGCGAGATGCCCAAAGAGGCTGGCGAAACCATTGAGTCAGCAGGTGTTGAGGATCAGACCGAGGATTCGGATATCGTTCCGAGCTATGAGATTGGGAGGTCTTTGGTTACTGATCATGTTCTCAACGAATATAGAGATCAGGGGTTGCTAAGCCATTACTCGTACAAGACTCGTCGCTTTCGGTCCCGAAACGACGCCGCGCCCGTAAACCTATGAGGCGGTTGTTTTTCGCGACTTCTTCGTGGGCAGGACTTCGTTTTCCTGTCACCGAATTTCTTTGGCGAGGTCTTGGAGTGTTTTAATCTCCAACTTCATCAACTTACCCCGAATGGCATCTCGTGGCTTCACATCTTCGCCATGGCCGCTAAACTGATGGGTGCAATGCCCAACACTAACACCTTTGTTCGGAATTATGAGAGCCTCGTTTACGAGAGCATAACTGCGGAAGATAAGGAAAATGGTATACCTGCCTTTCGGAATGAGTTCGGATCTTACAACTTCATTTCGCGTCGAGGTCATGGTGCGATTAAGATCGCTCCAGCTTACCGCAACAAGTGGGAAGACCGGACGGTTCGCAGTTTCACATTCGGGTTTTGCGAGGAGGAAGAGCTTGTTGATGCGATGATGAATTCGCTTCCCGAGGCGAATGTCTTAGTGTCTCAGATGGTACCGATCGACGGATTTCGACTTGCAGTTCTTAAGAACTTGACGCAGGCTGAGACCGAATGTGAGGCAGCATTTTTTGCGACCTCGAAGAGGCAGATAAGCCGAGATCTTGTGGAAGAAGAATTAGCCCTTGAGTTTTGGCCGTTGCACCGGGATTCTATTATAAACTCGGTGCGAACAATAGATGGCTGTAAGTACCCTGATGTTCGAGTTAATCTTCCAGACTGATTCTCCAGTGATGACGATATGTTGGGGAGATTGATCGTTTGTGCTTCGAAATGCTTGGCCAGTACACCGACAAAGAGCATTCTGCCATGCTTCAGTGTGTTGGTGATAAACCTCGGTTGAACCGAGTTTTTGAGCTTATGGGTATTGGGTACCCGGATCGTGAGGATCCCGCAGCTTGTTCGGGAGCGAAGAAAGGAGGAAAGGGTGGCGGGACGAGGTCGTGTTCCGGTAGATCTCGTGGCCGTGGGCGAGGTCGTGCTGGCCGAGGGGGTCGTGGACGTGCTAGTGCACGATTTAGTAATCTGCGCCGCGGTCCAATCATTGTTAACTTGGAGTCCAGGTAGGTCGGCCTTCCGAGTTTGGTGATATTCGTAGGTCGCATGTTGGCGAAGCCCCTTGGCCGAAATCCTATGACTCGAGCCCGCTTTTATTGTGATGTTTCTTTTGCCGATCTGGTACTTGATTTCAATTTTCTTTTTTCGCATAACATCTGCTGTTTTGTGTGTGTTTTAACTTGTTTGTTGGATGTGCTCGCAGGAGGTGAGTTCTTCGGACACCATGTCGAACAAGGTGCGTAAAGCTCGCGCGGCTATCGGGTGGCCGCTTCGGCTTCCTTATTCAATAAGGTTGCCAAAGCAAAAATACTCGGCGGCCCGACCCTTTCCTGCCGGAGCCCCTGTCTCGAAGAGGCATTACGCCTCGTCCAGCCGCCGCGGTCCGAGAAAGACTCGGCGGCTCATGTGGAGCCTGCGGTTCTAAAAACCGCGAGAACTGTTGGTAAGTCTAGATTCTATCAGGAATCGTTCTGCATGACCTCTGCAATGGCTAAGTCCGTATTTTTCGGCCAGGGTACTCTTTCGCTGGAGTCTCGGCCCGAAGAATATGGTGAGATGCATGTATATTCGGGCCAGAGTTCGGAGGGCGAAATGAGTCCATGTCGCGAGAATGCTTATCGAATTGCTCGTGCTTTAGGGGCTGACTCATCGGCGCGCATCATCGACGGGCGTCGATTTCAAAACAACCGGAATCATTCCCCCGGGAGGGTTTGACTTCGCGACGACGCTTGCAGGGGCCTCATTTGTGGCCTCTCAAGTTGAGCGAGATTTGGTGAAGCTCCCGAACGCCGAACTGGCGGACGCTCTCCACGCGCATGGGCTAAGTGTAAGTTTCTTTTTCTTTGAGTATCTTCGATTTTCTTAATTCGCCAACTAATCAGTTCGATTTTTCCTTCAGGCCATGGTTCTTTCTCGGGCACTGAAGAAGCAAAACGCCGCTTATCAGGCGGACGCTGAGAAGCAAGTTGGGATTTTAAACTCCCAAGTTGCTGAATTAAAGAAAGAATCGGATTCTTTGCGCCAAGAACTCAAGAAGGAGAAAGATCTTCGTGAGCAGGCCGAGGGACGGGTTAAGACCCTAAAAGAGGATAGGACAGCTGTTCGAGCGAGGTGAAGCGCGCGGTTTCGCTTTCACGTTATATCGAGCGCCGGGAGGAGGTGACCTTTTTCGCCAACTCTCGCCAAAGATAGCGGGCGTGGCTTTGCGAAACGGTTTGAGGGTCTCTATGACACCGCCCAAACTGGCCGCGAGTATGCCTGCCCTAGAGACACTTCGGGCATTTGTGTCTTCGATGAAGGATATCCCCTGTGATCACCTCGACCGAAGTTGTGCCGAAAGGACAACGGGGCGTATTGGCCACTCGATAGTGCTGTCGACGATATCATTTGGTAGTTTCTTCGACGGCTACGGATGCAAACCGTCGCGACCTCGCTCTTCTCCGCGCTGCTCTCACCCGAGCTAAGGTGAGTTCGGGTATATGTTTGCTTATTCTTTTGTGAAATTTCTATATCTTAACGTTATCTCGGTGTCTTTTTTCTTTTCGCTTCGGGACCAAGATGATGTCACCCGGATTACCGATAAGGTGACCGGGTGGATTAACACCGCAATGCGGTTGAAGGGGCGAGCACCGCTTAATGGTGCTTCCCGGGAGATGGCAGTTCGGCTCAGCGCATCCAGAGCCCCTCGATGGCGCCGGCGAACTCTGGTGACGGGGCGAATGCTAACGTCGCTGCCGAAGATGTGAGGAACACTTGAGGGTTGTAACAGGAGTTGGTGTTTTGTGAACAATTGTGTTGTAATGATGTTTTAAAACATGCTTTACTTTGAACTTGGTTGCGCAGGTTCCCCGAAGAGGGGCCTGCGCTTTTAATTGACGAGCCATTTCTAAAGGCCGAGATCGGTAATTTCGAGTAAGCGGTTCCTCTTGGAGGAATTTTAAGCCGAACCCCGAGAAGTCTCTCGGAGTTCGTGTCTATTCGTTTTGAGAAGCTTCAGCAAACTTATGATAAGGCGGAATCATTTTGGAGGACTTTCCGTCCATCGGAGCGACAATCTTCTCATTGCCATTTCGTTTTTCGTTGAGCCTAAGACCGAACCGAGGATGTTCCGCCATCCTCGGAAATTCCTCGATATCGTTATAGCAGTAGCCGCCCTAGGTTTTGATCTTTTTAGAGATGTTTTGACATTCCGAACAGTTTGTTTTCGTCCTCGAAGAATAAAAAGGACTCCCTCCCCTTTTTCGGATGCTCAAACATTTTTGTAAGATCGCCTTTGTATTTGTAACATTACATGTTCGACTGTTGTGTAGCTAGAGTATTACTCTAGAAGATGAAAGCACTTTCCCAAAGTTGCATTCATGTTCGTCATTTCGGTCCAGGTGCAGGTCTTCGAAACCTCGCGCGATCTGGTACACAAGGCTAGCCCCTCTATCGCTATTTCCCGCTCAAAATCAGCGAACCTCATTTCGCCTGGTCATCGCTATTTCCCGCTCAAAATCAGCGAACCTCATTTCGCCTGGTCGAGATTTTCGCCAGGCTTAGTTTTGCTTGCGCTTGTTCGGATAAGCCTTCTGCGCTGAATTCGGGCTTTCAAGCGAGGACGTGTCTGTCAACTCCCTGCAAAGCTTATATTGGTGCGAGGGAGAAGAGTAAGTCTTGGTTTTTTTTTCTCTCGGTCGCTGAAGTGAAACATGAAGATGCGCTTGCTGAATACTGCAGTCATCTCGTCTTTCGACCAAAATCTTGCAATGGATTCCTGATACCTCTCTTGCCTATGGCATTACTGGATGCGAGAGGCTATGTTTCTTTGGTTGTATTGGTTATGGACCGATGAGTGGAATTGTGGTTGGTCTTTCTTTTTATAAGTGACCTGACCTCTGTTTCCCTTTGAGGACTTTAATGCCTCTTGTAATGAATGCGCTGTTGTCCTTGTTTTATTAACTGATGGACGACTGCATTTATTTGGGGTTTCCCTTATTGGTGGGACTATTGTCCTTTCATGTTTATGATATGTACTTGTATAACCTGCCATCAAAAATTTCCAAAAGAGAAAAGGACTCCCTCCCCTTTTTTCGAGGGAGCTTGAGACGGGTTGCCCCATTTCGGGGTTGATCTTATTTAATACTCGAGTCATATTTTCGGCAACTTGATTTTTATTTAATGCTGAAGCATTTTTACAATACATTGGTATACAAATATTGCTTGAAGGGCTCGACCACTCGTGCCATTTCGCACGATCTAAGGGGTGGTATGAGCCTTTTTCAAAGTATCTGCAGCTGCTTATGTCGATTTTGCTGCCAGTTTGCTTTAACAGCGAGGATCGTTTTTCGCTGTAGGTACAATGATTTTGACATGTTCAACATTCCTGATACTTGGCACATGATTGTTTTCGTCTCTTTCGACCAAGTGTTCGCTTGCGCGATGTATTTCGTTGCCCGCTCGCGATGTCTGACGAGTATGTGATTGTCGAAAGTTGCTGTGCTGTGGCCGAAATGGTGATGTGTTTGCTGTTTCAGCTGTTTGCTTCGCCACTATTTTGTAGACCACTCGCTAGAGGGCTTGGTCTTGTACGACATACCAGTCTACCATAGGTACTCTCTCGAAATCCTCTCTGGGGAAATATCCTGATACCTCTCATTTCTAAGAGAGCGAGCTTGATTTTGCTTGCTTCCATCTATATGGTTATCAGGGCAACGTTAGTGTTGCTTATATAGAGGCATTGTTTGCTTGCCTTCTTATCTTTTTTGATTTTTAGTAATTGAAGCTGTACTGGCTATCAATTGCTGTTTGTTGTCTTTCTGACACTTGCATTTATCAGAGGCGCTTTTGCCCTGAGTTAATGCTTGATGGCTTCTCTGCCTTTGTTTTGGTCTGTATTTGACCATGCTTGCAGATCTTTTCTGCATGCTTTGCTTTTGAATTATCCGAATATGGGGGAGATGTTTTCCCTCTTTTCGGCTTTGACAATCTGGTAACATGGTATGGGGAAAAAGGGTTTGAATTGAAAAAATATTACAATATTGCTCTGCCTTATTAAAAAACCTCACTCCTCGTGAGAGGACTCCCCTGTGAGGAAAAAGAGCGCAGAGCATAATGTTTTCGACGAAATAAAGATGCGAAATTAAAAAGATTACAGCTCATTTTCGAGTTTAAAAGCGCTAAGGGTAGAATCTGCGAAGGTTATCTGCATTCCAGGTGTGCTTTGTTTCTTCGCCTTCTTTTCGTTTTTCAGACGGAATACTCCAGGCTTCATTTCGCTTGATACGATGAAAGGCCCATACCATTGGGACTGTAGCTTACCTTGCTTGTCTGGGTGTCTGATTAACACCATGTCTCCTGCTTGTATATCTTTCCGCAAGATGTTTTTGTCTCGCCAGGATTTAGTTTCGGGCGTGGTATTTTGTCCAGATTTTCGGCGGCTTTGAGCTTCCTTAGTTCTGCTGTTTCAGCTTCGACATATCTCTGCATGTTGGTGGTGGCTGCTATTTCAGTCCGAAATGAGCCTAGCTTTAGTTCTTCTGGTGTTACTGCCTCCTCACCATATAGTAGCCTGAAGGGGGTGAAACCTGTTGTTCTTGATAGCGAAATGTTGTGACCCCAGACTGCGGTTACCATTTCTGCTGGCCAGTGTCCCTTTTTCGCGTTCCACAAGGATTTTGAGACTGCCGAGAATATGAGGCCATTTGCTTTTTCGACGGCGCCGTTGCTTTGTGGGTGATTTACTGATGCGAAGGTGAGCTTGATGCTTAGTTCACTGCAGAAATTGCGAAATTCTGTTGAGTCGAATTGCTTGCCATTGTCTACTGTGATGTAGGCTGGTACTCCAAATCGGCATATGATTTGTTGCCAAACAAATGTTGTGAGCGTCCCAGAAGTGATTTTCGCTAGAGACTTCGCTTCGATCCATTTCGTGAAATATTCAAGTGCGACTGCTGCGATTCACATTTCCTCGGTGCCGGCGGCAAAGTGGTCCTACGATGTCCACTCCCCACCTCTGTAATGGCCAGGTTGGTATGATTGGCTTGGTTGGGTTTCTTGTCGCTTCTTGGCGAACATTTGGCAATTCTCGCATGTTCGGACGAGTTGTTTTGCATCTTCTGCTGCAGCTTGGCCATAAAACCCTTGTCTCATGGCCCTATGTGCAATTTCGTGAGGTCCTCTATGCGCGCCGCAGTTCCTGAATGTATTTCACGAGGAGTTTTTCTTCCTTCTTCGGTGCTAATGCATTTGAGTTTCGGGGCGACTATGCCATCTTTGTAAAGATTGCCATGGATAATGGAATAGTGCTTTGTTCTTGAAGCCATTCGCTGTAACTCATGTTTGCTTTCCGGCTCATATGTTCTGAAGAAAGGCGAATATAGGTGCCCTCCAATCTTGGCTTGAGATGGCGTGTATTGCCTTTGGTGCTTCTTCTTCTTCTTTGATTGCTCTTATGGTCAACTCCCCGATAGAATACATCTGGGGGTGTGGTGATTTCCTGAGTGCGGCTTTTGCTAGTTCATCGGCTTCTCTGTTATCCGCTCTTGGTATGTGCCTCGATCGAAAATCCGGAGAAATGTCATTCCATTTTCCTTCTTTGCTGCGAGGTATTTCGCTAGTCTTTGCTTCTTTTGTTGTATAGTCTTTTTCGATTTGCCCTTTGATCACCATAGAGTCTCGAGAATATGACACATCTTCTCGACTCCCAACGCTCTCAGTTTATGGCGCGAGCAAAGATACAGACTTCATATTCGCTATGTTATTGGTGGATGGAAAATTTAGCCTTGCCGCACAGATCGAATTTTTGGGCCTGCAGGAGGTGTTAAGATGGCGAAATTCCGGCTCCTTTATCACACCAAGCTCCATCGCAATGTATCGTCCATAATGGTTCTTGAAACTTAGATTGGTATCATTTGGCCGACGGTGTCCAATCGGGCGATGAAATCAGCTATTGCTTGAGATTTTATTGTTGTTCCGTGCTCAAAATTTATAACAAATTCATTGAGTTCGCTGCCCATTTTCCTATTCGCCGACCGCCTTTGTTGCGTAAATAAGGAGTCGAGGGGTTGAGCTGAAATGACCGAATTGTGTAAGCCTCGAAATAATGCCTTAGCTTCCGTGATGCCATAACTACTGTGTATGCGATTTTTTCAAGTTCTGAGTAGTTTAATTTCGCTTTGTGGGGCCTCCCAAACATAGTAAATTGGTTGCTGCCTTAGCTTGTGTTCGTGCTCTTTTTTCTTCTACTAATACTACGCTACCGCCACCGGTGAAGCCGCAAGATAGAGGAGTAGAACGCTTTTCGGGATGGCTTGGACATTATTGTGAGATTTGTCGGGTAATCTTTTAGATCTTGAGCGAACGCCGCTGGTCTTGTCCCCATTGAAGTTAGAGTCTTGCTTCAAGGCTCTAAAGAACGGTAATCCTTTTCTACCGACCTTGAAATGAACCCGCCGGGGCTGCTATTCTCGCCTGTAAGTTCTTGTAACTTTTCACGCTATTTGGGAGCTTCATTTTCATGATTGCCGTTATCTTTTCGGGATTGGCCTCTATTCCTCGGGCCGAGACCAAACACCCTAGCATTTTGCCTTTCTTGATTCCGAAAAATACATTTTTCGGGGTTCGACGTAATCCGCTATTTCTCAGGTTGGAGAAAGTTTCCGCCAGGTCCTCGTATGTGAGTTTCTTTGTTGACACTTATCACAACGATGTCATCAACATATGTGACTATGTTCTTTTTCTTTTTACGTTCTCACGAACACTTGGCCGGACATGCGAGAAAAGGTTGGCCCCGCATTTTGCAGTCCTTCCGGCATTCGTTTGAAACAATAAGTGCCTCCCCGAGTGATGAAGCTCGTTTTTTTTCCTCGTCTTCGGATTCATCCATATCGATGATACCCGAGAAACAGATCTAGCAAGCCGATTCTTTCACATCCCGCGGCAATATCTATCGATTGTCAATTGTTGGCAAAGGGTATGGGTCTTTAGGGCAGGATTTGTTTAGATCGGTGAAGTCTATGCACATTCGCCATTTCCTTATGCCTTGAGTGTTTGCTTTTTCGGACCATTACTACATTCGCTAGCCATTCCGGATATTGGGCCGGTCCGATGACTCATCGTCTAGCGATCAGCGCGACTTCGTCGCTGCTGCATTAGCTCTTTTCATCGAAAGTTGTCGAAGTTTACGCTTTTTCGGTCCTAACGGTCTTATCGACGTTAAGGTTGTCCGAGCAAGATTTCGACTTACACCTTTTAGGTCATCTGTGACGACCATGCGAATATGTCTCTGTTCTCATTGAGGAAAGTTACGATGGTTGATTTTTCTTGTGGTTCTAGTTCTTTTCCCACGAATACACATCAATGCGGATATGCACCGAGGGGGCCTGTCTTTCGGTTTCCTCTGCTGTGTGTCTACTCTGAGTTCTTTCTTTGGTTCGCTTTGACTTTGCTCTTCATCGTTGTTTCTTTCATTGCCGTTAATTGCTACCTCGTTTATCATAATTGTATCCCGAGATAGGTCTTCCATCTATATTTCGGGCTGCTTCTTGATCCCCCCAGATTGTGATTATGCCAAATGGTGATGGCATTTTCATGCACAAGTAACTTTGCTTGATGATAGCGTCAAACCCGCTTATGACACCTCGACCGAATATAGGCGCGGTATGCGGGTAATCAATGTTGACTACGTCGAACATGATTTTCTCTGTTCGACTTTGTTTCCTTCTTGAAACTTGACCATGATTTCTTTTTGCCAATTGCGTCTATTAAACTTTCCGCCGAACCCGAATAGAGCATTTCTCTTTGGAAGTAGAGTTCTTCCGTCCTGCACTCCATGTTCTCGAAAGCTTTGATGAACAGGATGTCGGCCGAGCTGTCGTTGTCTATCAGTATGTTGCGTAGATTGAATTCCTCGACTATGGCTGTTGCAACGAAAGCGTCTGTATGAGGAAAATCTCGAACCTGAAAATCGTCTTCGATGAATGAGATTGGAACCAAGGACCATGCTGGCCTGTTTAGAGGTAATCTCCGTGTTACGGAATGAATTCTCCTGTAGTAGTCTTTTCTGGCTCTCTTGTTTTTGTGCTCGAGGTTGGAGCCTCCGGTGATGGCGAAGATATCCCCCCTGGTTTGGAATACTGATATTTACCGCCTTGCCATCTATATTTCCCTCTGACTTAGACTGATTTGCCACTGGTTGGTTTTCGGTATTCGGTGGTGGTGGTAAGGCGGCTGGTTGTGATTGGGCTTGAGCTTGTATTGGGATGTATCCCGGGTTGGTCCACGTGAATTGCTGATTCACGGTGGATTATACCCGTAATGATATGGGTATGGTGGGAAATGGCTATTCGGCTGAGTAGATGGTGTTTGAGCCGATGCCATAGATGATTCTCTGTTGTGAAATACATGTTTTGGAG
Organism: Hyparrhenia diplandra; assembly: GCA_015847255.1. Taxonomy (NCBI): domain Eukaryota; kingdom Viridiplantae; phylum Streptophyta; class Magnoliopsida; order Poales; family Poaceae; genus Hyparrhenia; species Hyparrhenia diplandra. Next base: position 159,651 of record JADLZK010008693.1, read on the forward strand.
CTTGGCTGCTTTGCGTTGATTCATCTTTCATTTTCTGCTCTTTCGCGATTTGACCATACTTGCAATCTCCGTGAAATGGCTGCAATCTTCGATCCGTATAAAGCAAAGTATGGTACCTTTGGGCCTCCTCGGCCCCTTTCGCGTCCTCGCCCTCGCTGAGTTCGGCCCCCTCTATTCGCTTGGGGTGGCCTTGCACTCTTGTTATCTGTTTGATCTTGTCCTGGTGGTGAAGCTGTTTCTTCGTTTACATTGTATACTAACTTGGTATTTTTTTGTCCTCTCTAGTTACTCGGGCCTGCATTAGCCTGATCGCTGGGAGATTGGTGGTTAATGCCTTTTCTTGCTGCTTTTCTCCTACTAAGACCTTCTTCTGATTTCGCAAACTTCCTGATTTGCTCAAAGAGTTCTTTGATTGTTGCAGGTTCTTCTCTGTCTAAAACTGATGCGCATTGGCCTATTCCCAAGCCCTCTATCGCTGAGGCGATGACCACTTCGTCCGACACGCTAGCTGTTTGAGCTCTGAGCTGTATTATCCTGTCGAGATACTGGCTGAGGGATTCCCCGTCTTCTTGCCTTAGTTTCAGGAAGTCTCTTGTCGATTTTCTTCTTGCTTTAAAGCCTTTGAAAGTTGTTGTTAGTTCTTCTTTTAGTTGCTTCCAACTTCGGATTGATAAGGGACGCAGCCCGATATACCATTCATGAGCTATATCTTCGACCGCCATGATGAGTGATTTTGCCAGGGTTGCCGAGTTACCTCCTGCTGAGTGGCCGCCGTAGCTTGCTATGAATTTCCTCGGATCTGTTTTGCCGTCGAACGGTGGCAGTTCGCTTGTAGCCCGGTGGCCAAGGATGCCTTTGGAGCTCAACCGAAAGTGCTGATGTAACATCTACCGAGCCGAGGTCATCTTCGGATAGATTATGTGCGGCTAGTCTTTCTTCTTTGTTTTGTCGATGAGGTCTACTGTTCCTTGGGTGTTTTTCATCAACTCTTCCACTCTGTGTATCTTGAGTATGAGTCTGGCCTTCTCGATTTCGGATTGCTTTATCCTTTCACGAGTTTCGTCGAACCTTCTTTTGGATGACGCCGTCTGGAGTAGCGCTTCTTTTCTTGCGCGGAGTTCGCGCAGTTCGGCCTGATTGTCGCTTAGCTCTTTCAGCGCCTTTCCCCTCGTGCTACGATGTCCTCGTCAATGTGATCTTCAATCTCTTCCCTTCTCGCTCTCGCTCCTTGGTCCCGACCTTGTTTTCTCGTCGGCCCTTCGGTCGTACCTCCTCTTCGGTTTCCCTCCGCCGGTGGATCCTCTTCGATAGTGTCGCCCGAAGAGAAGTGCCTTCCCCGACCGGGTTCCGACGAGTTCGATGAAATGGACTAGGATGAGCTTTGGATTTGCCTTTCGCCATTGTGATCTCGCACAACCACGGTGGGCGCCACTGTTGGTCTACCCCCTCCTGAGATAGCCCCCGAGGCTATAAGACACAAACACAAACGAGAGATGAGAACACACTGAACGAAATGAGCATGAGATCAATGTTTTAATTCTCCATCCGTCCCTTTACATTACCCCGCATGGGTATTTATAGGTGCCCAGTAAGCCTTTACATTCCCATTCTACCCTCCTACCTACTAAGCAAAGCGGTAATGTTCTCCACGGGTGGAGGGCTTCATGGTCCTTTCATCTTTGCCCGGTCCAACCACTCCCCCGTGGTCTCATTGCTGGTCCCCGCAAAATAACATACGTAATCTTCGGCGACGTTTTACCTATTCGAGTCTAATATTCGGAATTGCCTTCCCTATGATTTCGACCAATGTTTTACCGAAATCATGTTGAACACGACGTCCGAAGTCATGTTGGATCCGAGGCCGCCCGAACCCGACCGATTACCGGATCCCGGTCATCCTCGGTCCCTTGCGGGAAAATAGGACGCGTCTCAAAACAGGACTTCGGAGCCCGGTTATATTCGGATCATTTGCTCCACTATCGGAACGGCGCCATTGCCCAAGCGTTGAACTCATCTTCGCAAATCCGAAGTCATCTTCGGACTCGAACTCATCTTCTGGACTCGAGGCCATTAGTGCTCACGACGCGCGACGTGTGGTTTGCGATGCGAAATAGGGGTAGGTGGCCCTTGACCTTCCCCCCAACAGAGGGGCGGCGGCCTGCTTTGGGGCGTGATCGAGTATCGCGAGGGGGGGGGAGCTGCTTTCGTGCGCCGCCGTCCACGGGATGGTGAGATGAGGGGGGAAAAATTAGGGTTTGAGTGGAAACATGGTATATATATATGACATGTGTTGGTGGGGCGGGCCAAATTTACATAGACTTTTAGTCTAGCGGGCCAGCACCGGGCGATTCTATCCACCGGGCGGACCAGTCCGTGCCTCGGGCGGCGGCGACGGCCCATGGCCCGTCCGCCATCGGGCGTGCCGCCCGCGGCCCGCTCATCCGGGCGGACCGTGCCTCGGACTGGGCCCGCGGGCCGCGGGACAAATGTACATCTATACCTCGGCCCTCCTTCACGGAATCGTACGTGCCTAATAGCCCTATAAGTAGCGGCCACGGGACTCCTCTTTTCCAACTCTCACGCTCGCATTGCCCTCAATCCCGAGCTCGCGGCCGCGCCACCCACCCCTAGCCCGTCGTCTGTTGCCTCGCCCGGCGTGCGCAAATCGCCGGCGAGCCGGCGTCAAGGAACCATTGCTGCCCCGCCGACCTTGACTTGCCGAGCTTTGTAGGAAACGCCGTGCATCATCGAGCCCGGTGCTACTGCGGAGCCCCCTCTCCGATCGCATCGAACCCCTCAGTAGTCTTCCTATGATCCAGCTACCTCCCTGTCTTTAGACCGCCGATGGCGTAGGCCTTTTCGTTCCCTAGCTAGGTCGCCGCTCGCCGGAGACATATATATATACTTCCTCACCGTCCATGGAGGAGTCCTGTTACGTGTATCTCTGTTTTGTTCATCAAATCGAGTAGCGCTCCTTTATGCAAGTTTATTTGGACACCATGATGCTTCATGTTCAGCAGATGCAAGTCATGGCCACCCAGTTCGTCCAACGGCAGAATCTTCATCGTCGTCCAAACCATGCTCTAGTGCTCTACGCAGTGCCTGGCTGCCTGCTAGCTGTTCCAATTCCTAGTTGATCCCATTCATCCGATTGCTAGCTTGCTTGATGACATCACGAGTCTTTTGTGACCGTTTTCCTTTACATAAACAAATCTAGAAATACAATGGACATACATATATATCCCTACAATCATCGCGAGCCATCCACTTTGAGATCAATGGTCAGATTAGAAGATACCTCTTCATGGACACTTTGTTAAAGAGACCCTCACTTTCTTGTATTTTATGCCCACCGTCCAAAACAGATTTGAAAATCCAATTTTAATTATTTTATTTCGTAATTAAGTTCACTGTATTTATGAAACTGCCATCCACAGCTTATAATTGACATATCTTCTCCATTATAAATCCGATTTTGGTGATTTTCACGTCTGTGTGATCGTAGCGATGCGTAGATTAGTTTTATAAACTTTTTAACTTATTTATCCACTATTGGTGTACTGTTCTAGTTGTAGTCTTGTTTTTTATGCATGATTGGATCCATATGTTTGTGTGTTGCTGATTGGAATCAAGTAAACGGTGAGCAGATTAATGGAAGATCAGTAATTCTTTGAGGGTCAGGATTCTCGTAAGTTTTTTGAAGGTTTAGACTTGAAGAAGGATCTATATTTAAGGCAAGTATAGCATGGAATCATCTTTGTTGTCCTATTCACCGTTTTCACTAAATTCATTATGCATGCGTCTACCTTGTTTACCAATTAAGGACTTCCTAGCTCTTGTTACATTGTGCCTTGATTACCTTGGGTTTATACATTTGATTATTGGCTTTATGCAAGTGCTGAACCAAGAAATGTTATCTCGGGAATTTTGATTAATTGTTGATGCAAGATAACTTTTTTTGCAACATGAATTTAGAGCGAGAAAACCCATGCTTTTCCATAATGTTTTTGGATCTCCATAAGAACTTGTAAGTGATCATCCGGGATATACAGTACAACTATGAGGGTTACATGGTTCTGGCTCTAGTCGGTCAAAGGATCTTGTCTAACTATTTGTTGGGTTACCGGTTAGGGGATATACAAGGGTTTGTACCTGTGGGCTTCTGACATGTTAGACAAACCTTTGAAAGAATTTATAGTGGCTTCTGGTGTTTGGACTTAATTAACCCATACATTTGGAAATCATGACTCATAGTGAAAGTGTACATCTCTCTCGTGTGGTAAAATCTGTTATAACAACCGTGTTCACGGTCGAGGAACGGCCTTGGACTCCTTATGGGATAGTTGATTCTTGTTTATGACTTTTTTTATGTTTTATTTATGATCTACTTATTGTTCATACTTGTTTATTTCAAACGATTATGGGTTGTTGAGAATTCTTGAAGCTAATTCTTAAAATTGTGAATTATTAAAAGTTCACCGCTAGCTTTTAACCAAGGCCTATCATTTGGTATTTGCTAAGCCCTCTGAAATATTTGTATAATCCGCATAGTTTAACGGATACCGGTGAGCACTTCACCCGGGAAATGGTTTTAATATCGAATCCGCGGGGGAGGATGGTGTGAGGATAAACGAGACATATAACTAATCCATGAGCAAAGCAATCAAGGACTTGAGAGGATAAAGAGGTAAGGAGATTCCTACGGTTGTCTAGTTCTTACCCTTGTGTTTATGTTGATATTGTCTTAAGGGGACGTACTCAAAGGAAAGCGAGGGGACGAAACATGCAATCCTCCAAAGAACATGGTCCTACTTGGCCTATCATTCGGGGTGGACTCCAAAGGACTCAACAGATTTGTCACTCCCGCGATCTACCACGACACCGGAATGTAGGGTGCATTCACAAGCAACCTGGGTCTAAGCACCACGCCTAAACCTAAGCTAACTCCTCTAATCTATAGGGTCTTACAGATTAAAGTACTCAAACAAGAGTTGTGAACAATAAGAACAATAAGAACAATAAGAACATTTACTTACTTAAATAAGAAGTTAATCCGCCATAGAAGTCTCGGGATCAAGTGCCATGAGGCCTTTGATCCCGGAGGTACAAGCATAGAGGAGTCACCGGCAGTCCCGGTGCTTCCCTTCTTCTACTCCACCCACTCTTTAGCTCTCGAGACTAGATCTAGTCACTCTCTTGGGGTACTACAGATCTAATCTCTCAACTTGATGCTTTGCTCTTCAACTCACTCTAGGGCTTCTAGTTCTACATGGTGTTCTAGTCTAGATTAGAACTAGAGAGGAGAGGTCAGGCCTCAGCCTGTTGAGTATTGAGTTGAATAATGAATTAGGGTTTAGCCCTGGGGTCAGGTGGTCTTCTTATATAGCCCTCGGCGATGAACAAGGACCCTTGGATCAAACCGACCTTCAATAACTGGGGTGTAGATACAACCTCAAGGTCCGTGGTAAACCGACATAGAAATCCGAGGCCGGCAGGTGGGACCCACTGGCGGCCGCCAGATGATCCTGGCGGCCGCCGGGGGTCAAGATCACAATGTGATCTCCTTCCTCCCTGGTGTCTTCCGGTATCTTCTAGAGTGTTTTAGTCCACATTTTGGGTTGAGTTACTTCACGGTTAAGTCTTGTCATCGTATGGGATGTAAACTCTTAGGTTTCTCACCGTTCTTATCTGCTTTTATCTGTTTAATCCCTGGAAAGATATAAATCCCCAAAGCTTGTAGAATTATGTCAGTAATGCCCCTAGACTTATGTTGATATTCATTTTAAACCCTTATTACATGTTTAGTTGACTAGTAATATTATGTCAGAAACAGTGTCAACAAGCTCCCCCAAGCTTACCCTTTGCTAGTCCCTAGCAAAGCCAAACTTAGTAATGGATCGGGAGTTGCCGCAACGCTTTCATGCCTCCAAAGTACACATGCTTTCAAACAAAATTTTCTTCTCCAGATAAGAATAAACTGTTCAACCTTCAACTTACCCATATTACCTTTAACCATGGAGCTTATAGCCTTTTCTTTGATCTTGGACAATTGAAAGATAGAACAATCAAGTCAAGCACCATATCTCAAACTCTTTGTTCAACTATCATTCTCGAGTTTTTGCAAGTTTTCAAAATAAAACTCAAAGTTCCTTTGTATAACCCTCTCAAGTCTCCCATTTGTGGTATTTGTGGATCCTCACTAAGGCAATAAGGTTGTTTTGCCTTCCTCTCATAATCTGTGGTATTTTTGGACTAGGGCAAGAGGGACACTATGCCTTCTTCTCTCTCACCCTATATCTAAGGCTTATATCTGGAGCTCATAGGTGGGAGAAAACTATATCTACTTACTAAGCATATATTGTAAGTTCAAGCAATGGATCCAAAGTTACGAGTCACACTGATCAAGTGGTGCATGTGTATGGTGGATAGAATATGGTAGGGAATATAGTGAGGTGTATGGAATGAATGAGGGAAAACCTAATTCTACTTTTTGCTCCTTGAGGAATCATCTCTCTTTTGAAACTTGAAAACTTTGAGAGAACTTGGGTTGCACTTCTTTCTTTCCCTATTTTTCTTTTTATGGAGAGGCTGACATCTAAGTACCCATTGTTTTCAATGGACACTTGTCCATTTTTTTAACTCTCCTTTATTCCTTTTTTTTTTTTTTTCTTAGGAAGGTAGGCTCTACTGCCCGTAGGACACTTGTCCATTTTTCATCTCCCCTATCTCTTCTTTTTTTTTTTTTTTTAAATACAACCCAAATCTCTTTTTGCAATACTTTTTGAGAGATAGATGAGAAACAAGGGAGCTCAGTAAAACATTGGCTAAATATGGATGAGTGGATGGGTGTAGAGAATATTTTTGGTTGCTCTATCCCAGGATAGGAGTAGAACACTTTTGGTGGATATATAATGGACGTAATATGGAGGTTTGTAGTGGTGGATGCGTACTTCCAGGGTGGAAATAGCATATGAATGAGTGGAGTCGAGTGGAGTGGAGTACAATGGAGTGTACAAGATCAGCATGACAAGTTTCTAAGGGTCGACAAAGATTGAACAAACTCAATGCAAAGCAAGCGACCCTATATATATGTTAAAAGGTTTTCCTAATCTAGGGAGCATGTATATATGGCTGTGGTAGGAGGTTCAACACTTTGTCACACAGAACTTATCATGTGCACTTTTAAATTTCCAAAATAAATCCATGAGAATTCTAGTGTCACTAGGAGTAAGATCAACAAAGCACTCAAACTCTCATATATCATATCCGTCAATTACCTAAACTTTAGAGCAAGCAATTTACAACCCACAGGTTTTTCAGTGTTCGAGTAGGTCTTAAGTCAAAGTGGTCTTGCATTTAAGGCTCAAGAGAAATTAAGCTTGAAAGCTAGGTACTAAAGAGGAATTATCATGAGCAACTATTCATCATCTCCAAGTTGTCAAGTTTGGGATTCATTTTATCTTGGCGTAAAGAAACAACTTCTTGTACACTCTCTATATTTATTTATTCTCACACTCTAAAGATCACACTCTACTAAAGACTCTTTTAACGACTTTATGAACTAGACTCTTAGCAAACTAAGCAAACCAAAATATTAGCTAATAACATAGTAGGGATACTTATCGTGATAATCGGGGGTGCTCTCCCCAAGCTAGATTGAAGTGTCGAGGTTTGTTGATGTGGAAGTTGAGGTAGATGGTGACGAGGATATCGCCCTATCATGTCTCTCTCCCTTGAATCTGCTGAACTCAAATAGACAACAAAGCTAGTGGAACTTGATTAAGCGTTAGTGGTTGGCCACATAGGCCTCATGTGTCTAGAGATTTTCAAGATGGATCATAATTATTCGAGATAGAACTTCAGCAAGATTTCTCTTCTAAATGTTTTTGAAGTTTTATAATTTTATATGCATGCAAAGAACTATGATGCAAATGCAACTAGATGAATGCATATTTTATTTTTATGCCACCACGATGAATATCCTTATGGGTTGTTACACGCCACAAGATTATTCACATGGGGCTTGAGATTTTTTTCAATGCAATGCTAATGCATAAATGTAAATATGCTAAAGGAAAATGATTATGCAATGCAAGGAAATAAATATGCTATGCATGATAACTACCGATCTTACCTTCCAGGCGAGGGTTCGGTGTTTTAAGTCCTCTAAACAAGACTTCTTACCTTACTCACTCCTCAAGTGCATCATCGATCTTGGTGGTCGCGCCTCCCGAGATAATGATCTCGAGGATGGCATCACCCATGTTGCTTGCTTGTCTCATAGTTTGAAGTGAAGCTTTGACAAGTGGAAGCATGTAACATCTTGTTTAGTGTGCGTACTTTATGGGTTTAGGATATTTCCTTGTAGAATTTTGGAGGAATGACATACTCCTCCACGTTGTGCTCAAAGTATGTCCCGCTTGCAAAGACAAGGTAGAGATCAAGTGCAGGGCCCCCTGTTGGTGGGAAAACACCAACAGAACCAAAACTTTATTCGTTCTTCTCTAACCTTAGGCACATGAAACAAGGCAGAGTTAATGTTTAATTATTTCATTTATTTATGATGAGGGTGATAAGATCACAAGATAGAGCATTAACAGTTTAATTGATTATGACTATCTTGCAAAGCGGGGATGAGCAACATTTTAGTTCACATGAATGGGGGCTATGGGATCGGAGAGAGTGGTTGTTAGGAACAAAGAACTAAACATGTGAAGCTAAACGGGATGGATAAGGTTAGGTTTTGACTCCAACATGTTTGATTCTTTATGAACATGCCATAATTAGGGAAAAACTTAGTTAATAATAGCTTACCTCAAGATGTTACCTTTTATTAGAGTGTGATGGCACCGTTACACCTTGTGGTGATTATTACCTTTTGCTTGGAGCTTTCCTCAATTGGCTTCTTGTATATCTTGCTCCTAACTTGTCTCCTTCATTGTATCATCCTTTCTTTCTTCTCCTTTGAATTATGCTAGGACCTTTTTGCTCCTCTCATGGTTTTATTCCTACGTCGTTACTGAACAACACATACCCGAAAGAATATACGAGTAGTAACGAGGATATTGTTGTTATAGGGCTAAAGGTCACTTTCTATGCTACGTAAAAGTTTGGTTGAAAATTTTAGCATAGATCTTTTTTTATCTCATGTTTCCGTACTCACCTTGCTTTTCTAAAGGAATGATTTTATGAAACCTTAAGTTTGATTTTCAAGCATCAAAATCATTCGAACTTGTAGAAATTGATCAATAGTGAATAGAGAGATTGCAAACCAGGCGTGTGGAGTGATGGGGGCATGTAAGGAGGAAGAGCACGATTGGATTATCCTTGGTGGAGTTGGTCTTTCCTCTTCCATGTGCCGATCACCCTTTAGTTCATCCTTGAGCAAGTGCTTTTGTTTGTAGACTTTGTTTGTGGCACTCCTCTTCTTTCTCTTGCTTCATCTCTAATGTGAGTTTATCTCAGGACTTCCCCAAGCTTATTTGAGAGTTCTTTTTTACGGGGGTTAGTCCAACAAAATATACCAATGTCTACACAAGTAATATTTAGTTCAATAACCAAACTAGACTCCATGTCTAATTTAATTAAGGAAGGCATTTTAACCTAAGCACCATGCTTAATTTAAAGAGCCTTTGAAAACATGCTATTTGTACTATAGCTACATTCCCAAACCAAAGCATACTATGGTAGACAAAAGGGTAACATGAAAGCATTGTAGAGATTTACTCAAGTGAAGATGAAATAGTGTAGCAACTTGAGCATGTCTTAAAGGTAGAGACAACCAAGATAAGGTAGCAACATGGCAAGAATTATTAACGTGAATGATTCAGTGTTGCATGATAATTGGTTGGACATACCTTTACATTGTCATCCTTCTTTCTTTTTGCTCTTGACCTGAAATGGTTAGTAACAAAAATACCCGAAGGAATATTCTCGTAATTATATCTCTATGCTCACTACACAAGGGGGTGTTATAGCAAAAGATCTATACTTATATTACTTCCCCCTAGAGTGCTTGTTTTAGGACAAAAAGCTCGTCCTTGGGAAACCTTCAAATATGATTCAGGATGATGAAGAAGTTTTCCCTTTTATCACCAATCCCAAAACTCAAGCCAATGAGATCAACAACCACCCTTTCTAAATCTTTATGAACAGTTATCACAAGGAGGTTTGAAATCTTATAAGTGGCTAGATTAGAGATGGCAATTAACTCAGGAGTTTGCTCACATGGGCAAGGATTGGATAGAGTACTTAGGATGTAACTCCTATGCTCATGGATGTTCTCCAGCTATTGATACTGCTCTTTCTGGTCTTCCTTAGATCCTTCATGATGTCTATACTTGGGATTTCTAAGATCGTAGGTAGAATCGAGAAAAAGAACACTAGAGGATTCATTGGGGTCAAGGATGAGGTTGAAGATGGGTTTGGATAAGTTATCTAGTCTGAAATAGAAGGGAAGAAGACATGAATGGATTCTAGATAGCTTTGCTCTCCTTCTATGGCGTTATTAGATATGCCATCCTTGGGTTCCCAATGTCCATAGTAAGAATAAGGATGCTCTCTAAGAGACTCTTCTTTAAGAGGTTTTGGTTTATAGGCACTCAAAGGTCTCCTGTGAGGCTAGAAGTTTGTCTCCCAAAGTCATCACCATAAAAGAATCAAGGGTAGAATTACTTCTTCCCTTGGAGGGGTTTAGAGTATTGATGATTTAGGATTGGTAGCTAAATCAAGGGATTGGAATGATTATGATCTGGCTATCAAAACTTCTTCTTTGGTCTAGAGGTTGATTCCTTTTCTTCCTTTGGGTGTTCATGAAAAATTCTAAGAAAAAGATCACACCTGCTGAGTTTGTCAAGGACAAACCTTGCTTTAGAAAAGGAAAGAAAAGTTCCTCCAGAAAACTGCATGATGGTCATGTGAACAACTTTTCTAGGATGAGACCCAAATACATTATCCTTTTCAAAGGATAGGATTTGGCCTGAGGTTAACTACAGAATTCTCTCCTATAATGGGTTGTTTCATAATCATTTGGATCAGCCGTAGACACAGCTCATAGCCAAGGGGTAGGATAGGTTCTAAAGATTCTAGTGGCCTGAACTTGTGCTTATGGGTGCAAACATAAGGATAGGTGTGGAATCGAGGATCCCATAAAGATATAAAAAGAAAAGAAAATATAAAAGAAAAACTACACTAAATTATTGTACAAGATCTAGTTATACTCGGTGTTTTCTCAGCAACCATTCTCCCAAGAACGGCTTTAAAATGCTTGTTGGTATTTGCTAAGCCTACTGTAAATATTTGTATAATCCGCAGTTTAACGGATACCCAGTGAGCACTTCACGGGAAAGGGTTTTAATATCGAATCCACGGGGAGGATGGTGTGAGGATAAATGATACATATAACTAATCCCCTCGGCGGCAATCAAGGACTTGAGAGGATAAAGAGGTAAGGAGATTCCTACGGTTGTCTAGTTCTTACCCTTGTAAGCGATGTTGATATTGTCTTAAGGGACGTACTCTAAGGAAAGCGAGGGGCCTAAACGTGCAATCCTCCAAGAACATGTTCCTACTTGGCCTATCATTCGGGTGGTGGACTCCAAAGGACTCAACAGATTTGTCAATCCCGCGATCTACCACACGACCCGAAATGTAGGGTGCATTCACAAGCAACCTCGGTCTAAGCACCACGCCTAAACCTAAGCTAACTCCTCTAATCTATAGGGTCCTACAGATTAAAGTACTCAAACAAGAGTTGTGAACAATAAGAACAATAAGAACATTTACTTACTTAAATAAGAAGTTAATCCGCCATAGAAGTCTCAGGATCAAGTGCCATGAGGCCTTTGATCCTAGAGGTACAAGCATAGAGGAGTCACCGACAGTCCGGTGCTTCCCCTTCTTCTACTCCACCCACTCTTTAGCTCTCGAGACTAGATCTAGTCACTCTCTTGGGGTACTACAGATCTAATCTCTCAACTTGATGCTTTGCTCTTCAACTCACTCTAGGGCTTCTAGTTCTACATGGTGTTCTAGTCTAGATTAGAACTAGAGAGGAGAGGTCGGGGCCTCACACATTGAGTATTGAGTTGAATAATGAATTAGGGTTTAGCCCCGGGGGTCAGTGGTCTTCTTATATAGCCCCGGCGATGAACAAGGACCCTTGGATCAAACCGACCTTCAATAACTGGTGTAGATACAACCTCAAGGTCCGTGGTAAACCGACATAGAAATTCGAGGCCGGCCAGGGTGGGACCCATCTCGCGGCCGCCCAGATGATCCTGGCGCCGAGGGGGTCAAGATCACAATGTGATCTCCTTCCTCCCGGTGTCTTCCGGTATCTTCTAGAGTGTTTTAGTCCACATTTTGGGTTGAGTTACTTCACGGTTAAGTCTTGTCATCGTATGGGATGTAAACTCTTAGGTTTCTCACCGTTCTTATCCGCTTTTTATCTGTTTAATCCCCCGGAAAGATATAAATCACCAAAGCTCGTGTATTTATGTCAAGAATGCCCCTAGACTTATGTTGATATTCATTTTAAACCCTTATTACATGTTTAGTTGACTAGTAATATTATGCTATAACAGGTGTCAACACTATCCTATTTGTGCCTCATTTACACCCCATGTTATATTTGCAGAGTTCAACATGAACTCTCTCTTGCTATTTCCCCACACCTTAGGTGGAGTTTAGGCTTGTGATCAATAAGTCAGTTGGTCCATGTGGAGTCTACACTACAAGATCGAGAGTGTCTTTCCGCTGTTTTCTATCTAAGGTTATGATCTTTTATATTATTTATGTTATACATAAAGCATTGTTTTAATGACACAACCCTTTTATTTGTAGCTATACGTGAGATTTGACTTCCAAGGCTCACGTATGGTGTGCATTCGGTTTTGTCCTTAAAACCGGATGTTACAATGCAACTGATTCAAAAAAGAGTTTGAATGATACTTGGCATCCCGAGCATGTGGTTTTCTTGATGGGGTATGGTCAAGGATTTATTCCTTTGGCGGTTTTGGCACTCAAGGCAATTGGGATTGTGGTAGTGTTATGTTTCCAATTTAGAGCGTATATGTTGCTTCAACTCCATAAACCATGCAAGACGCCACCACGCACACCGCGCCATGGACCGTCGCAAGGGGAGCAGGGGAAGTGCCGCCCGCCCAAGAGGAGGGCCTTGGCTCCACGGCACTTGTTGCCGCCCGCCCACCGACCACCGCACGGCGACGCGGGGAGGCGGAGGAGGACTTCGTTGAGGTGTGGTGCGCCACCGCGATCTTGCCTGGAGGTGGAGCGTGGGTTGATGGATTTCCTTTGCCCAAACCGCCAACGCCGCAGCCCTCCCACCGGAACTCATGCCGCCATCGTCGCCGCGACGCCGTCCGGCCCCCACTCGGCGCGACACCTCACCACTCACCGCCGAGGCCCTCCCGCCGGAGCTCATGTCGCCCGCCGCCGCCGAGGTCCCGCCACGCACTTCCCATCCCGCCTACACCGGGCGCGGCACCTCACCGTGGCGCCTCACGCCACCGCCGCATGGAGAGGAGCCACACACGGCGGAATCTTGGAGAAGGAGATGGGGAAAGAGAGGGGAAGAGAGTAGATAAGGTTGGCCTATTTGGGTCCAACCGGTAAGTGGTTGTAGAAGGGGAGGGTAAGGAAGATTTGAGTAGAAATTGTGGATGACTAGGATATAGAGGATGACATTTAGAGTATGATGAGTGTGGGAGATTTAGGTATAGAGTGGAGAGAATATTGATGACTAGGACAGAATAATCCTTATAGAGTAAGGTTTTAGAGGACCACGAGTGTGGATAGCCTTAGTGGCGGCCCACGACAAGATGGCCCGCTTGAGTCACGACTTCATGCGGGACTGGCAGAGCAGAGCGCTGCACCTCGTGTTCTATCATGTTCACATAGTATGCATGTGATGTTCCATGGTGTATATATTAATGCTCAATTAGTATACATGAGATGTTCCACGATGTACTTATTCTTGTTCATGTACTGTATATGAATTTTTGGGTAGTATACATATGCTATTCTATTCTTTTTTCTCTTTGACTATAATTAATAGCTTCACTAATTTTATTTTTATTTTTTGTTTTTTATATTTCATGGTATATGTCTGATGTTCCAGTAGTATATGATGTTCTATTCTTCTTTTTTGCAATGTTTGTGTATTGTGTGATGTTCGATGATTATTCTTAAATAAAGATTTATTGAGATAAATGTTTGTTAAATTTTTTATTAAAATATATCCAAGGTCTTGGTTTGTAGTGTTTATTGTCAAAACACGATGGTGCAATCGGATTTTAATTTGGATGTTTGGTTTAGCAGCTATAACTTTTTAACTTCAAAAAGTCTGAGATATGAGTTCTTTTTCTATACATGCTATTGTTTTCTATGGGTGCATGCGTACCTAAACCATAGAGCGTAGCATCAACGTTCGGGGAGCGGCAACGCGTGGGCGCATGCGGCCCGGGAGAGGTCTGCTCCTATCGTCTCCTATTAAGGAGGACCACCAGTACACGAGCAAGGCCCAAGTGATTCTGGCCTAGTTGGATTTGAACTTCAAACTGAAAGCCCAGCCCAGCGAGAGAAGCAAGTCAGAAAAAGCGTCGGGGTCGCAAGAGTGCGGATATCCCTCCTTCCACACTTTTTTCGCGATAACGCCAAGCTGGGCGCTTTTTTCATTAAGTAGAATAGAGTTTTGTTACACAAAAAGGAGAGACGGTAGTCGAGCAGTACCGAACCCCGGAACCGACCAAAAAGAAGAAGAAAAATACAAACAAAACGACAACAAAAGCAAAGAAAGATGAACGTAACAGCCAACAAGGGCGAACCGCGAACTAACTCAAGTGAACCCCGCGGCGCGCCAACTAACAACTCCGTCCTGAATCTGCTGGGCCAGCTGACTTAGGCATAGGTCATATCATCCATGCCATCACCCAACCCGGCTATGTTGAGGTTCGGGGCGCGGATTGAATTCGCCATTGAGTAACACCGGAGCACGCTCGCTTCCCCGAAGGACATGGCACCTCGAACGCCCTCACAAAATCGGGCGCGACCTCCTTGTGTCGGGCGTCCCCGCTGACATGCATTCCCGGCTTCTTTAACAACACGACCGGGCCGCGCAGCGTAGCATTGGGCCCTTGGCTTGGCTGCACGCGACCACCTCCTCCGAGAGTGTGAATGGAGATAGCGCGCGGCGCGACGCCTCACCTTCTGGCCGGGCCGCGCAAGATCGGGTCCGAAAAGAAGGCAGATCTCATCCTCAATCTGACTGAGAACCGATCCCACACCATCGCTCCCACCACCTGCATCAGAGATAGGTGCCTGGGGGGCAACATCAGCCATGTCCTCGAGCGCCCGCGCCACCACGCCCGCGACGGCCCGCGGGCACCGCAGTGGTGGCGCAACAAGCGCTAGCCGGGCGCCGCTACCGGGCAGTGGTCCCCAACTCAGCCGAGGAGAGGGTCGCGGGAAGGCGCGGCCGGCAAGCGTGTGCTCCAAGAACTCCGCCTGCAACCAGATGGGCCCCAGCCTTGCCCATGTACCCGCCAGCACGCCGGGTCGGTCCAGCCAGCTCTATTCGACACACATCTCAGACCACCAACGGTAGCCAAGCTGGGGTGGACTCAAGGCCGATCTCGGGGAGGAAAGCCCCGCCAGCCGACGCCGACCCGACCCACCCGGGCTCAGACGGGTCCGCTGGCTGCGCCAGGAGATCGCGCCTGGTACACCGCCGCCGCCGTCGGTCGACGACGCTGACCAAGAGCAACCTCCGGCGTTCAGCTTGAGCGAGGTGGTGGCATCGCGCCACCAGCCCCCCGAGACGCCGCCCGCGGCTGCCCCGCGACATTGCCGGACCGCAGCTATACTTCCGCGTCACGCCCGAGCGGGGAGGGATCTCAGCCTCTTGTAGTCGCGGGCGAAGTGGTTCTCACCATGGCAGTTGAGGCAATGCGAGGCCTCTTGCGATTGGCGACACGGTGACCAGACGCCAGGCATTTGAAGCATCGCCCATGGTCTCCCTCGGCCTAGCACGATGTTGGCGATGGGGAGGCCTGTCGCGCCGAGGCAGTGCGGTAGGGGCACGCTCCTGCTCCGGCTGCTGCGGGAGGACGCCAGCCACCCGCCGGCGTCCGCGCCGAGGCCCTCCGATGAGGACCCAACCCCGCTGATGCACCGACGTCCGCCAAGACGCTGATGCGCCGGCACCCTTTCCTCACAGCCGGGCGTTGCGTCGCAACCGGTGGTTACCGCGTGTGGCCGCTTCCGGCGACGCCGGGCGCTGACGCTTGCGCCTGGGATATACAGCCCGACCCCCGCGACAGGAGCACCATCCTCGACTTAGAAGGCATGGTCTCCGTTGCGCCGAGGGGCTCAGGCAGCCAGGAAGAAGTGACGAGCTTGGTGGAGACGCGGTGGACATCCGGTGGGAGCTAGGACCCACCATGGCTGCACATGGGCCCAAACGGACGGCGCCGAGGTAGGACGGCCGCAACACCGGGAGGGAATGAACTCGCCATCGAGTCGTTGCAGGACTCCGTCCATCGCATGGCCTTACTGCGCGGGGGTGCCGCCCGGGTAGAAGGCCGGGCGTCCGCGACAGCGCAGGCCCCATGCCCGCCGAGGGCTGACGGTGGCTCGGTGGCGAGAACGAACCCACGCCGGAGAGGGCCGCGTGCCGCTCGGAACCAGCACCGGCAGGAGCCACCCGCAAGGTTGTCACTCCTCTGGTAGAAAGCTCTGTCAGACGCAGTTCAAGGCTTAGCGGTGCCAATGATGGATTCCACGAGGTCAGGCTGGCTCGTCAACCAACAAAACACGCGCGCGCGCGCACACATACACACTCAAAGAAGGAACAATCCGATTGATATTCTGACTGTGGCATAGCTCCTGTGGAGCTCTCCCAAAATGCGCTGATGCAAGCGCCTTCAACCAAGTCAATTATCCATGATGAATACACGTAAGTGGAAAATCTTGTGAGGAATATACACGGTATGAACGCAACAGAGAAATGGGATGCGGTGCGTGATACGATTGAAGAAAGTGCTAGTTCTGTCAATTGAGAGAATTTCGATGCTTCCTTTATCAGAAAATTTGCACCGTGTTGTTGTTGACAAACGAAGTTTCGGCATCACAGTCAGTTTCAATTCAGTACATAACAGTGATACTTGGAAACTCACAACAGTATATGGTCCGTGTGATGACCCTGCGCCCGCTCTGAATTCATTAACTGGTTCCGTGATCATGACATCAGTGACTCGGAAAACTGGATCTTTCTGGGCGACTTCAATTTTTATAGAGCCCTGAGCAATCACAACAGACCTGGTGCTAACATTGCTGACACTTTTATTTTCAATGATGCAATTGGGCATTTGAGGTTAGTTGTGTTGCCGGACATGCATTCACCTGGAGCAATATGCAGTCTGACCTGCTGCTAAATTATATTAGAAGAAGCGTTATACAGTTAACAGAATAAAGCTGGGCGATGAGTGCACTAAATTCTTTTCGTGGCATGGAAACTGGATAAAGTATGCTTGAAAATTTAAAAACATCATTTATAAGAAAAGGTATAGATTGCATATTATTAAGAGCACATCAGTTTGCCTACTACTTAAGTCCTAGGCAAGATGTGGCATAGATTATGTAACTCTTAACATGGGTGCAAGAGAGCTGATAAGATCTCATCATGAATGACAGCACAGTTGACGATTGGGAACACAATTTTGTGTACATAATATAGGATGTGTATTAACATCATATTCTTTCTGTATTTGGTGTTCTGTATTCCTCCTTTTCTCTTTAGACATACTGTGTGCAATTTCTGTTTTGAGCTCCCATATTATGTGATTAATGCGCCATTACTCCATACAACATTAGTTCTTATAAACATGATACATGTGCATATTGTACACACAAGCATACATAATTATGGCCGGGGTGCCTAAATGGCTAGACACCAGTTTGCCATCTAGGTGGTAGGTAGTAATTCCCGCTTCTTGTAACTCACCATTACTCTTCCTTTTGGTTGTGGGACTAACTTGGTCCAGTCAGGCTCAGGAAAAGGAGATTCCAGTTTTAGCTCGAAGTTTCTTAGTAAATAACTCCATATCACCTTGATTTGCAAATACGCAAAAGACTCGCCTAGGCAAGCATGCCTTCCACCACCAAATGATGTGTAAGAAAACTTACCACCAACTTTATCTTCTTCTCTTCCTGGACCAAACCGGTCTGGATCATACACATCTGGGTCCTTATAAATGTGAGGAGGTAAGTTGCTGTTGAATAGCACCGGACTTACTATTGTATGGCCTCTATGAATCTCATACTCATTGCCATCTTTTGTCTGAACAGTGAAGTTCTTGTGTACTTTTTACGACGAAACATTGGTACTGGAGGATGTAATCGTAGCGCCTCCTTAATGCAACAGTGCAACGTGTCCATCTCTAGGAAGGCATTATAGTCTAGATCATCCCTGTATTTTCTAACTATTTTCTTTTGTTCTTTGAGAACAGATGCCAAGCTCCTTTTACTAGCAAGAAGTTGAGCACCTGTCCATACACTAGTGATCGTGCTTGTGTGCTTTCCTGCAAAGATCAAGGAGATGATCAATCCAATGACCTCAGCTTCCGTTGTAGATCGTCCATCTTTATACCGAGACTCTATCAAGATCTGCAACACATCATTATCAACATTGTTGTATCTCTTGCGTGATCTCACAATTTCAGTCAACATCTCTGAGAGCTTGCCCCGTGCTCTGTCACGTCATCGGTTAGCTGGAGTTGGAGCATATGGGAATAATACGCTGGTTAGGCACATGCCATTGTCGGTGAGTTCAAGGAACAAAGTAAAGAATTCATCAAACATCTTCTCCCTGACTTCCTTCCCCAGTAAGCACGCCCAGAGATTAGCATGAGTAACTTGTCAAGCTCTTGTTTCAAATCAACTATGCCTTGCTCTCCCCACTTTGCAAAGTAGTCCTGGAAAAATAATGGAAATGCTATAATTTAAGTTCTTAACTTCGGTGTCCTGTGTGAATTGGTGGCAAACATGTAATAATTGTCTGAACACTACTTAGATCCCATGGGACCAAGGATTTTTAAGCAACATGGTATGATCTTTGCATGTTCATAGTTAACAAGTAATGATATGTCACAAAATGTTACAATATTTTTATTAGAAAATTGCAATGTCACGAAAGAGAAGCATCTTAGTCAGTCAGTTGTTGTCGAAAAATCTTACTTAGGTCAAATAATACCTAACATTTTTATGGGTTTTTGGCCAAGAAATATAATTTGGGAGATGTGCATAATATGTAAATAGGCACTGATGTAGAGTTAGGTGGTTGATGGCATGATTTTTCAGATAACGTTGTTGACATGTTTTGACCGAACAGCTCAGGTAACAATTAATGAGGTAATTTGTGTTCGCCAATAAGAAGGATCACCACATTGCTTAGAAGCATTTTCAGTCCAATTTTACTCGAGACAAAATTAGTTCATGGTACTTTTCATAAATGACTCCAAAAATCAAATGAAACCAAGTTTCATGCTTAATTATTTGGAAGACTACATTCTACTCGAAGAAATATTTAATAAAGGGCTTCCTCAGTATTGATATTCATTGAATATATGATCTCACAATATATTTGGTTTTATAGATGTTCTTACTCTTTCCTATGAAGTTATCAAACTTACGATAGTTTGTTTTACTATGATTCTAGGAATGAATTTATTTTGAGGCGGTAGGAATATCTCATTTGATTAAGACATGAAAGTTTAGACATAGTCAATTCTTACTTACCCCTACTTCTTGAATCATGGGACCAGCATGGGTTCTCAACTTTGATGGTTTCATTGCGTCATTGAATAAACGGGCCTGCTCATTGCGGGTGGCAGTGTCCACACCATAGCCAACCTCTTTGCCAAACATGGGCACAGTGAATTCGAGAATATTACCATGGCTAATCTCTGAATCCAAGCCTTGGAAAAAATGAGCAGAGACCTCGGGCCCAATCAAGAATGTTACCTTGAATCTAAAGAAGCTTATTGTGAACACACTCCCCAACCTTGTATATTGATCATGGATCATTGCTTGCAAACCCTTAAAAAGAAGTGTATATAAAACTCAAATGATAGAAGCACCCTTCACAGTTGGTGGATGTGGCCTACATTTTAGATCAAACATACTTCCGCCACGGGTTGCCTTTCTGATAGCCACAGTGATGAAAACAAGAGATATAGTGAACCACACAACAACATTTGTCATATCCATGATGACACAATTATTGGTAGAGTGATGAAGTGCAACAGCTCTGAGTTGACGAAAGCACTGATTAAAAATGAAGTGGTGTTGAAAATTACATTAGACCTTTTATATGTGATTGATCTTATATCATGAAATAAATGCAATGTGGACGTATTAAAACTTCATGAGTCTTGCAAGCACATGAGGTTATGGATACAATAAATCCACTGGGAGTTTTAAAATAGAAACAAAATAATGAAATAAAATTATTTCACACTTATTACTCTCTTGGGTACAAGCATATCAAGACTTGCATCGTAATCTTTGACAATTAGTATGAAAACCTTCTACTACAAAAAGTGGTTGCATTGGGTTTATACTTAGAAATATTTTTGTAATGATCTAACTTTTGATGCCAAAAATAACATCTTAGACGGGACTTGACGACTAAATTGTGATACACTGAATGTCATATCAAGTCAAACAGTATTAAATTTTGAACTATAGGGTATAATTTCTAATCACCAAAACATAAAGGGTGTATCTGGCACCGGGGTAGTAGGGATTAAGCTCATCCTATCATCATGAAACTCATGTGGCCCCTTTTAAGGCTCTGCCACAATCATTGGCCTCGAAGAAAGTGGGTCAAACAATTCATTTGACAGGATTATGGTTCGGTTTGGTTTCCCGTCACAATTTACCACAAACTTCAGTCAAGTTTGGTAGTGTAGCTAGAAAGTTTGGAGCCACAATTTGCTAATTCTATGACTATGGAAATCTTGTCATACTTTTGTACTCTATAAATGGAGCTCAAAAGAATGACTTCTATTAAATTTAGTTGCTAACTAAACACTTGCCAACTTAGTTGGATACAAACACCCTCTAGGTGGCAACGGATTGAATACATACATCTAAGTGGCCGTTTTTATTCAGACTTGAATCAGGTTAACAGATTTGTTGGACCACCAATTCAACTGCATGGTAAATTGGAATTGGTACAAAATTCCGATTTTTTTTTATTGAAGCTGGGACAATTCGGATTCTAGTGTTCAAATGGTGATGAGCAAGAACAGTTTGGTTCACACGGCTCCTCCTTCTTTCTGTCCGTTCTGCACAGAGCACATCAAGGTCGTTTCTCTCCCGATCGAACTACTTTCGTTTTGTTATTAGAACTCCAAGTTTCAGTCCTCGGTGTCACTTTGGTTTCTGCAGATTGGAGAAAGAAGGCGGCTAACACCAGAACAAGGAGAAGAAAAGAAGCATAACCACCAGCGATTTGAATTGAAGCGGCACTCAGAATCAGAGGCCACTCGGCTCATATAAATGGGGGTTCAGTTCTCAGTCCTACCAAACAACGGAATCTTTACCGTCCCAAAATTCTAGTTTCAAGGACAAAAATGGAATCGAAGAAATATAAACTTTATCTAATGAAGGAAGAACAGAGATGCGTACCTTCAGGTTCAGCAAAAACCAAAGCAGCTTCTCCTCGATCTGAACCGAGCTTGTGCAGACAACTGTAGCATGTGTCACCGTATATAGAGTAGTGTGAAATGAGGTTAGGTAGAAATCCAAAAATCATTTGCTCGAAACGGTGCCCTAAGAGTTAAGAATTGGTTTGGTGTAGCTCTATTGAGGGCAAGCATTGACCTGTGTCCAGCGAACAATACACGTAATGAAGATGTTCTTGTCAAACTTGTTGTACTAATCAATACATACGTGACTAATGAATTGGGCTAATAGCATGTGTGTGTGATGTGTCACGCGTGTATATAAAGAAATGGGATTAGTTGCTTGCTGACCAAAGCATGCATTGATTGGATCCGAGTTTGAATACATACACATAGTAACATCATCAGGACCCAAATGCCGTCACCACTTTGAATAAACCATACCGGGCCACTTCACGAAACGCATATATATCGTGACGACAAATGTGGATGGAGGGCATTCGATCATTAACTAAATGCTCATCTAATCAAGAGGTGTTATTTGAACTACCGCTCTAAAAGCTAATATACCGGCCGGTATATATAACACATGTTTCCTACAAAACTATGAAAATGATGATGTATAGTTTACAGAGCAAGTTTATTTCACCAAGAATCTTAATCATATCATACTCACATATTCATAACAGCCATCATCGATCAACGGATGCAAGTATTGCAGTTGTTTTGCAACACTATTACAAAAATGAGTTCTCCAGACGCCTCCTTTTCTATCACAGGCGGTTTTCTTAGCACGACGCCTCAAACATTCGCAGGAGGTGATGTAGCTTCATCAGTTTTCAGGACCGCTCCCTTAAGAAAACCGTCCCTACAAACATGTTCATTTTAAGGGGGAGGGAGGGGCAGTTCTTTTTAAGACAACACACCTGCAACTAACATTCTTGCCATGATCGTCTTTAAAGAACCGCCTCTAGTTGAAGCCGATGACCAAAGACCGCGTCTCAAATCCAATATCAATGGCAGTGCTCTTAATCAACCATCCCTATTCTTCTTCCTCCTCCCAGACAGTGTTGCTTAGCACCATTGTTGAGCTCACTTGGAGGTGAGAAATAGTAAAAATAGAAGGGGAGGTGTTGCCTTTTTGAACTTTTGAAGGAGTTGGGTTTTAGAGGTGAGCTTGTGGCATCCCTGAACTCTTTTCTAACTTTTATTTATACATTTCTTTCACTATATTTTGTTCTCATGTAGATCATCTAGAAAGAGACATGCACGACGTTTGATTTTCTTTATTTTTCTTTAGAAATTGAACTCATTTTTGCCGAACTTATTTGGCTCACATGAACTCTAGTTAATTTGAATATTAAACTTGTTATTTTTTGTATATAATTTTTATATCATTTTAAGCTCTAGGTCTAGAATAATATATATTTGTAAAAATAGAAAATTCCTTCAACATTAATTTCTATGCGAAAAATATCTTGATGCAAATGTACTTTTTCTTTTTGAAGACTACATATGGACAGGCCATGGATGTATACGATACGATATGAAGCTTCCTACATATAAGATGTGAATGGTTTTATTGAAGCCACTAAAAGACACGCTTTTCATTAAACAAACAAAAGATATATATTGGGCAAAATATCTAGTACAAACCATAACTTGTGTGAAAACCCGTGCAAACCACACAAAAAGTCGTCTAAATTCAACCAAAAATCACATAGGTAGATGATATGATGATACACAACCTTGTGAAATATCTTGTCCAAACTCGACTTCGTTTGTGAGATAAAAAAAAATAACAAATCTCAAGCCAAAAAAGTGATGATTTATTATAAATTTGTTATTTTTATATCGACGGCATTCGTCCAATCCATGGCAACACCATCTGCTAGTAAGTCCTGATCGAGGCTGGCGACATGGTGACAGAGTCGGATGCTGTAGAGGCCGGAGCGCGTGGCCACTGGCGCGGAGAGGCGCACGGTGAGCGCATCAGCGCTGCGGCGATGGGGACGAAGGCTGAGGTGCTAAGACAAACGCGATGTTTGGGCTGCTGAGATGGGCCACTGGGCCAGCCTGTTAGATGAGTTTAGTTGGGTCGCTATTGGATCACGTCTCCGATGCCCCAACTACAGCAACAAGTCGACTCTATGCGACTGTACACACTTTTTTTGACTTTTTTTTTTGACAAGAGTCTTGGACAATTGGTTGAGCAGCGAACACTTTGTTCCTAGATTGTTCAAATCTATGAGATTTTTTGCAATTTGATTCTACGCGATTATATATATTTCTGCTCACGCATAACTCGTACATAGGTACCATCCTTTTATTTTCCCAAAATTAAATAAATAGGGAATTACATAGACAAACTATATATACTAGAAAAGATCCTGCACGTTACTATGAAAATGGTAGATGAAATCGTACTAGTTATATTTACTTATATGGAGGAATAAATAATAAATGTATGTTAGTAAATGTGTAGCAATCTGACGTTGATAACGGAATATATGTGTTGGTGAATGAGGTGGTTTGTTGATGTAAATAGATTGAGTGAAGATTTATTTGGATGCTAGTGGATATAGATGTGGACAGTTTGTATGGTGACATAGAATTGTAGTAGGAATTAAAATATAAGAGATATATGATATACTCCCTCCATTCCAAATTCTAAGGCATTCAAAGCATATCAAGTATGACCAAAATTATATAAAAAAACTACAGATTTTCGACATGAAATGCACTAGTAACCAAACGATTTTCCTAGACACTGGTATTTTTTTTCCTCGCGGGCACAAAGCCGGGCCGCCACGGTAGCTCGTATGGCCGGGCCGGGCGCCCGCCACGCTAAACAGATGCGTGGCGGGCGCTTAACAGCGCCCGCCACGGAAAAAATGAAGCGACAGCGCGTGGCGGCGCCCAGAACGCGCCCGCCCGCGGTAAATGCATTGACCGTGGCGGGCACGCTGGGTGCGCGCCACCACGGTAATAAGGATAACCGTGGCGGGCAAGTTAAGGTGCCCGCCACGGTTAATCTGAGGGCTATAAATATCGACCACCGGCCCTCTTCTTCTCTCCACGGGTCTTCACGGTTTAGGGGTTTAGGGGAGGGGGAAGGCTTTGCCCTAAAAATTGACCAAATTTTTGAATTGGGAGTTTGAGCTTGGATTTGGGGGAGCAAAACACACCAAATGGTACTAAAGGCTCCCTCTCCCTCTCTCTCTCTCTCCCTCTCTCTCCCCTCTCTCTCCTTCTCTCTATCTCCCTCTCTCCCTCTTCTTCTCTCTATCTCCCTCTCTCCCTCTCTCTCTGTCCCCTCTCTCTATCTCCCTCTCTCCCTCTCCCTCTACATCTAGATCTAGATCTAGATCCATTTTTCACTTTTTTTTGAGGGAATAGATCCATTTTTCACTTTGAATACTATATCTAACATTTCGAGTGCTTTTTGCTATGGAGAGAAAAGGGAGGGATGATGGAGAGTGGTCGAGCCAAATGGATGTACGGGATGAAGAGGGTGGATGATGAATACATAGCCGAAGTGAGAAAGTTTGTTGCCAAGGCGAAAAGACACGCGTGAGATAAATCAACGACGAAGATTATATGTCCTTGCTCGATGCAAGAACTTCAAAGCCGACACTCACCCGATCGTGCAAGATCACTTAATTAGGCATGGATTTGTCGAGGACTATACGGTTTGGATCTTTCACGGGGAAGAGGGGTTCCAAAGACATCCGGCCAGATCCCACCCGCCGATCCAAAGAGCGGCCGGGTGTTGTGGATGGCGGTGGTGATGACATATTCGAAAGCACGGGTGACGTCGGCGACGATGACGGTGGTGGTGGAGGGATGGTGAGCGAGGGAGGGTCTTTTGAGGGACCCCGAGGATGTCTAGCTTTTTCGGGATTTCGTGAACCACCTTGATGAAGACGGGGTTTTGTTTGGGTGCCCAAAGTAGTTGGAAAGTTTCAAGCAGATGAAGGGACGGCAATTGATCCGCTTTGCGAAGACAGTCCTAAGGGTATCACGGCGCCGTTTCAACCTTCATTTGCCGATGATGAAGGCTCGCCATGGTGGTCCGACACTAGCTTCAATGAGCTCGTGAAGTTACCGGCTACCACGTATCCAACGCCCAACAAGGTTCCCTTCGCCAATACGTATCGTGCTAAGAAGTTGATCCGCCGTGGCGATGAAACACAAAAAGTTCGATGCCCCTAACCACCGCATCCTATATAGGGGCGTCGGTGAGAATTTGACCGGTTAACCGCGATCTGCGGCGTCGGTCAATACAAGAGGAATGCAGGATGTCACGCGAATGATCTTGACGAGGTAACCTTGGGAGGAAGGCCATTAAAAAGAAGAAGGGGTCCAAGAAACCGGTGTGGCGGATAAGAAGATCATGTCAATGCAGGGGCGAGGAAGAAGAAGGTTACATGCGGAGGAAACGTCCAAAGATGGTCAATGTGGTACCTTCTCGCCACCGACGCTCTGCGGGCTATTTTGGGAACCCCGAGGATGCTAAGCACATGGCTCCCGGCATGCATCTAGCGATCGTGTAAAGGGTGACGGAAGCCGCGACACCCTTCCGATGCTAAGCATTGAAAGATTCCGACGCCGCCTTCCCCGAGTTTGCAAAGGAGCCTAGGAATGTTAGGTTTAGACCGAAAACCGATGGGATGAACCCATTCGGTGAACTTAGCAGCTCACACAAAGACGTGGCCGGTCGTCCTCACCATGTACAACCTACCTCCACACCTGTGTTAGAAGCGCAGGTATTGTTTGCTGAGCATGCTCATTTCTGGACCAAAGCAGCCCAGCAACGATATAGATGTGTTCCTCGAGCCGATCATGGAGGAGATGCAGCTACCGCTTGATGATGGGGTCAAAATGGTGGATGCGCACCGCAAGGATGAGTTCACTCTTAAAGCCATCATCTTTGTCACAATCACCGATTACCACGGGGGTTTTCATTATCAGGGCAGATCAAAGGGGAAGACCGCCTATTTAGCTTGCATCGATGATACCCGCTACACTTACCTTAAAGGATCCAACAAAATGGTATACATGGAGCACAGACAATTCCTCCGCAAAAAGCATAGGTACAGAGAAGATAAAATGAATAAATACTTTGACAACAAGAGCGAGTGTTGGCACCTGTTATAGCATAAAATTACTAGTCAACTAATATGAAATAAGGGCATAAAATGAATATCAACATAAGTCTAGGGGCTTTACTAACATAATTCCACGAGCTTTGGTGATTTATATATTTTCATGAACTTAACAGATAAATGCAGAGAAGAATGGAGAAAGTTCCGGAGTATACATCACATATGATGACAAGACTTGACCGTGAAGTAACTCAACCCAAAATGTGGACTAAAACACTCTAGAAGGTACCGAGGACACCCGGTAAGAAACAGGAAGACCGTAACATTACGACCCGGGCG
The DNA here is from genome assembly GCA_015847255.1 of Hyparrhenia diplandra. Lineage (NCBI taxonomy): Eukaryota > Viridiplantae > Streptophyta > Magnoliopsida > Poales > Poaceae > Hyparrhenia > Hyparrhenia diplandra. Next base: position 186,805 of record JADLZK010008693.1, read on the forward strand.
GCCGCCAGCTCATTTTGGCCTACCGCCGGGTGGGTCCCACATGTCGGCCTCACATTTTTTATGTCGGTTTTGTAACCGACTTTGAGGTTGTATCTACACCGATTGCCAAGGTCAGTTTGATCCAATGGTCATCGTTCATCGCCAAGGCCTATATAAGAAGACCCCACGACCCCGTGGCTAAACCCTAATTCATTCTAACTCATTCTATCTCATTATCTCTTGACCTTTTGGTCGAGGAGGTGTCCCAATGTGAGGACAACCTCTCCTCTCTAGTTCTAATCTATATTAGAAGATCATGTGGAACTAGAAGGATTAGAGTGAGTTGAGAGCAAAAGCATATCAAGTTGATAGATTAGATCCAAGTCCTTCATGAAAGTGACTAGATCTAGTCTTGAGAGCTAAAGAGTGAGTGGAGGAGAAGAAGGGGAAGCACCGGACATGTCGGTGACTCCTCCTACGCTTGTACCTCCGGGATCAAAGGCCTTGTGGCACTTGATCCTGAGACTTCTATGGTGGATCAACTTCTTGTTTGAGTAAGTAATCGTGTTATCTTAAGTGTTAGTATTGTTCTTATTGTTTATAACTCTTTGAGTACTTTAATCTATGGGAATCTATAGATTAGAGGGGTATGCTTAGGTGTAGGCGTGGTGCCTAGATCGAAGTTGCTTGTGAATGCACCCCACCTTCCGGAGTGTGGTAGTTCGTGGTAGTGACAGTACCATTGATTCCTTTGTATTCCATCTCCCGTTGGATAGGACTAGTAGGACAATGTTGCTGGAGGAATAGTAAGTTTTGACCTTACTTTCTTTGAGTACGTCCCTATAAGACAATATCAACATAACTTACAAGGAGAAGAACTTGACAACCATAGGAATCTTCTTACCTCTTTATCCTCTCCCGTTCCTTAATTGCTGCTCAGGGATTAGTTATATGCCTCAGTTATCCTCACACCATCCTCCCTGTGGATTCGATATTAAAACCCTCTCCCGGGTGAAATGCTCACCAAGTATCCGTTAAACTGCGGATTATTATAAATATTTCAGTAGGCTTAACAAATACCAACAATGAGCCGCAACTTAATGAACCGACATCGACTAGGTACGGTCCAAAGGTGTTTGACATGGTGAAGGACTTGGAGTGCGAGTTTGGAAAGAAAAAAAGTTAGAGGAAGATGGCACCACCAAGACAATGAAGAGAAAGAGGGATAAATTGGAGGAAGAAGCGCCCCCCCGTTCCTTTCAAGAAGAAGTCAATTTTCTTCAAGTATCTAAAGTCTTTGGAAGACACCGAATACACCCCATGCAATTGACTCTATGCACCTTGAGAAAATGTCTTTGAAAGCACAATCGGTCTCCGATGGATATCAAGGGCAAGACGAAGGATGGTATCAAGTCACGTCAAGATCTTGTTAACATGGCCATCCGACCGAAATCCACCCTACAAAGCCTCGAGCGGTAAAACCGAACTCCTGTGCGCGCCTACAACCTAACGAGAGCGAGAAGGTGGCTATGTGTCGGTGGATTAGGGGTATGAAGGTACCGACCGGTTTCTCTTCCAACATCAAGAGCCCGGTATCCATGAAGGACCTCACAATTACAAACTACAACGCACACGATGCTCACATCATGTTGACGGTTTTCCTTCCAATTATGATCAAAGTTATTCGGCCCAAGGCACGTGAAGATGGTGATCACAAGGATGTCATACTTCTTTAACCAAATCACCCAAAAGGTCATTAAAGAAGCCGACCGCCTGCGCTAAAAAATTCACTATGGAAACAATTTGCCGCCTAGAGATGTGCTTCCCACCATCGTTCTTTGATATTATGCCACACCCGATGATGCACATGGTTGATCAGATAGAACGGCTAGGACCTACGTACCTACACGCGATGTGGACCACCCGAGCGATTGATGTCCACCTTCAATCGATTCGTTCCTAACCGTGCTTACCTAGAGGGCTCTATGATCGAGGCATACACAAGCGAGGAGGCCGTGAACGGTGCCCGAAGTACATAAAAGATGGGAGGGCTATTGGTCTTCGGTCCATCCGCACGGCGTAACCTCGGGGGATGGGGTGCATCGGCGAAAAGCACGCACCAACGTACCAATGCAAAGGGTGTTAGAAGCTCACTACAGCATCCTTCATCGTGCATCGATCATGGACACATACGTTAAAAGCACAAAAAAGAGATCAAGGATGCAAATGGGCCGATCACGCATAACCGGGTCGAAGGAACACAAGAACACTTTCCTCAAGTGGCTCGAAAAGCAAGACATTCCCAAGGGGATGGAGGCGGAATTAGTAAAGAAGTTTGTGTCGGGACCGCCCGGTCAGATCAACGGTTGGCAAGGGTATGACGCCAACGGGTATAGGTTCCACACAAAAAGAGAAGGACAAGAAGACGCGAAAGATAGAATAGTGGTGTTCGATATGAGGGCATCAACACCCAAACGGGCGAGAGACAGTCGTACTTTGACAAATCAAGAAATATGGGAACTTGACTATGGCGGTAACCTCCATGATAACCGTGTTTTCGTTGGGTGGGTCAAGCGTAGGCATGAGGTGGACGATTATGGGCTAATCACCGTGAACCCAACAGAGTCGCCTACAAAGATGATCGGTGGGTACTAGCAACCGATGTCGCACAAGTAGCCTACTATATGAACGCAGAGGACACAAACAAAACACGTGGTTGTATCGTGAAAGCGTGGATCGTGGGGAGCGATGGGGTCCGAGTCGAGAAAAATACAACAACTATGATGAGTTTCATCTCTTTACCAATCATCCAAAGAAGATGAAGGCCCTTGAAAAAGAAACTCGATCCCGAGAAGACCAAGATGATGCCCCTGGACCCGCCCCGATGGCGAGAAGAAGACCGCCAAAGCACCTCAAACAAAATGATATGTAATAATGTAGTGACATGTTAATGTACTCATGTTTATGTATTCATGTTAATGTACTCACGTTAATGTATTCATGTTAATGTACTCTTGTTGGTTTTGCTTTTTAAACTACACGTTTGTAACACTTTCTCATACGCCAAAATGACCTATATATGAACTATAGATCTTGATGAGTTATGAAGTTTTCGTATTCATGACTTTTCAAATCTAGGCCGTCTACAGGGCTTGAAATGTCGTCCCAAACGTGTAAAAATTCAAATTTCAAAATTCGAGGCGTCAAAAATTCAAAAACTGTTCCGGCCAAAAAAAAAAAATTCAAAACTGAAAAGTTGACACTAATACCAAATGTAGATCTTGATGAGCTTAATCATAGATGTATTCATGACTTCTCAAATCTAGGCCGTCTAGGGCTTCGAAAAACTAGAGTTTCAAAAGGTCAAAAGTTTGACCTGGTCAAACTTCGGTCAAACGGAGCACTAAACGACCTAGTTTTAAAAAAATTTTGAATACAAAGGTGATAGAACTCATCAAGATCAACATTTGGTGTATACGCCATTTTGCATTTAAGAAAGTTTTAGAAAACCGTAGTCGTCAAATCATATATCTCAGAGAGTTTCGGGAACTACGGGGAGACTAGTGCGTTTTGAACTACACGTTCGTAAGCTTCGACGAAAAACTCGGCTTCGCTAGCTCATTTCGACTTCGCTCGTTAATGGCTCGCTCGAAGTTCGACTCGATTTATAACAAGCCATTTCGATTTATAACGAGCCAGCTCATGAAGCTTTCGTTAGCTCGAGATCTGAGCCGGCTAATTTACAAGCCAAACAAGTAAAATTAGGTCGGCCCACTTATCTCGATGACTTGTTTGCCTTGGCCCCGCCCAAACCTGGAACCCTAGTGTAAACCCCCGCCTCGGTCTCCCTAGCGAACACCCGAACACACACACACACACGCCCCGGGCGCCGCCGCCTCGTCCTTTTTCTTCTCCCATCGGCAGCCAGGCCGCCGCCCGGCCCCTTCCTCGCCACTCACGCCACGACCACGAGGATGCCCGCCAAGACGTCGGACAGCCCGACGTCGCCGCGTAGGTAGCAAAGACGCGCCGCCAGTCCTCTTCGCTGGGTGGCTTGGCCCTTGCGGTCGCTGAACACACATGACACATCTTAGATTCTCACCTAGCCCGGCCGGCCCCCATTCCATCTCGAGCAGGTGATGGAAGATGAGGATGAGTCCCCTAGGATGGTTCCTCCGGTGGCGTCAAGTGTTGAATCTAGGATGAACCGCAAGAAGATGTCGGCCCGACAGGCAATCGTGGTGGCGCGGCGAGGGCGAGGTCGAGGATCTGTACCCGTGAAGTCCACTACTCCAACGGCCTCCATATCTACAGACACGAACACGGTATGTATTTTGTTTTGTCGATGCTTTTGATCTGTAGGATGCATCTTAGAATTTCTGTGATTCGTGTGAATATGTATAGCGTCCAGCAATAGGCAAGGTGTCAATTTATTTATATTTATTCATGAACATGTGATTTAGTGATCTATAGATTGTACGTAGTCCAATTCTAGGTCGTGGGGGGCTTTGAAATGTGGTCCCAATGTGTAAAAAAATCAAATTTCAATATTCAAGGCGTCAAAAATTGAAAAATGACCTAGTTTCAAAAAAATTTTAAACACAAGGACGTTAGAACAATTTTATGATTTTTGTCAATTTATAACCATTTTTTCTGAATTTTATTTCGTTTTAAATCGAATTTTTCTAATTCAAAAACTTTTTTCAAAATTTCTGAAAATCTTTTACGTGCCCGTAGAGTTCCGCGACATGGCTAGACTACTACGGCGAGAAGACCTTGACCTCTGCCAAGTAACCTTGTTTGCTCTGTAAGTGAAATACGACTTTCACATGTCCCTTGCATCCCGATAGATTATTTGTGAAGAGTACGTACTTATGCCACGACCACATGTCCTTGTAGGTTATCGTCCCATGTAAGCTTGACGTGTGGCCTAGGTATTGTTTATCTCTCCCCATTCCTTATTAATGAGCAGGAGCTCACAGGCTGGCCAAAGCCAGCTGACCATCCAGAAATGGAGCCATTGATGGTAAGGCAGAGAGAGGACGTATAGAAAGCGCGAGAAAAAGCCGCCAAGTTGCAAGCCTCGAATTACATACTATCATGTATGAAGAAGGTGAAAGGAGATGGCTGTATGATGGCGGCTTACCACTACGGGAAAAGAACGTGTGGGGGACACTGGATTTGTTTCATAATCTATCCTCAGGACGGCAGGGCAGTCGTCTTTGACTCACTCATGGACTCAAATATAAAAGGCTACAAGCACTTTGAAAGCTGCCTGAAATTGTAAGTTATGAAATGTTTATTCAATTACTAGCTAGAGTCGAATATCATCGTTGACAATAATAATTTCCGTACAGCGCTTATAAGCAGTACTTGAAGGATCCGGACTGCTATGATCGAAGATCCGACAAGTGTAAGGACATGCATAAAAATAGAATCAAAATCGGGCGAGATTTCGATGCATTATCACGAAAACTAATTCTTTGTACTACTATTACTTTGTATTGCTTCTATACTACTACTAACATTTCTTTATTGTGTGCAGTGCATCAAGCAACCATATGGCACAAACTTATGTGGTTTCTTCGTCTGTGAGTACCTGAGGGCGTGCAGAGAGAGTACAAATCCAGCTACCGACAGCTCAAGCGTGGACTCGAACATTGGTATGGGACTGTGGAAAAGGCAACTGATCGTAACAGATTCAGGCGACAGTTGGAGACATATGTAAGTTCCTCCTAGACAAATGCTGTCATGAAGGGCGACCTTTCTTTAATCAGAACAGTGGGTTGGTGCTTCTCCCGAGTACGAGCCTCTAAGGAAATGGAGCACGTTGATACGCCCTCAGGACTACATGTTTCCAGTTCGACTCTAGCTATAAACTGATGTAAGGATCGATGCATATATGTATATATATGGATATGTATGGATATATAAACTTTGGATATGTATCGAATTTGTGTTACGTTTGTTGAACTTATGCATCTCATGAAATTGTTACACTTGCGACTTATGGATATGTATGGATCGATCTATATATTTGTATGGAATGTATCTGTGTCTTTTGTCTTTTATATATATATATATATATATATATATATATATATATATATATATATATATATATATATATATATATATATATATATATATATATATATATATTGCTGCTGTAATGTGTGGAGCAGCATTTAATTTTTAAAAAAATTAAGCATGGCGGGCAACATAACGAGCCCGCCGGTAAATGAAGTAACCGTGGCGGGCGCGTTATGTAAGCCGCCACGCTAAACCATGTTAACCGTGGTGGCGGCGTTACGCCCGCCGCCACGGTTAGCCGGATTATGCGTGGCCTTTCAAGGGTGGCGGGCAGCTGTGCCCGCCACGGATAACCGATATCGACCGCCACGGAAAAGCTTTTAGTTACTAGTGATGGGTATACAATGGAAATATAATTAATGAAGAATCTAATGATTCTTAGTTGGTATCATAAATGTTATTATCTTATCATATATATTTTGTCAAACTTGAGATGCTTTGGCTCTCCAATATTCTTGAAATGATCTATAATTTAGGATGAAGGGAGTAGATTTTTATACATACGTAGAGAAAAATGACCATAGTCTGATTTTTTAAGGGAGTGACCATGTTCTGGATGGGTTTTCTCGGTCCAACCTAGCAACGCAGGTGATCACCCCATAAATGGTAGTCAACAGGCTTGCACACCAGCCCACATGAAGGTCGTGGCCCAACTCAACCCTTGAACCTAGAACGTTTTTTCCACTTTCATGAATTTCCTAGTGTGATTCTGTCTTCTGACTTCCATTTTAGGTAGTGCTACATCCATCCCAAAATAAATACTCCCTCGATTTTAAATTATAAACATTTTGATTTTTTCTGTATATATTGTTTTTTATATATCTACACATAGTATATATCTAAGTATAGAAAATCATTTTTTTTGTAACAAAATAATTACTATTAAACTAACCAAGATTTATAAGGTTAATTTATATTATTATTTGTATTCACAAAACAAACAAATATTTTAAAAGGTGACACATGAATGCACAAACGTAATGAGAATTTTCATAATGTAAAAAATCATTATTGATATGGTAATTTATTGGTTTAAAAATAGAGTAGATCATGACAATAAATATTATGATGGCATACCAAAGTATTTTTGGATCATACAAGATTTTCTTCTTTAAAAGACATTTAACAATTATAGCATTACCATAAAAATCACCATAAATTAGAAAAAAGTAGGTTATGATGTTATCAGTTGGCACCAATAACTATATGACCTAAGGAACTGGCTGGTGGGGTGGGGCCGTGGGGGTGGATAAACGATGACAAAGCACTTAGGCCCTAGTTGGGATGGAATATTTCCATAGGAAAAGTGAAAGAAAGAAAAATGTAGTAGTGTATACTAGTCCCGAATTAGTCAGGTTTACAACTGAGGAGGAAAAGTAAGCAATTCAAGTCTAGAAAGAGATATAAAACAACAAAAAGTCGCAATGAATTGAGCTTGAACTCAAGGGATACCATAATGAATACACAAGAATTTAGCATGTGGTATCGACAATTTGCTGGTCATCCATAATCCATATTCAGGTGAGCTCAACGTTCACAACTCCTATATCAAACCTGACTTAATCCATAAACCCAAATGCAACTATAGCAGTGTAGCATACAAATTATATACCATAATTCATGAATTTAATTTAGAAAATCATTTTTAACAAAATCATTACTATTGAACTAACCAAGATTTATAAGGTTTGTTTTATAATATTATTTGTATTCACAAATTTTTTTTGAAAGGTGATACATGAATGCATCAAACGTAATGAAAATTTTCATAATGTAAAAATCATTATTGATATGGTAATTTATTGATTTAAAAATAGAGTAGATCATGACAAGAAATATTATGATGGCATACCAAAGTATTTTCGATCATACAAGATTTCCTTCTTTAAAAGACATTCAACAATTATTGCATTACCATAAAATCGCCATAAATTAGTAAAGTAGGTTATGATGATTATGGGTTGGCACCAATGACTATATGACCTAAGGAATTGGCTGGTGGGGTGGGGGTAGATAAACGATGACAATGCACTAAGGCCCTGTTAAGAATGGAGTATTTCCATAGAAAAAGTATAGGACACAAAACCATTGGAAAGTTTTTTGTTGAAATAGTGTTTGAATAAAAGGATTTGTCATTTCCTTTCCCGTGGAATACTAGCACAACCATGCGGTTTTAAAGGGAAAAAAACTTGTTTTCTAGCCCTTGATTTCATTTCCTTCATAAAGTCACTTGTGATAAAGTGCTTCTATAATGATAATTGACTTGAATTAATATATCACTAAGTACTAAGGATGTTTCATCATTTCTCTAATTTTTATCCATGTGTGACATGGTTGCCTCCATTTCCTACATATCTCCAACCATGTCTTGTGTTTTCCCCATTCCTCTGTTTTGCCTATACATTCTCCCCTTTCCTTCCAAACAGACCCTAGGAAAATTTAGTTGGAATTGTATGTGTACTACTCCCTAATTATTCAAGTTTGCAACTAAGGATGAAAAGTAAGCAATTGTAGTCCTGAAAGAGATAAACAAAAAAAAATTAACAACGAATAGAGCTTGAACTCAAGGGGATACCATAGTGAGGACAAAGAATTTAGCATGTGGTATCAACAAATTGCTGGGCATCCCTAATCCATGTTCTGGTGAGCTCAGTTAGCGTTCACAACTCCTATATCAAACGTCCAACTCCATCTCGGTACAATGATCGAGTGCCTGATTCTTTTTGAGTGGAAGAGAACAAAGAACTGCACAACACTTTGATATGTGCTAGAGGTGCTCTTTGCCTTCACCATTAGTGATGAGCATATAAGATCCTCACATAAATCGCCGCCGGAGCACCTGCAACATTTTTCGCCACACAGAGTCCACTAGTTCCAAGCCATAGAGAATGTGTCAACCTACTTACTAGAATTACAAGCAAATCCAATTGAAAATCATCAACCACCTAGTGTATCGCTTCATCAATCTCTCAAGGTTTAGCACTAAAATAGGGTGAAAGCTTAGCACTAGAATCGAGCTAACTCGATCCCATTCTCTAAAGCTGCAGGGTACGACAACACAAAGGATGCAAAGGGCAAATCATGGCTGCCTCGGGTTTATTTGACCAGTGGCTTATTCGGTTGAGTGCCAAAATCAGTTAGTAAAAACATATCGAGTGATGATTTTTATATGATATAATATATGATAAAAAAAAAACTTTTGCATCCCTTTCGCGCCTAGTCTCTATTGAAATGAAAGATGACGACGACTCGGCGGGAGTTTTTAAATCGATCCATCCATTCGCGGTACCGACTCGACCTCAATCATTCACTCTCGGAGGCCCCACGCACGCACACGGCAGCATTAGACTATCCGCACCGGCGTACGCCCTCATACTGGAGTACTCCCTCCATCTCAAAATAGATGTCGTTATGGAAAGCGTGCCAGTCAAACTTTTTCAACTTTAACTAGATTTGTAGAAAATACGTACAACATTCAAATCTCCAAATAAATTTGTTAAAAAACTAGACTTCAAGATCTTTCCGATGATACCGACATTACTTAGCATAAGTATTTATATATTTAAAAATATAATTGCCGGTATTTTGAAAACGTTGACTTCGGGGAAGCGAGAATGACATCTATTACGAGGCGAGACGGAGGGAGTAGGCGTTTAACGATTTTTAGTCTGCAGTTGTCAAAAAAAAAAAAACGTTTTTAGTCTGCAGCGGCGTACTGCACGCTTCCATTAAACAAGAGTGCGAGCCCGTCGGACGCCAGGAATCCAGTCCTTCCAGGAAGCCCGCTACAGTCGTGCTGGTCCCACTTGTGTCGGACGAGGTGCGAGAGGCAGCATGCGCCGGAGGCGGGAGCTGGAGAGAGAATGCATCAGTGGCGGGCCCCATGGTTTGAAGTACTAAAAAATGTTATAACTCACAGACCAAAAGTCTAAATTAAATTCTGATTACACCATTGAATTCGTTTCAATAAAACCTTCAAAACTAGATCTCACATGGGTATATTTAGATAAAATTATAAGTAGACCCCACTAATAGTAGTGGGTGTAGAGTATAGATATAAAGGAAGAATGAGTGCGGAGAAAATACTGTAAAGGAGGGAATCTTGATAACTAGGATGTATAGAGGAAGTAAATAGAGAAACAAGAGTGCGGATAGTCTTACTCGTGGTACAAGTGACTGAGGAAGGTTTGAATTTGAAGGAGCACTTGTTGTCGTGTACACTATCCTCGTGTTCCCTCCCGTCCCACCGGATATTCTCGGATTCACCGGCCACGAGTAAAAAATATAAAACCGATTTGGTAGTAGTCAGGTGGGGCTAGACCGGCCAGGCCCGTATGGGCAACTAGCGGTCTGGGCCGCCCGCCCACCCACTTGGCGCGCGTGCGACCCCGTCGGTCCCGCCCTTTTCCCTGCATTGCATCGGCAGCTCGGCCGGCGCCGGGCGTGACGCACGCACACGGTCCGCGGTGCAGCGGGAACCCTCCTCTCCTCTCCCTGGTGTGTGAGTGAGTTGTGTCCCATGCCATGCGTGCCAGCTGCTGGGCAGCCAGCGCCATCGCTACCGGCGCTTGCAAATATCGCCGGATCGACCGATATTGCCGTGGTCGCCGCGGGACGGACACGGCACGGCCGCGGGACGCCCAACTCCGCTCCCGCGCCGCCCGTCCCTCCCCGCCCCACCAAAGTCCCACCCACCCCAAATTCCGTTCGCCACCGAGAGCCGAACGCCGCCTTCCCAACCAGCTCCGCTCCCACCTCCTCGGGCCGGAACCGCGAGCGTCTCTGCCACCTTGCCACAACAGAGAGAAGAAACCACCCACCTCGTCGGCAACCGGATTTCACGATACCATTCTCCGGCACCACACCACACCACACCACACCACACCACACCACACCACGTAGAGCCCCCGCCCGCCTTTCACGCCCTCGCCTCTCCCATGCCTTGACCCGAGGCCACCCCTCCCTCCCTCCCCCGAGAAGGAACCCTCCCCACCGCTCCCCGGCCGGATGCGCGCCCGCCGGGCCGTCATCCTCTCCCCCGCTCCCGCCGCCATGGCGGGAGGATGACCCGTCGGCCAGCGTGCCCGCTGCCTGGCTTTCGGCCCCTCCCTCCGGCCCCCATCCGCGTCTCCCTCACCGCAAAGCGCGCCTTCCCACCCTCAAACGCCCGCCCGCCTTTGTGCTCCTCCGTACCAGCGCCCGACGGCGTCGTGGCTGCGTGACCCGGTAGTAGCGTCATCGCCCCGCGTCGCAGCGGCGGACTGGCGCGGCCCGGAGGCAGCAGCGAGACCGTCGCCCTTGGCGCGGCTATGTCGATGATCTCCCGCGCTCGCAGCCCGGGACAAGTCGGAGGCGATGATGGAGGCGCTGGCAGTACCGGGCGGTACGCGGAGGAGCGGTGCCCAGGCACGACGCGGCCGCAGGTGGCGGCGCTTCCACGACGCTGGCCGCGCGGCGGGATAGTGCCGCTCGGAGCCTCTCCGCCCAGAGCTCGGGGCATGCAAGGCAAGGCTCCTCCACCTCGGGTTCCCGCTTCCTCGCCCGCCGCCGCAGCGTTTGAGCGCCCGGCTCTCCCGCCTCGCCTCGACGCGAGGATGAGGATGAGGAGGAGGAGGACCATTACGGCCTGTCGTCGGCCGGTGCCTCACGCCCCACCACGCTGAGGCTGATATGGGCACGCGGCGCGCACCACCACCGCCGCGAGAATTCCGAGCCGGACGCCCGACAAGGCGGTCGTCATGTTGACTCACCACGTCGGTTTACCTCCTCGCGCCACACCCGCGCCTTCTCCGGAGGTGACGGGCGGCGTCCCCGCTTGCCGGACGCAGCGGCGGCCCGGCTGGTCGAGTTCCCTCACGGGCGGGCGGGCGGGACGCGCGGACCAGAGAGGAGGGCGAGGAGGAGGAGGAGGCAGCTGACCGGGGTGTACACGGTGGACGCGGTGCACGGGCGTGCCCGTGATGGCGCCGAGGACTGCTGCTACTTTGGGACCGGGCGGGGAGGGAGGGAGCTGGAGGACGATACAGGAGCTCAAGGCCAGGTTGCTAGCGTTGGAGGCGGACCGGAGTCCATGCGCCACGCCATTATGTCCATGGGAGACGAGAAGGCGCAGGTTGTCCTGCTCAGGGAGATCGCGCAGCAGCTCTGCAGGGACGCCGCCATTCCCCGGCTGTTCCGCTCAAGGTGCAGCCGAGGCCACAGCCGGTTGTCATGGCACCGAGGAAGGTGGTGAAGCGGCAGTCATCCTTCGTTAAGGTCTTCATTGTGACAGTGATCAAGGTAACTAACTAAATAAGTGCGGGTTTTGTGTCTCTCTGTTTGATTGCTTCATTATAGTTCTACTGAGTTGATAAGTTATTGTGCTCCCAGTGTTATGTTTGCGTGGAGGAATATGCGATGTAATTTAGACATATGTTAGAAATGATAACGGAATATGCAGGACTCTAATCAATGCATTATCTGGAACACACTATTGCTTGAGAACATGTGAAATCATAACGGGTGCTCTTTTGTTCGCTGAATTTTGGCGGTCACTTGTCCGTTTTTGAGTTTTTGGTAAGTAATAATTTGAAATCACAATGGGTGCTCTTTTGTATCCGCTGAATTTTGGCAGTCACTTGTCTGTATTTGAGTTTTTGGTAAGTAATAATGTGAAATCATAATGGGTGCTCTTTTGTATTCCCTGAATTTTGGTGGTTGCTTGTCCGTATTTGAGCTTTTGGTAGGTATTAATGTGAAATCATAATGGGTGCTTTTCTGTATTCCCTGAATTTTGGCGGTCACTTTTCCCTATTTGAGCTTTTGGTAGGTATTAATTGTCTCATTTAATGGTTTGTTGTTGTTAGAAATGGAACGGATGCACAACTTTATTAAAATGCAGAAATATCCATGATACCCTTTTTTCCTCCCCTGAGCGAAGTATGCCCAGTACCTTGTTTTATGTGGAGATTAAACTGAAAAAAGGATTGGTCATGTTTTTGTTGATCTCTCGAGGTGTCCATGATTCTCATTTGGAGCTTATTTTTTTATACATTATTAAATAGTTGACCTCTTGAAACTTTAGTGAGTGCCACCTGTAGAAATACAGATCGTTACTGTATGTATTCTGTTCAATAAAATGGCAGTATCAGTATGTACCCACATTTATATATCCAAGCTCTATAATAGTGCTGGGAATTGTTTATGTTGAACTTGTGGGTATTCATGCTGTTGACAATCTGTTGTTTTCTTGGGATGCAACACTGCTCTAAGACAAATGTACTTTTAGTAAAAGAAATTCTCAGTTACATGGGATGCCATTCTGCAACTTTGAATAAATGTAAACATTTAAAATGTTCATTTTGTTACCACGGTAGCTGTGGGGACTTAACACAATTACTTAAAGATGTGATGTGCTGCAGCAGAAAGATTGTGCATTGGTGAATGAGTGGTTCATCATCCTTTTACTTAGTTCTCTTGTGAAATACTTTCTTCCTTCTGTGTCTCTTAACAAGGAATCTTACTGATTTTTATTACAAGTCTTCCTGAAATATTCGAGATACTGCCCCTCAACTGCACATATTTATAAGTATGGAAATAACTTATGTTGTTGACTTTACGGGATTACTAACTATTGTTATTTGACTATATCTGTGGCACACTATCCTAAGTTTTCATCCTTCGTTGTGCACTCACCCAGTACTCCAGCATTGTATAGTGCATCGTACCTTAACTAGAGCCTTGGTCATGTGTGTTTTCCTGTCACACAGTAGAACCCGAAGAAAGGGCAACCTGGATTGGCTGAGAGCAGGAAATCAATTCTAAACTTAGTTCTTCAATTTATTTTAATGTGACAGCTGTCAAGTCTACTACCGGATGTGTTGAAAACAAAGGAAAACATGTGATCTTATGGTGTCCACATGTTATTTATAACTGATGATTGACTAAAAAAGCATGACTTTTGACCACACTATGCTTAATTTATGAGTAATGGCCCCAGAGTGTTGTCTTGTGCTGCTGTGTAGATTGTGTTATGGATATTTACTTTAGTTAAAGTATGACACGCTTCCATTTCTCTGTTTTAATTACAAAAGGCATCCCTACCAAATCAAGTATCCACTTCTGTACTGCTGTCAACAAGGCTATAAATTACTTTTCATAAGTAGAGAGGAGAGGTACTTATTCTTAGTATTAAATATTAAGGCTATGGCTCTCCTTCCTTGCATAAGTACAGCACCCATTCCAACCTCACAGGCATCAGTTTCTAGAAGGGTTTAGATAAATAAGGCATTGCAGTACAGGAGCATTACACATTGCTGTTTTTGAAAGTTACAAAAAGCTTTATCAGCTTCCTTTTAAACCCATTTTTAAGTAGTTCTTGGACTAGAGACATTAAATGTAATTCATAATTTCATATCGCATCATTTGATTGTTAGCATCTAGTTTCGTACAGGATTTGTTTCATTGGCACCAACTTATTTTTTTGCTGCTTTTTGTTTTTTGTGCCATCCAGTGGGTCATGTCTATCTTTTGCTGGCGAAAGAAATCAACTCGCATTTCACCAATGCTTGGTATAATGGCAGGTATCCTATCGGGATGTGTGGGAGCAATGTCGGATTGATGCTGGTACTGGATAGGTTCCCCAAACAGAGACAAAAGAAGATTCCTAAAAGGAAGCTAAGTGCCTCCACTCTCTGATAATCTGATTACATGCGATCTAGGGAAAGCTGAGTTGGCCTCTGCAATTATCAGACCCCAATGAGCAGTTCTCTAAACATAAAAGCTGGTTTTGTGAAGAAGCGATTGTTGTTGCACATGGTTCCAACCATTTTTTTTTTTCTATATGCGTTCATTGGTTGATTTGATTTTTGGCAGTCTAGCTAAAATGTTCATACCCTTTGTGTTTTCTTCCTCTGCCTGCTTTTTTTTCTCCATTTATTGTTGATATTCCTTTTTTGTGCAGTAGTGTCGAAAAAACGCATTGTAAATAAAACAGCGACTATTTTGATCATTAGCAGTAGAAAGTTTTGACACATCAGCAGAGTTCTTTTTCTTCTCTCTGTCACCTTTTTCTTCCTTTTTTTGTGGAACAAAATCATATTGTAAGCAAATTTCAAACTGAATAGTCTGCTTTGTGGGAAGTCCTCTGTTTTTGGTTTTTAGTGCAATGGCATCAAGATACTGTAAACTTGAGATCCTATTTTAAAGAGAAGTTAGGGAACCAATTTTAGATGTCTTGGATATATTTAGAATCTTAGGTGGTACTGTCATCAATGTCTATGAAGCATTCAGACTTCAGAGTAGCGTCATGTATATAAACACTAAATTAGTGATTCAAAGTTGCTATTAGATATTGACATAAGTTGTAACTCATCTGAAATTTCTTTATGTAGATGTCATCATGTCGACATAAGTTTTAACTCAACTGAAATTGATATACGTAATATTCGTGTCAATTGCTATAAAGCACACCCAGTTATCAATCTCATTTTGAAAGATATGCTATAGCTTTACTGGTCGTATTAAGTTACATATATATCAATATATGCCCATATGGTATTGCTAATGGAGTATGCACATAAGTAGCTACTGCGTATTTCATGGAAAATGTTGCACACATCCTGCTATACAGAAAAAAAATGGAACTGACATTCATCATGCAGTCTATGATTCTGGAACAATATGGTTTAAGATTCTCTACTAAAATCTTTGTGCGCCCAAAATGAGGATTTGCCATTTTAACAGCCTTGCTAACGTGAGCTGAGCAAGGTCTCTTTGATGCCAGAATTTTTATTCTATTATTTGCTTTTCTTTTTTGCGAGCAAGGCTTGATGATGCTGCCTTTGGTCAATTAAAAATATTGAAACATGTTTTATTTGTTTTCTTAACTGCTGCTGTTTATGTGCATATTGCGATTGTGATTGCGTGTAGTGACACAGACGGTGTTAATTTAGTATTGCTTTGAATCTCGTTTGTTTAAATCTGAATTGAGTTTTGTGCCGGCCTAATGAGCCAAGGAAGGTAAAAGCAAAACAAAATTGTACTGTCAGTATTTTAAGTTTACAGATTGTACTGCCTAGGAACAGTAATAATAATTTAAACTTATATATTGCACTGATGGACATATATCACTTATATATTGCACTGAATGTAACTTGTACAAGCAAAACCAACGCACTCTGTATTGTTTTTGTTTGATTTATTTATTTACAGAACAAGATTAGTGGCAAAAGCAGGATTAGCCACACCAACGACTGACACTTAGCACACACATCCAAACAAACCGACTGAGGAAAACGAAAATTCGTGAAGAAATCAGGGGCAACCAGAAACACGAGTCGACGATGCAAATCTCCGCGGCTCATCACCCATCGGGCGTGTGCCCGTCAAACAATGTCGTCACCGACGATGGGCACCACCGCCCGTAACCCGATATTGCTGGCGGGGGCGTTGCCACCAGAGAGTGCTGCTGTTGCTGCTGTGCGGCTGTGTTGCCGCCGTGGCCGATATTGCTGGCTGTGGCTGTGGCTGTGGCGTTGCACTTGTAACTGATGTTGCTGGCTGTGGCTGTGGCTGTGGCTGTGGCGTTGCACTTGTAACCGATATTATTGCTGGCTGTGGCTGTGGTTGTGGCGTGCAAGTAACCGATATTATTGCTGGCTGTGGCTGTGGTTGTGGCGTTGCACTTGGGGCAACGTGACTTGCACGTCGCCACCTTGGGGCGGCGGTTCTTCCCTGTGCTGGCCTCGCCGTCGTCATCTTCGTCGTCCCGAGTCCTCATCCCGAGGTGTCTTTACCACTGACCCGGTGTCCCCAACCGTGTGCGGCTCCGGCCTCTGCATCCTCTCTCGGCATGGTCTCCATCCCCATGTAGGACAGGAGGAGCCGGGCGTAGGAGAGGTACTCGCCGCCCGTCGCCAGGCTCTTGGCGTGCAGGTACCCGCGGCACCTGCCGGCGGGCCGAGAAGCGAGCATCTCCACCCACACGCCCGGATCACCGCCCACATCCCTGTTATCCACGTGCTCCCCCCTCCGGATCGTGTGCAGCTCCTCCTCGTTGACTATAAGGTGCCATTCCTTGAGGTCTTCGAGCTTCTGAACCTTCTCTTCCTCCGCCTTGATGGCCACCCCAGCCTGCTCGGAGAATTTTCATGATTTGCTTGCAGCGCCTTCACTTGATCCTCCCAACTCGCCTTCTCCGCCAACAACTTTGGCTCGTTGTTGAGGAACTCCTTTGCCTTGTTATTGGCAGATTCCAAGAGTTTGGTCATCTCCTCCTCCTCCTTGGTTCGATCCTTCTTTTCCTCCTTGTCGATGAACTTGGTTGCCTCCTCCTTGGCTCGATCCTTTTTTTTTCTCCTCGTCGATGAACTTCGGTTGCCTCCTTGATAAAATCCTCCGCCTTCTTCTTGGCCTCTTCCTTTCCCGTCTCGAGTTCCTCCTTCTCCTTCGCCTCTTTCACCAGATGTTTGGCTTCCTTGATGACCTCATCTGCATTCTTGCAGAATTCATTTACCACCGCCGTGTCCGTGCGCTGGCAACATATCTCCGGGCGGCTCCTTTTTCTCTTGCTCGTTCTTGATGACCTCCTTCGCACGGTACTTGGCACATTGCAGGAGCCGTGATCGTCTCGATCCTCGGTTCGCTTCTCGCTTTCTCCTCTTTGATGAATAGCTCGCCTTCTCCTTGGCCTCCTTTATGGACTTGATGAATTCTAGCTCTGCCTTCTCCTTGGCCTCCTTTATGGGCTTCAACTTTTGCTCTGCCTTCTCCTTGGCCTCCTTATCCTTGGCCTCCTTTATGGACTTGATCAACTCGCTTGTGCGCCTTCTCCGGGCGTAACGCATGACCTCCGCCTTCTCCTGGACAGAATGCATGACCTCCATGAGCTTGTTCAAAACTTCTTGTCTCTTCTTGGCGTCGATGAATTCGTCTGCCTTCTTCTTGGCACAACGCAGGGCTTTCATGACCTTCGTCTTATTTTGTTCTCTCACCTTCTTTCTTCTCAAGTTCCCTTCCTTCTCCTTGGCAAATTCCATGAGCTCGTGGGCAACCGCCCGGGCCTTGTAAACAAGATCTTCCGAGCCGAGATGACCGATGGTGCTCTTCACCTTCACGGATCACCTTCCGCACCATCTCGTTTTGGCCCTCGGTGAGGCGCTTTCTTCTCCGTGCCTTTCGACCTCTATCGCCGTCGTCGTCGTCCTCCGGCGGCTGGCAGGCATTTTCACGAGCTTGCGGTAGGTTGCCTGAAGAGCTTGCTCGGCGCCGGGGATCAGCATCTCCGGCTCCACGACCAGCAGTGCGCCATGTAGTTGGACATCATCCTGCTGTGCGGGTGGCGTCGTGGCGGTGTCCAACGTGGTGAAGTAAGCGAGAACTCCGTGGCGAGGTGCCACACCACGGCGCGCTCGTCGAAGGGCATCCGCAGCTCTCACCGATGGCGCCCTTGCCGACACGCGATCCTCCTCGATGGCGCCCTTGCCGACGCATCCCTCCCTCTCCAGTGTCCGCTGGCCGCGGCTGTCGTTGCACTATGTAAAAAAACGTCTTTTCCACCACGCATTTTACAGACGTCATGCTAAAACGCGTCTATAGTAAGTTACCACAGACTAGCTTTTATCAACATGTGTCTGTGATAATCCGTTCGATGAAGATCACCTCGACCTGGAATGAACATGCGTCTGTAATAGTCCCTAACACAGACGTGTGTTAGTAACAAGCGTCACTATCCCTATCACAGACGCGTACGTGGAATACCTGTGTGTAATAAGGACCGTCACAATCCCTATCACAGACGCGCACAATAAGGACCGTCTGAATTCTTTGGCAGACTTGACGTGCTCATCCATCGCGCAGATTTGACGTGCTCAACGTGTTGGACCTAGTTTTTTTTTTTTTTTTTTTTTTTTGAGAATACGTGTTGGGTACACTATTTTCTTGTTGGGCCTACCAAATTGCTTGCAATCATTGGATCATTGGGCCAAGCTTGTTACCCCACTATTTTCTTGTTGGGCATAGCAAGCTGTCACAAACTAATGTTATTACTCCTCCGACAAGTACAACTTTTTTTTTTTTGACAAGAAAACGGGGCCGTAGCCCTGAAACTTTATTATAAGCTTTGGCAAGAAGCTGCCATGATGGTACAATTACATAGTGGAATAAAATCCCTCAAAACAACATTCTTTTTTATGAGGGGTTCCTTGACATTGGATAACAGGAGCTAGCACTACTACAAGAATTCTGTAGAAAAGCTTGATGGGCCAAAACATGGGCTTCAGAGTTCCTTGCTCTTTCAATTTTGTTGAATCTTAGATTTAGCTCACTGCACAAATGATGAAGACTCTGGCTGAATGACTGAATTCTCCAGTCCGGGATAATGCAAGTACAAGTTCACACTTAACTGACCTGCATCCATAAGAAGAATTTTCAGCTGTCACACATAACTGACAGAAACTTTAAGGAGCACTTCAGCAGGAGGGTGCAGAATTTTGCTACCTGTGTTAAACTATTGGCAATACATATAGCTTCTGGCTACTTCCTTTCCTACCAGCTAGTTCCAGAATGGTTGAGCTCTCAGAAAGCATCGGCCGAAGATTGCTTCACTCTGCAGTTTAGGGACACAGGTACACGATAAATGCCAGGTTTGCTTCACTCTGCACCCATATCCTTACTTCTTGTTTAGGGACTGCAGAGACATGTAAACTAATAAAGCATAGACCGATACTGCCATATCCAAACAGTAAGAAAAAAGAAACTCAGCTATATACTTTCAAGCTTACAGAAAGAGAAACTCGGCTGGACCTTTTGTTTTAGGCCTACAAGTGACCACTTTTGCATATAAGGGTAATATAATAGCAGTTTCCATATTGGCATATTTCCAGCAAACTGTATAGACATACAGAGAAGAATAAAGTAACATAGTGACTTAGCAAGACAAAGTGAACAGCAGCACATGTATACTTAATTAATTAGATTAGATATGAATAAACACATCTATTGTAATAATCAATGAGAAGTGCATATGTCAGATATGAAAACCATAAACCAAAGGTAGTTTGACACTAGATAAGGGCGTAGTAGATACATGGGTAGAAAACATTCTCAACGCTACTCATGGATTCAGTTAGTAAGTCACATGGATGCAGGATACAACTACCCAATGTTCATACCAGGAATGTATCTGCGGATCACATCCAGCCCAAGGGGCATCAACCGTGCAACAAGGCCACATGGAAACAGCATGCAGAACCCACAGTTGTCTCCTTGTCCAGCTCCTGCCCCTGGTCTTTGCATTAATGATTAGAGTTATCAAAATGTTGTGGTGAACACGGAATCTGATCCAGGTGGCCTTGTTCATTAAAGTTATCAAAATGTGAGCAAATAATAATGCTGTGGTGAACACGGAAGCTGATCCAGGTTAAATAATTATTGAACTACAAGCATCTGTCAACACCGTGTAATCCAGATTTTTGAAGACATAGCAGCATGGCCTTGTTGATATAGTGTACTTCCTGATGGATTTAGAAAGCCTGCTGAAACCTGAAAAAACATGGTGTAAGCACTCAATTCCAATAACACTAATAAGAAAAAAACACACCAATTTTGCAAGTTCCATTACCTAGCAAACAGAAATTATCACAGTGCAAGTAACTAATAACATAACAAGGTCAATAAGAGCAGTATGCCGAAATATTGACAATATTACATCTGCGGATCTTTACTCTAAGGTTTTTCTAAGACTGAATGTCTCCTGCCAATAAGTAATCATGTACCTCATCCCGTTTCATTAACTGATTATTTGGTCCTATCAACAGACAACAGTTGAAGTAGAAATCACCCTTTTACAATCAATCGTTATCCAAGCAATCCAAAAACATATATTACCAGGTATTCGTTACAGAAAACAAGGGAGCTACAGGGTGCACAATTAAGCTCTAATTTCTATTATGAGTAGTCCAACAATTGATGCACTGAAAGGCAGAGCAGCATATATGAAACAATATAGCCTTACTAACGATGCTTAAGAGCAAATCCTTGTTAGATAAAAGTTTATTATGAAACAATATAGCCTTAGTGCCTTAATAACGATGCTTCATATTTGTTTTCACTTACAGGTGATATTATTTTAACACCTTAAGCTCCGCCTTACCTACGACAGCTTTATTATAAGGCCTTATTGTACAGTCTTACAACAAGGATGAATATTGGCAATTCTGAAATTTTTGTATATGGACATGCAACTGTATGTCTTTAACAGATGAGTTCCTCATGGCATACTCAAACAAATTATAAAGTTCCAGCTTTGTCAATATGAATATTTGAAGGTATGGAAAGTACTATGCAGAGCATCTGGATTGATTAGCTCCTCAACCTTTGTAATTATGTTATTCGCTCTCGGTGTAACAATCTTCATATTGTAGCTTCCTGGGATCCAATTATCCTCCCATATATTGATTTGTGAGCCATCTCCAACTCTCCAAATATAGCCAAGTTTGAAGCATTCGAGTCCTGCTAATTAACACACTTTGACAAGTATATGAGCTTCCAGATTTCAACTTTGCCTCCAGCAATTTACCATCAGGGCAGTACTTAGCTCTGAGAACCCTTGCACATAAAGACTCAGGTTCATGTAACAATCTCCATACTTGCTTTGCTAGCATAGCCAAGTTAAAAGATTGTAAATCCCTGAAACCTAGGCCTCCTTTGCCTTTCGGCATACATATTTTCCACCACTCTTGCCAATGAATCCTCTTATGATCATTGTCATCACCCCACCAGTATTGCGAAATGGCCATTGTTATTCATTCGCAAATCTTTTTAGGAATTTTAAACACCATCATTACATATACTGGTACAGCTTGAGCAATCGATTTAATCAGGATTTCCTTCTCCCCCAAACTTAGCAATTTTTCCTTCCATCCATTTATCCTAGAATTCACCCGATCAATTAAGTGGTGGAAGCAATCACTTGGATCTGCACCCACCATAGCTGGTAACCCCAAGTACTTATCGCTAAGAGATTCAGTCATAATATTTAGAATTGCACAGACCTCTGTCTTCGTGTTTACCTCTGTGTTACTCGAGAATAAAATGCTTGACTTTGCTTCACTGATTTTCTGACCTGAAGCTGCACAATATCTATTTAATATATTCATCAAGACATCATCATTCTTCCTGTCTGCATGCATCATGACGAGGGAGTCGTCCGCGAACAGCAGGTGTGATATAACAGGGGCTTCTCTGCATACTCGTACACCTTCCAGGTCCCCTCTCTCTTCTGCTCCTTTCAACATGAAAGATAGACCTCCATGTCATCTACTATCATCATATACATCACCTCGCCCTCCTCCTGTTCCTCTCATTCTACCACGTCCTCTTCCACCACCACCTCGAGGATCATCTGTACCAGGTCCCAGTGAAACAAATGGAACACACAGCCAATCACCCCATTCCCAACGCTCTCTATACTATGGATCCCATCTCCACTCTGTAACTTCATGCCCCATGCATCCACAGAAGACAAGTAACAGAAGCCTGGTAATTTTTCATATTGCACTAAGTATTTCATTTTTTTCCTTTAGCGTAATCATAACCACACGCACAAGTGGTTTCTTCAGTTCCAGCCAGACCTTGGCCCGCAAGTATGGTGTAGAGTTGATCTTTCCCTCATTCACTACCACCGTGATAGGCTCCCCAACTTTCTTTGCTACTCTCTCAGCCAACTCCCTCTTCTTCTTTATTAGACCCTCAGGTATGTACGCATGCTCTGACAGGCCGGTTGCATATACTTATAGTTTTCATATATGACGTCGAAAACATGCAACTAACTACCGGTTCAATTTAGTCAGTGATGGCTTTGGTATCCACTCTGCTTGAATAGCTAGGGAACACAGTACACCATTCGGATCATCAATCCCCACTGCCTGTTGGATTGAATGCGCGCACATATAACCATAGCATAACAACAAATAGTTAGCAATGTTAAAATTCAAGTTGGTTTGATGAAAAAAAAATATATATATAAATCAGAGCATGACCAATAGTGTTTGTCATCTGTGGAACTAGTAAAGGAAAATCTGCGTTTGATGCTTCTTGTCACATCGATATAAATGTTCTCTAAACGTATGGGCCTTTTGGCCCCTCTATTTTCATAAAAATAAGGTATCTAAACACTTGTCAGCATTGAGACTTAATTAGTCTGTCATTCAGATGCATAATTTAATATATGTAAATTTCGCAGACATGAAACCCAATCTGTTGCGAGTTGAAAGGAGTTGCTTAATTTTTAATGTTGGAGTAGTTAGAAGGACGCAAGTAACAATTAATTATATTATTTTTACTTGAAGGACACTCTGTATAAACTCAAAGCTTAGTTGTTTCATTCTTCATGATCTTTCCCATGTACACATCCAGCTACTAGGAAAAGCTCCAAAATGTACTTTTAGTAGCAGCTAGTTTCTATTATATAGAGCCAGGTAGCCCTTCTTTGCCCCCACAGATGGTCGTAGACACCATCAAGGTAGAGAGATTATTGTTGAGTGGTCGAATTCAACTATGGAATTAGCCCCTGCTGTCAGCATTTTTCCATAGTAGTTGAATGCTTTTTTTTGTAAAAGATGTTTTAAATGCAGCGAAATTAATTAAACTTCTGTGTTATACAGGACCTTGACTTCACAACCGAGGGAGAATTCACCTTCGAGGCGATTCGAGATAAAAATCGTCAAATTTATTTTGAAGGAGATCTTGGACTCAGATGGCCTGTTTCATCACCATGATTCAACAGGAAACTAAGATGATTGTTAAGATTGCACCGTCCATCGTATGTATTTTGGATTGTATGCAGAGAATATTTGGTTATGTTAGAACACAGTTTGGACTTGTTTTATTAGCACAGTGTGGCCTTTGAAAAATTGAACTTTGAATGATCTGTGATGTATTAGAACTGTGGACTACCTATGGATTATATGTGTTTGTTCGTTTATGGAGAGTAATTAAACTTTAATCTGTGTTGTATTTGTGTTCTCCATTACTCTATGTAGTAATGTATTATTACAGTAGCGTCTGTGTATGAGTGTCTGTATCGGAATTGTTACTACAGACGAGTAGCATGTAAACTCGTCTGTAATCAAGTTCTATTACAGACGCGTCTCCTTTGTATCACAGACGCCTGTGGATTTTATCATAGACGGATGCTTACAAGCACGCGTCTGTAAAGCAAGGTTATTACAGACGCTTCTCCTTTGTACCATAGACGTCTGTGGCTTTTATCATAGACGGATTCTGCCAAGCACGCGTCTGTATTATAACCTTATCAAACACACGTCTGTATTAAAAGCTTATCACAGTCGTCTTGTGACAGACGTGTGCCTTCCGCGTCTATGGTTACCCAAAAACCGCGTCTGTAAAGACGTTTTTTTACATAGCGCCGGTAGGCTATCACACCGTCCGCCGCCGGAGGTGGCTTCCGCTTCCATCTGCCAAGAGTGGCGGCGCCGTGCTCGTACAAGGATTTCCATATGTAATCCTTCCACCCGGCGGCGAGGTGGTCGAGACGAGTCCGGTGATGCCGAAGCGACGGCTCGGGCGGCGCCGTGCACCACAGCCGGTCCAGCTGCAGCCTGGCACCCAGCATGCGCGCATCCAGCGCCCAGAACCACGGGCGCTTTCGCACGGGCGAGGTAGCCCGACGAGGTTGTACTGCACGAGCTGGTCGCCGGGCTTGGGCAGGCCGAACCCAGCACCAGGCACGCCGAGACGAACTCCAGCGCGGCGGTGAAGGTGAGCAGGACGTAGGTGACGACGACGTCGGGCGCGGTGGTAATGCGCGGCGGTGGCTCCTCTGGAACAGCCCGATGTCCACGAACGTGAGCAGCACGACGGCGCGCGCAGCAGGCCGCCGGGGCTCGCCTTTGTGCTTGGTGTAGAGGCGGTCGAACGCCTTGAGAGCGACGAGCGCACCAGGCCGTGCACGTCGGCCGGCGTCGTGATGGTGCGCGGCGCCACGAGCTGCAGGTTCCGCAGCCGGATGGAGTAGGGGTGGCCGAGGTCCACCAAGAGGTGGAACGGGTGGTCGGCCACCTCGTCGTCGAAGAGCTCAAGAGCCTGGGACTCGAACTTGGGTAGGTGCAGACCGCGGCCTGCACGTACTGCTCCTGCGAGTAGATGTCCTTCTGCAGCTCGTCGTCGTCGTCGAAGGTTGCCTTCATCCGTGAATCGGAGGAGTTGATGAGGCTCGTCGCCGTCGCGTTCTTGAGTGCCCATGGCTTCTCCAGGCACTTGAGGATCCCGGGGACGAAGAGCAGGATCGCTGCTCGCAGCAGGATAAGGTCACCTGACCACCATGATGTGCGGAAAACGTACACGGCGACAGTGATCTGGGACATCCATGCATGGGCAAATAATGCCAGTCATATGTATGCTTCCTCCATTGCATGTCCAAAAAAAAAAAAAAAAAAAAAAGCTTAAGATTCAAACTTGATATTTGGTCAACACCTATTCCCTTTTCGCTTTGAGCTTATCAACGAGTCTTATCAGCCATGATATAGCGTTTTTACTTAACCATAAAACAATATCATCCACTTGACTCTAAGGCTCAGAAATTACCACAATAATAAAATCAAAAGAAACTGTACCATTATCATCATAAAAAAGCAAATCCTTGATACAAATAGAACTATTATACTACCCTACAATTTTATTACAAAAGTTAACTCACAAAGTACGCCTATACCTACATATAAATATAAATTGCCTCTAAGAGCATCCCAAAAGATTTGCCAAAAAGACTAGCCAAACTTACGTTTAGCTCATCTCTAAAAGAGTTCTGACAAGAAAATACTAGAGTACTCTAACAAACTCTGTACTATATGTTCTCAAAAAAAAAAAAAAAAACTCTGTACTATATGGTTGTATAGTAGATGGCTGGGGAGATAGGCTATCTAAAAGTAGAGAGCAAAGGGGTGGGACAGAGAGGTACTAAATTTAGTGTCGTTTAGGAGTCTGTTCGAGACGATTTTTATTTAATCATAGCTAAATTTAGCTTTAGAAAATGATTTGGCTAATCATTATAAAAAACTAATCTAAATACCTTTGCTTATAAATAGTATTACAAAATAAATAAAAATTCCAATACATATGATTCCCTTATTAACATGCACCTCTTATGCATGGTCACAATTTTGTGTACATACCCTCAAAGTTTTACTATGTGTTACAACTAATACATCGTTCATTTTCCAAATTATAAGTTACTTTAGCTTTTATAAATCCATAAATTTTTTATGCACCAAGATATATATTGTCTAGATAGATAATAAAAGCCATAACTGTAGAAAACATAAGCTTACAATTTGGAACCGTGGGATAGATTTTTTTTTTTCAGAACGGGCTAGAGTAATATATGACAAATAAATTCTTGGAAACGAGAAATAAACAATAAAAGGATGCACAAAACAAAAAGGACAAGTCTTACAAAGAAAATATGTGGTTGAACTGATGATACCATTGTTCATATTTTCTAGGATGACGAGGCTTTGTGCACTAAATTTTTAGTAATCCAGGTGGAACCCCAATTATATCTATCATATTCAGAATGAGAAAGCCAACAACAGTACATTTTGACCATATATATTGTCAAAAGCTAGACCAACATTGTCTTAAAAGTGTTTTGGCTATCACTCTATTGGAGCATAGCTCATAATAACTTTTGGTTTGAAACAAAGCACATAATAACTTAAGGAGTTGTTAAAAAATTTTGCAAACTTTAAAGTTATCTAAACAAATGCACCTTACATTGATGGGCTAAGGGAGTACACATATCTCGAGGCAAGTGGAAGAATTGGAGCCTAGGAAGAAAACATTTTTCTTTTCTCGACCAGATATATTGCCCGTTTTTCATTAAGAGGAAACTGAAGAAAACATTTGACTACTCCTTAAAACTATATGTTTTGTTAGTCAGAATAAAAAAAAAAAGCAAGCTAAATAATAATATAATGAAGTTTATCCAGTTTCAGTGACCAGTACACTAGAATTATCCAATGCAAAAACCTTTATCTATTTGGCCACTAGATATTTACTGTGTGTTTAGCACCCAAAATTTTGGCCGGATGGGATATGTATGTCACATCGTAACACTGTACCATATTTCGTTTGTTAGTGGTAATATTATCCTATCATGGCGTAATTAGGCTCAAAAGAGTCGTCTTGCAATATACATTTAAACTGTGTAATTATTTGATTTTTTTACCTACATTTAGTACTCGTTACATGTGCCGACATTTTGATGTGACGGAGAATTTTCTTTTTGCATAGTGGAATTTGGGAAGAAATTCTGGTCTCTAAACACTACTAATTCGGCTGAAAGATCGGCAAATATGTGTATGCCGTCCACACAACAAATGGACGTGAATGTAACCGCTGCACTGCAGAGCACTGCACTAACCTGACACACGGCAAGCAAAAGGTATCGTCTCCAGTTCTCGTTGTCCTCGATGCTGTAGGCCGTAATGCCGTCCTGGCCGCCGAGATGCAACAGCAGGACGGGCGCCCACAGTGTGTCCAGGTGGGCGCTCGCCGGGTACCTAACCAGCACCTTCTCCTTGTGCTGGTTGAAGAGGGCGGCCAGGGCGTAGATCGCCACGACGTCGCCGCCCTGGTAGGCCAGCCAGATGAGCTCCCTGAACCAGGGCGGGCGCGGCGCTTGCGGACGATGGCGGCGGCGAAGAGGAAGTACTGGAAGAAGAGGCTGGCCAGGACCAGCAGCCGCAGCTGCCACTCCTCCCACCATTGCACCGCTGATGCGAAGCTCATGGCCGTCCGGCTGGCCTCTCAACTCTCAGCTAGCTCTCGCTATAGCTGCTTGCCGTCTCCGGACATTGATGATGTTGCCTAGCTATTTTGCTGCTCCATTCCTCGCCTCTCTGGCTATATATACTACTAGGAGCTATCGGCTTCTCTAACACGTGCTCCGAGCAGCTGTGCCTGCCGTGTTGTGGTACTTGTTCTCGAGTGCATTTTTGTTTTTAGAAAAGGATGTTCTCGAGTGCATATCATGCCGCTCTCTTTTGTAAGATGCACATGTCTCTTTTTGTTTTACAAGACTTGTTTTTTGTGACTCAAGGCATCAGCCCAGCTTTAAACAAATTAAGAAGATTTTAATGACTCAAGGCATCAGCCCAGCTTCTAATGAATTAAGCACAATTCTAAGTAAATGGTGATGATAATTTTAGATGGCAAATTTAACAGCCATTTAGCATATCTCAGACATACACTAGTTAGAACAACTAACTGGGAGGCTTTACCAATACAAAAAGAACTCTAATTGCCATGTTCATTGCTTTCGCACAAAGGGCTTGCCGCACCACACAAGTAATTCTACCCCAGCTGGCTGAATGGAATATATTCTTAAAAAGAAATGCTTTACATAAGAATGTCGAAATCCTTGTCCTGACTGTGGGATCAGATGCATCAACATTTCATCGAATGTGAAACTACATCATAATTTTATCTCTTTAACAAATAAGCAAGATAGCTGCCAATTGTATATTAAGAAGAAGCTAAAACCTATAAATGGCTAAATGAGCATAACACCATAGCAATGGGACCCTAGAGGATTTGTAAAGAATAGTCATGTGCACAAATCATATCGTTTAGTTTTGGTGATTGAGATGAAAAATATAAGGTTAGAATTAACCTGTACATTAAATATGAGTTAGACAACATGTTGTAATATGATTAACATGAGCTTTATATTTGTATCTTAATCTTATGTTGGATGTGAGGTATGTGCACTTTATGTTTGTACTAGAGAAAGTTCATCTGTGTTGGTTCCAAACCCCCCTCATCGATGATTATTGCCCGTGTTGGTGATAGTCAGTGTTCATCACCACCGGTTCCGAACCCTCGATAGTATTGTGCACCACCGTCTATCTACATGACTAGCCGGTTGTGTTAGGAACACCAACACCGATCTACCATACCGTCCGACAGTGATGATGGGAACATCAACACCAGACTGTGCCATCTAGCAGTGATGATGGGAATATCATAGCTAGACTGGTGTAGCTTTCGACGGTGATGAGAACATTAACAATGGAACGGCTTACCATCCGACAGTGATGATAGAAACATCAACGCTATACCGTCGTACCGTTTAGTGGTGATGATGGGAATATCAATGCTGGACTGGCGACATACCATCCGATGGCGGTCATGATGAGAACATCAACGTTGGACCATCACACCATGTGGCGTGATAATGTGATGAATATCAACGACGGACCATCATACTATCCGACAACGATGAGGTGAACACCAACGCCGAACAGGCATACCATCTAGTGGTGATGATGACAACATCAATGCTGTACTAGCATACCACCAGGTGATAATGTTGAAAATGTCATGGTCGGAACTACATACCATCCAACGGTGATGTAGGTACCAGTGCAGCTAGTCGGGGTTTCAACTAGTGGTGATGTAGATACCTACGCAGCCGGTTGGGTTCCTTCTGGCGGTAATGAGGGCATCGTCATCGCTAGTGTTACCACTATACATCATTGTTGAAAACATGATTGTAGTAATAATACAAAAACTTTGTGGCTTACATCGCCAACAAACAACCATAATGAACATTAGGAAATTGATTATATAAGGTGATGTTCTCCAACGGTGCTCACGACTTGGACCATAATGAATCAACGGATCTTCTTGCGACCCGGACATCTCAAAATCATCCGGCTTCACTATAGGCGACACTAGTATATGCAACACAAGGAAAAAAGTGAAACACAATTAATACAAGCTTTGCTACAAATTCTAAGTAGGTTGCTAGGGCGTGAACTAACTAAAGGGGCCAAGGGGCCAATCTATGAGCGGGTATTCATTTTCGATGCAACCGCTGCAGGTAATGCATGACGTAGAACACGTTGTGATCATTGCCTAAGGGGCTGTATTTGGATAGAACCAACCATTACTACCTTAAACCCAAATCTCCAATACAGACGATGCCTTTTGCTGTTTTTTTCTTCTATTGTTGTAGGACTTATGTGACGAGTCATGACTTGCGACATATGTTGACCAAAGCTATCTAAGAAATAACCCTATCATTGGAAATGTAGGAGTAGTAGCTTGTCTTGTTCAATGTGTTAATGAACGGTTGGATGTTCTCTAGTGGGGTTGCTCGAGAGATGTAAACATTGATAGTGTAGGTCTCTAGGATGATGTCAAGAGCAACGTGATGGTCGCCGCTACATTAACAACGTCCGGTTGCCAATTAGGTTCAACCCTCAAATATAATGGAGTAGAAAATTAGGCATTTACAGCAACATTATTAGATGAAGTTGTAGGATGGATATATGCAACAAGATTTTTTTGCTAGGCAAGCAAGATCTTTGGCAATTCATTGATGGTGCTAGTGTACTTCATTGTCCAGTGATAATTCAGCGATGGTGCTATTGTACTTAATTTTCTGGTGATTGTCTATCACTGGGTTCAGAAGCCTATTTGTATCCCTTCCAACCTACAAAAGCATGCCTCCTTCCTACAAAACAATCTAAGAACTAGCAAGAAAATACAATGTTAGAAAGCGGTATGCTTCCACAATCTATTGCCAAAAATTGTAGGATTGACTAATCTTGTGAATATGAATCTTGGTTGGTTTAGTGATGAAGTAATTGTTTCCCTATTTTCTTGTGGTGCTTCGTCATCTTCATCGTCATCAGATTCGAAATCCCAACCAAAGGATATGTAGCGCTTGTGCCAAGCAACTAAGGAACCCAAGTTTCACCCTAGTGTCTTATTCAACTACACTATACCTTCCCTTAGCTATGTCATCAATGGTCACCTTGGCATACTATACATGCAAAGGACAACCATTGCTAGAAGGATAAGCTAGACCTTTTGTCCCCTTGGTCTTAAAGGGCTTCTCTTGCACCTATAGGTTGCAAGGTGTTGGCGTTGTGGTCTTATCAATAGGAAATTAGATGCATCTTTAAGAGAAAGTGGTATGCTTCCACAACAACCCTGCACCTGGTCTAGGCTGATGAGCTAATTGACACCATCCTAATCTATTGCTGAAGGACGGTGATAAATGCTTCCTCAAATTCTAGATAAATATGGTGACAAATACCATGGTCATAACCTGGTGCAAACTTGCAATTGTCACTAAGATTAATGACAATTTGGTTTGTTAGTCATAGATGATGAGGACCGGCCTGATCTTCCATGAGCTAATGATAAATTCAATTGGTGGAGAGCTCGATGTTGACGATTTGGCTTCAAATCAACATGATTCGAACCTTGCAACTGCAACACCACAACTCCAATGGTTATCAACCAAGCGCATCTTGATTGACCTCGCCTAGAAGGCTTTTCCTACAAGCGAATCGAAGAACACCGACAAGAACAGGTAAATACGCAACCTGATAATTGCAAATATGAGTGATGCAAACTGAGTGATGGGGTTCAAAATCTCGGTTCCAAAAGACTAATCGACATAGTGGAGGAGATCAAGAACGGGGTTCGAGCATCGTAAAATGAATTGTCTTCACGATTCAAATAATCAATCAAAATAGGTGATGCAACACCTTGCCGTGGTCACAAAAAATGATCTACGAGCCTTTTTGAGCTGGGACTAGAATCAAAACAATGGCGTCATCGCCCCTTTCCAACGCATTTAAGAACGCCCCGTTTCGATGTCGTATGAGGAAGTTATGACTGAAATAGTGATGACATATCTAATGAATCTGAGGGTGACGTGGCAGCTTAGTTGTTGACGAGTTGCAACTTAGGAAAGGCCATGGCGTCGCCGTGTCCAGCGTGGCGATGTCCTCTCAATAGATGTGGGATTACTACCCACCTTCTATGACTTAGTCATATGTTCATTGCTATGCCATAGAAGGTGTACAGTGACAAGAAAAAATACAGTAATTGTCACAATGTGTTAGTCATAGAAGGCCTAAGCTCTTTATAGTGTTATCTTGGCTCTCTTACATTTCTTGTTGAACGAAACCTCCATCACCAGAAGGCATAACACAAAAGGAAGTAGCAGCCGCAGCTATGACACGTATTGACAAAACATAACAACACATACATTAGAGTACTATATAATTATAGGTGATCTCATGGTTTTTTTTTTTTTTTTTTTGCCTAATTTTAAATGGGCATATGACGACTGGACAAGGGACATTGGAGGCCACTTGCTCGTGTTGTGATTCTAGCTAGTTCACTTTTGGTCAATAGGTACATCTATATTAGCACATTATTCATAATCAGTCAAGCATGACATATATTGATTTGTCTTAGTTTTAGAAGGTTTAATATATATTGTTTTTCTAATTAATGTATAAAAACATTCTTAGACTAGCTCAGTTTACTTTGGAATTGCGTTACTATATGACGTGGCATCCCTAGTCACCTTGTTCAAGCCTAAAAGTATGATGGATGCGTGGTCATGAGGTTGGAGAGCATACATTTTTTTTAATTGTCAAACTCTGATGGTTCATGATATTACAAAAATAACCACAAAACATGTTATACGCTGTTTTCAAATTTCCTATTTTATTTGTGATGGAATTGTTTGATATTGCCTTAAATATCATTTAAAGGCCATACTGAAATGCCTGCTTTTGTGGCCTATGCATTTTATGACATTGAGACAACTTTTTCTTTGGTGATTACTTATTTGATTTATATTTTCTTTGGCTGACATACATGACCCGTTTTGCATAGCCTTTTTGTTAGACTCAAACCACAAAAACCCACTCAGGTTTGGAGCATAGAAATGAATATTACATGAAAATATGTTATAAATTTGATCGATATTCATGTGGACCACAAAGATGAAATTCTAGGTCAACCTATGCAGAACACAGAAGGAAGTAGCAGCCGTAGCTGGGATACCAACGACCAAGACAACAACACTACATGGAAGAGACAGACTGTTGAGCAAATAAACGCCATACCACGTGAATGCAGAAATAAAGGAACCCAGGATCGATGGCAGAAAATATATATGGAGGATCTCCAATGCGCACCGTTGGCCAGTCAAACATTGTCGTTGCCGTCTGGCTTTGGCATCTCCATCCCAGATGCCGCCGGCGTCATCGGGCGGGTGGCGCCCATGTCTCCTTGGACGTGCAGCTCCGTCCTCTGCAGCCTCTCTGCCAGTGTCTCCATGCCAAGGTAGGACAGGAGCATCCAGACGTAGGAGAGGTA
This sequence comes from Hyparrhenia diplandra, assembly GCA_015847255.1. Classification (NCBI taxonomy): domain Eukaryota; kingdom Viridiplantae; phylum Streptophyta; class Magnoliopsida; order Poales; family Poaceae; genus Hyparrhenia; species Hyparrhenia diplandra. The sequence continues at coordinate 220,072 of JADLZK010008693.1, forward strand.
CTCCCCACCCTTGCCTAGGCTCTTGGCGTGCAGAAAACCTCGGCACCTGCCGGCCGAGAAGCAGAGCATCTCCACCCACACGCCCTCGATCACCTTCCACATCTTCTCCTCCCCTTTCGCCCTGTCGTCTTCCTTGCCTGCTATACACATGAGCCCCTGGGCGAGGTCCCAGGCGGGAAGAACAAGATTCAAACCTTCGGAAGCTGAACCTCGCTTGGCGCTGCGCAGCATCTGTATGATCTGAGAGGCAATCATCTCTTGCTCGCACATCAGTGACGCCTTCTTCTTCTTGTTCTTCTGTGTGGGTACCGTCCCATTTGGAATAGGTGGTGAGGTGCTGTCGTCCTTGTTGCCGACCATTTCCTTCAGCTTCTCGTAGGCGTCCTTGAACAGGCGCCGCCTGGAGCCCGGCATCAGCATCTCCGGGTTGGTGAACAATAAGTAGGCCATGTAGTTGGAGATCTCCCCTGCTTCGGCGGCGGGCGGCGTCTCCTCCATCATGTCCATGGCTGGAACTGGAAGAAGATGCTGACTTGCCTGTGTCGGCGTCGTCGAGGCGGGGGCGGCGTCTCCTCCATCTTGTCCATGGCTGGAACTGGAAGAAGAGGCTGACTTGCTTGTGTCGGCGTCGTCGCGGCGGGCGGCGTCTCCTCCATCTTGTCCATGGCTGGAACTGGAAGAAGAGGCTGACTTGTCTGCGTTGGCGTCGTCGATGCCGTGGAAGTAGCAGAGATCCGTGGCGAGGTGCCAGAGGATGACGCTCTCGTCGAATGGCCTCTGCAGGCTCTCCAGTAGCATGCCCCCAGTGCAGCCCTCGCGCTTGAGAGTCTGCTGGCCCCGGTTGTTGTTGAACTCATGGAAGGTGGCCGCGTCCTTGATGCTCTCCGTCCACCCATGCACGACGACATGGTCGAAGACGAGCTCGGTGATGTCGCCGGAAGACTGGCTGGGCTTCATGCACCAGAGTTCGTCGATGTAGTCCCTGCAGATCCGCAGGAGGATCCTGAGCCTCCTGTACTTCCTGTTGCGGGCCAAGTACCATAGGAGGTTGTACTGGGCAACAAGTTCAGGCCAAGTCGTCCCTTTGATTCTCTGGAAGCAATCAACGTACGGCTTGATGCCGGATATAATGTACTCGAGAGCGGCGGTGCAGCACAGCAAGGTGTAGGTGATCTTGACGTCGGTGTCGTCGTAGTTTTCTCTGTGGCTCTTGTGGAAGAGCCCAATGGCCGCAAACGTGAGATACACAACCACATCCCGTAGCTGGTTACCCCAATAACTTTTGCAGGTCCAGTCACAGATGTTCAAACCCTTGCTCATTTCGTGCTTGGTGTAGAGGCGATCGAAGGTGTTGGAGAGGCGAGACCGCAGCCGACGATGCGCTTTCTGTTTCTTTTGCATCATGTACTTTAGATTCTTAAGCCTGTCATTGTAAGAGAAGGCAAGATCTACGAACAGGTTGTAGGGCTTGTCATTCACTCCCGTTTCATCTGTTTCACCTGCATGGTCCCCTGAACGTACGTAGATGCAGCATTCACATAGGCCTCCAGCGATTTGATGTCGTCGTTGTCCGTCTCGTCTTCAAACATTCTCTCCACCCATGTCTTGTTGGAGGTGTCCCCAATGCTGTGGATGCTAGCACTCTTGAGAGCGAGTGGCTTCTCCAAACATTTGAGAATACCGGGAACGAAGATCAATATTGCAGCCTGCAATAGTCTCTTCTCCCCTGACCATGACTTGCGGAACACGTAGATGGCTACAGTAATCTGACACAGTGGTGAAGGAACGTGAGCACACTCTCTATATATATCTTAAATAAATTTATATAATTAAGGACCTTTGAGTTTGTCCTAATAAGTTAAACTATTCAGTTATTTTATTTGTATTTCAATTACAAAATGGGTATAAGTTTCTTATTCGAGTCTTGCCAAAGTTCACTGTCTTGTCTTAGTACATATGGACAACAAAAAATAAGCCTCTACGTTTGCTCTCAATGTCTAAAAATTGCCAAGTCAATCAATCTTAATATTTATAATTGGATACTCGAAGCAAACTCCACATTAATCTTCATAAGACACATTAGTAAAAAAAAGGGAAAATTTTAAATTTATCAGAAGAAAGAAAAAAAACATATGACCTTTAAATTGGTAGGATAATTGAATTGTTAATAATATTCATTGGATCTATTCCATTTTTTAAATATTACCCACTTCTATCACAACGAAAATACATAAAGTACACCTTAGATTTGTTATTTGCATCAAAACTACCTGCCTTTGCCATTATTTAGAAAAAAACATAAATTAACCCCTAAAATTGCATCTACATCACTTTACCATTGTGAAAGATAAAGCAAAAGTAACTCCTTAAATTTTCTTTTCAATTAGTCACATCTGCCATTTTAAAAAAAGAAATAAAGAATATAAAATAACTCTTTAATTTGTATCTAAATTATCAACCTTTGTTCTTCTAACAAAAGTAAATATCCTACAAATCTATGTCTAAATACCAATATAAACCACTAAAAATAACTCAAACAACATAAAATAGTTGACATACTTAAGCTTAGGTGTTAACTAAATATATATTCATGATGTCATAAAAATATCCAACAAAGAGTTGACATAATGAAGCTTAGCTGTTAACTAAATATGTATTAAAGACCAACTCAGGTGCAATGCAATGGTTAACAATACCTATATATCTTAATACTAGTAATAATGTGTGCTTCTCATGGTACAGCCTCCAAATTAATACTTGCAAGATGATTTAAGAAAAAAAAAAGATAAATGATATATATTATCATAACAATTATAAACGTTTGGCCCTTAATTCGTTTGGCTCGTTGAGACTAGCAACCATTGATCTATTATGTTTCCTAAAAAATTTATCCACTTTTTTTCGTTAAAACGCATTAATAACCCTCTAATATTTGTATCTAAACTATTAAACTTTATCATTAACGAAGACAATTTTATGGTAACCCCTATATTTGCATTTCAATTACCCATATTTGCTATTATAAAATATAATATAAAGCAACCACAATACTTTGCATCCAAATTACCCACATATTTTGCTATAAAACATAGACTAAATATCCCTCGAAATCAATGTGTAAATTGCACCAATAACAATTCAAGTAAACATGAATACACTAGAGATAAAAAAATATATACTTTTGTAGTTTACCGATCGCCAACTAGGGATTACAGACTATCTATGAGTTTTGTATCAAGAATGAAGAAGGAGAAAATATAAATAATTTGAATTAGTTGTATATATATTTATAATTTATTGAAAAACTTTCAATCTGTTACTTTTGTTATCTCAGATTCTAGATCGTGCTGAAGCATGGGTTCATGGATAGTTATATTACTATTTGGTTAATAAAAAGAGATTTCAACATTTTCTTCGCTCACACCTACAGAAACGATTTGCTGCAACTAGACCTTATTTCTGTAGAGGCAGTTCTATATTAAGCCGTCATTACAAATGGTTCTCAACGAAGTAAGCCCCAACAAATCGATTTGTTGGGCGGTAAGTGTTTTTAGTCATCATTACAAATAGCGTCTATTTGTAATCAAGGGCGGCTATATATTGAGCCGCCCCTACAAATAGACGCCGAATATTTTAAATTAAGTACAAAAAAATAAAATTTTAAAACGACCTTCGATGAACAAATAACCAAAATAAAAATTATAGATCCCGAGAAGTTACTTAAACTTTATAGTTGACAAGTTTTTTATTTGAAATTATCTTGTCATGCAAAACTACATTTGAATTTCTAAAATTTGAAATTTGAATTTTTTCAAACGACCTCGGATGGAGAAACAACCAAAATAAAAATTGTCGATCCCGAGAAGTTATGAAAATTTGTAGTTGACATGTTTTTGATTTGAAATCATCTTGTTATGCAAAACTACATTTGAATTTTTTTATGATTTGAAATTTAAATTTTGTAGACTATTATCGGTTGGAAAAACTTCCTAAATGAAAGTTGTAGATATTAAAAAGGTGTGAAACTTTGTAGTTGACAACATTTTTATTTAAATTCATTTAGGGCCTCAAACAATCAGTTTACACTCGGTTTGGTATAATACTGAGGGGAACCGAAATGGAATACGAGACATAAGTGAGTGTGAGGTGCAGTGGTAGAGGAGGCTATACGTGAGGGTGAGTCAGCGGCTTTGAACCCCGTGGCCATGAAGCACGCGATTTTCGTGCGAAAAATGTTGCGATTTACGACTTCAGCGGAGCTGGCAGGTGGCTGACTAGTGCAGGCTTCCCGATTAAAAAATGTTTTATTATTTTTCTCGTATTTTTCTAGTGAATCTGGAAATAACGCCCCCTACAAATCGATTAATTAGCACTGGCGGTTCAAAGGGTCACCAGCCGTCCCTAAAAAAAATACTTGCTGTAGTAGTGTCTGTTTATGATAAAATTACGATGATGCAATGGTAATAACATGCATAGGTGGCTAGGTGCACCAAGAGTATGAAATTTGTGATGAAATTGTTGGTACCAGGCATGCGATTGCACAGATCATCCTTTGTTTAACACTAAACAACTGAAACATCAATAAAATTTAGCACAAAGATATATATTTGATGTGGTATTTTACCAACCTGAGACACTGCAGTTAGGACATGACGCCTCCACAGCTCATTGTCCTCGATATTATAGGCGGTTATGCCATCTTGCCCACCAAGGTGCAGCAAAAGTATAGGTGCCCACAACACCTCCAAGCTAGCATTAATGCGGTGCGTGGATAGCCATTCTTGCCTTTTGTGACGATTGAATAGGGTGGCAAGTGCATATATAGCTACGGCATCGCTAGCTAGGTAGGCGAGCCAGGTTAAGAATTTGAACCAAGGAGGGAGACAACGCTTACGCAAGGATGCGGCGATGAAGAGGAAGTATTGAAGGAAGAGGCTGCATAGGACGAGGATGCGCAACTGCCACTCCTCCCACCACTGCACTGCATCTGAGAAAGCCATGATCGAATCCACCCTACACACTATTGGATGTTGTGAAGTCTCAGCTCTAGAATTGCCGGGGATGGATGTCCATCCTCCTTCGCCGCTCCTCTCTTTAAATACTGTTAGCTCTTAACCCTCGGGGTAGATTCCCAAAGAAGTGTTGATTCTTTAAAATTTTATTTATTATGTGCAGTGAGTATTGTGTGGGGACGCGAGAAGTGGTTGGCATTATTATTCAATTCCTGCATGTCACATTACAAGTTGAGTATATATAAGGGCACTGACGCCATGTTTAGATCCCAAAATGCAAACCGCAAAAAGAATGCCAACCACTTTCTTTGTTTCGGTTTTTGCTTTTATTTTGCATGGGCGTGCATATGGGACTGTGCGGTCTGTTTGGGCCCGTTTGCATTGGCCTGCTGTTTGCGCCCATGGTGTATTTGCATGTGCTTACGCTGGTGTTTTTTTGTTTTTGGCATGGCGCTCAGGCGCTCGCGTTGATTGGCCTGCTGTTTGCATGGCACTGTTTGGCGGGCAGGATTGAAAGGCATGTTGGGTAAGCACTATTGTCACGGCCGGTCAACACATCACATCGAGTGTGTGCAATCTAAATCAGAAGGAATAGAGAGTGTACTCAGCATATGGGAGAGTGTAGGAGCACGAATCTTAAAGCATATTTAAAAGGCGTAGATAGTACAGGTTGAGCATATACATGCTGCAATACATATTTGGGCAGGATTCATTTCGCGGCGAGGAGGAGCGTGCCTTGCTCGCGCGTTGTTTAGGCAGAGTTCTATTTGTGCGCGTGTTGTCGGCGTTTTGTTTGCGCGTTTTGAGCGAGCGCGGACGAGAGGCGAGCAGGTGTGGCGTTGATGGAAATCGAGGCGAGCGGGCGTGGCACCGAGTATTTGTGTGGTCTCGGCGGTCCAAGAGGCAAGGGCGCCAGAAGGAGGTTTTTAATGCAAACGAGGGGAGGGGCCAGAACGACATTTTTTTCCATACAGAGGGAGTATCGTAGATTTGGAGTCTAGATAAAACTTGGATTCTTATTTTTTCTTCCTCTGTCTTTCATAAATATATTGCTAAAACTTGAATTCTTGGTTTTTCTTCCTCTGTCTTTCATAAATATATTGCTACATCAGGAAAATACAATAAATAGGAAGGGTACTCCTTCCGGTCCTATATAAGTGGTGCGGGGAGCACGTTCATTGCAGCTGTCAAGATCAATTAATCCGGGTTGATTTGACAGCCGCGCACCCCGGCCATGCTTGAGTTGGCCCACACACTTCATTGTCTAGAGGGCTTCGTTATCAGGCTCCGTAATTAACTCTTGCTCCATTACCGTGTGTTTGGATGCGGGATCACTAGGTTGGGATGGCTCCAACCCTCGTTTTGGGGAACGGAGCCGCCCGTTCTTTTGTTTGGTTGCATTCTTGATTTTGGGGACGGAGTGGCTCCATCTGGTGTTTGGTTGGAGGTACCAGGAACAAAGAACGGGAAACAACGGAACAACGTTATTTTTGTCATTTTGCATCAAGAGCCCTAGAGTTTATTAAAATTCACCAGGTCCTGATCTGAAATCACTTCTCTCTAGTACTTTTACATAATCAACCCTGAGAGTGAAATAAAATTCTGTAAATGCCCCCTTCTTCTTCTTCCTCCGTATTCGAGCTCGCGGACCGGATGGACGGGAGCGCCGCCATCGCACGGCTGGCCGCCCTGCGCGCCCTGCCCGCGACGGATCGCGGCGGGCAGCCACCGAGCCGCTGGCGCCCACCATGGCTAAGAAGGTCCGCCGCTGGATTTGCGCCCCGCCCACCATGGCCGAGGAAGGCAGCTCCGCCACCATGGCCGCGTGTGGAGGGAAAGGTGGACGCCGCCGGTGGGCCTCGCCGCCACGCCACTGGCAAGGATGACCGCTGGGCCGCTGGGGGGCACGGCCGCGCCGCCACGCGGCGGAGGGAGAGCAGCGCCGGGTTCGCCTCCAACGGAGAACCCGTGACGGAGGAAGGGCCCGGGGTTCGCTCCATCCGCGAGATTTCAGCGGATGGAGCTTAACCCAAGATCCGAGGGAATATTCGCTCCCGGTTGGCTCCGCCCCCGCACCTTTGCAACCAAACCTAAAAAAACGGGTCGGCTCCGTCCGGGTTGGAGAAATTCCTCCAACCAAACAGACGGTTAGCTTCGGTATCCTAAGTACGCCAAAAAAATGGGCCAAATGCAAAACAGTTGTGCGCCGAGATAAAATGGTCCGGAGGGAGTAACAAATAGGCTTAAACTTTATGATAGTGTGAGTGCCCTAAGCCTATTAGGCTAGTCTAAACTAGAGTATCATAAGAGTTTAATTTATGAGCATTAAATAAGCTAACATGATATAAATGAGATGAGAGAGTAAGAATAAAACGAGTTTTATGGGGTTGAAACTTAAGGCGTCCTAAACAGTAAGAGACAACAGCTAGCTCACACGGAGTACTACTTGCCATGTCACTGCCACCTCATTAAATGGCCAGAACAGGTAAGTGATGTTTAGGGCAGTCCCAACGGCATTAAAGAGCCCGTTTCTATCTTCATTAAATCGATAAAAATTTAAGGCGACGCTCCTTTCGATGAAGAAAGAGAAGAAAATCGTCGACACCGTTTCTTCACCGAGAAATCGAAGTCGACTCTTGCACCGAGGCATGAAGAAACGGCAATTTCACCGTTGGGGAGAAACGACCGGGCGTCGCGCGCGTTGATTGCATTGCCCTCGCCATGCTCACCCGCAGGCCGCGCCGACGGAGCCGGAGGCCGCGGCCGCGGCGCCTAGGCCATGCCGAGCCTTCCGGACGACGAAGCCTCGACGCCATGGTCCCGCTGAACTCGCCGCGCCTTAGCGCCGCTCCGCCGCGCACGCACATCGCTGGGCCGCACGCTTCGCGCCGGCCACAACACGCCCGCGCAAGCCACATGCCCGCCACGCCGCCTCGCGCTGCCTACGCCAAGCGCCGCGCCGCGCCGCTTTTAGCGCCGGGCCGCGCGTCCGCCCGCTCGCGAAGCTTCACGCCGTATGTGAGGGGGCTTGGCGGGCCCGCCGCGAGCCGCTCGCTGCAGCTCACGCTCACGCCGCGACCCGCCAGCCGCCGTCCAAGGCGCCCGCCGCCACCGCGCTCAATCACGAAACGGGAGAGAGAGGAAAGTGGATAAGAACGCTGCTCGTGGTGGCTGTGCGCCTTGAATGGGCGGAATGAAACATTATTGTGCTGGACCTCGTATTAACGTAGGAGATAGTTTCTAGTGATCATTTTTGTCGACGTGGTTGTTTTGACTTCGTGCCCGGTGTGTTCATCGTTGGACTGTCCTTACTCACTAAATGGGCCGTACATGTAAGGGATGTTTTACTTAAATTTTCTTCCTCTCTCCGTTACTTCTACCTCCTCGGTTTGCTCCTAAAGCCTCTCCGCCCTCGTCTCCTCAAAGACAGTAGCCGAGCCGCCTGTTGACACCTATTATAGCATAAAATTACTAGTCAACTAAACATGAATAAAGGTTTAAAATGAATATAAACATAAGTTTAGGGGTTTAACTAACATAATTCCATGAGTTTTGGTGACTTATATATTTTCGAGGACTTAAACAGATAAATGCAGAGAAAGATGGAGAAAGTTCCTAATATACAAGACATATGATGACCAGACTTGACCGTGAAGCAACTCAACCCGAAAAGTGAACTAAAACATTCTAGAAGGTACCGTGAGAACACCGGAAGGAGCCGAGGTCGAGGTGGCATGCCACCCGGGCGCCGCCAAGCAGTTAACTAGATCGGCCGCCAGTGGGTCCCACATGTCATCCTCACCTTTCTAGGTCGGTTTACTACCGACTTTGAGGTTGTATCTACACCGTTGCCAAGGTCGGTTTGATCCAAGGGTTCACGTTCATCGCCAAGGCCTATATAAGAAGACCCCCCGCCCCAAGGTTAAACCTAATTCATAACTATCTCATTCTATCTCATTAACTCTTAGTTGTAGAGGGGTCCCTTGTAAGGATCAACTCTCTCTAAGGGATTAGTGAAGTAGAATTAGATATGTAATTAGAAGTAGATTAGATCTAATCAAGAGTGAATATCAAGTTGAGAGATTAGATCAAAGAGACTTAGTTAGAGTTCTAGATCTATTCTTGAGAGCAAAAGAGTGAGTGGAGGAGAAGAAGGGGAAGCACCGGACATGTCGGTGACTCCTCTATGCTTGTACCTCACGGGATCAAGGGCCTATGGCACTTAATCCCCGAGACTTCTATGGTGGCTCAATTTCTTGTTTGAGTAAGTATCATATTATCTTCGTGTTAGTATTTTTCTTAATGTTCATAACTCTTTGAGTACTTTAATCTATGGGAATCTATAGATTAGAGGGGTATACTTAGGTGTAGGCGTGGTGCTTAGATCAAAGTTACTTATGAATGCACCCTACCTTCCGGATGTGGTAGATCGTGGTAGTGACAGTACTATTGATTTCTTTGGATTCCACATCCCGTTGGATAGGACACGTGGGGACGCATGTTACCGGGGAATAGTAAGTTTCACCCCTTACGTTCCCTTGAGTACGCCCCTTTAAGATCAATATCAACATAACTTACAAGAATGAGACCTAGACAACCATAGGAATCTTCTTACCTCTTTATCCTCTCCCGTCCTTGATTGATACTCAGGGATTAGTTATATGCCTCAGTTATTCTCATACCATCCTCCCTGTGGATTCGATATTTAAAACCCTCTCCCGGGTGAAATGCTCACCCAAGATCCGTTCGCTTGGCGGATTATTATAAATATTTCGTAGGCTTATCAAATACCAACACCGCCGAAGGCCCCTGCGCTGGCTCGCATCGGGTACTACCGAATCCGGCCGACGTGGTCTGGTCCGGCCCGCCGCTCCGCCGCGCGCTGGCGCCGCCGGACTACAGCCCAGATGCGCCGAATCCGACCCCCGCCGGAATCCGCCCTAGCGTCGCGCAAGGCCTCCGTCCTTCTGTACCTGCGCTGGGCGCCAAGGCCCTCTGCCGCTGGCCGAGTCTTCCCCCACCAGGCTCAGGTCCGTCTCTGCCGCCCGCTGTGCCGCCGGACTCCGGTCCGGATGCCATGCTCATTTTTCCTATATTGAATCTTGCTTGGTCCCAGCTTCCCATGCTGTGCCGTGAAAGACAGCATGGAGAGAGAGTGCGGACCAAATGGAGAGGAGAGAGAGCTGAGTGGTTCACGGGTCATCACAAAGATGGAGAGGCACTGGGGAAATTTGGCCGCGGCATTTGTCATCAATGTTTCTATTTTCCATTGATTTTTTGTTACTTTTTACAATATTTCTAAATAATTTAATATATGAGCGAGTAACAAGTGCAAACTAGTACACAAATAATAAGATGCCATACACTGATCAAATTATATTGGGCGTGGCTAGCGTCCGACCACAACCATAAAAGTTCCGGGAACGATCGGGTTGTGGATCGAACGGGATCGTGGAACCAGAACGCTTATTGAGAGAGGATTGTGCACTGTTGGGATGAAACTAATCTAAATTACTGCTGGAACGGGAACCCACGTTATGTGGAACGTGGCCACGTTCCATGTGACTGGTCCGACATCCGAACACTATAGCACTTGTCCAGACGCGCGCGCCTGTCTGCCAGCTGATGTGTACTGTCGTTGTGTGCCCAGGATGATGCACGCGGCCGCATATGGCTGCCACAACGTGCTACCCTACCTCGGGATGGACGGAAAGGCATAATGAACTCACTTGCGCTTTTGACAGGCGTGCAACACCAAGCCAAATTGTTTGGTAATCAAATAAAAAGGAGAGCCAGCGTATATCCAGCAAGTATAGAGTACCAGTAGTACGACACTGCGCGCGCACGCGTTCACACCGGCCAGCTCCACGAGCATCAATGCCCCTGTCAATCTGTATCAATTTTGACCAAATTTGTAGTAAAAAGTATTAGTATTTGTCTCAAAATAAAATTATTAAGCAAATATATTTCAAAACTGATCTAACGGTACTTATTTTGTCTCATAAGTGTGAGTGTTTTTTTATATAATTTTATTCAAAGTTCGTGATTTTTGACTCCCCGAAATATGAGAATTGCATGTTTTCTGGAACGGAGGCAGCACTATACGGACCGCCTCTGCCTGCCTCCTCTACCTGCCTCGCTTCCTGTGCTCGCTAACAAAAACAAATGAAACATGAAGCACTTGCTCCAAGATTGGCTTGCCCTCCGATCTACTATTAAAAGTGTTGACCTACTAGAGTGACATGCCATGATCCTACGATCGATGTAATGAAACTCTTATGATCATTCAATCTTAATCAACAATTGAGATATAAAGGTATTTAATAATATACAATTACCAATTATTGGTATTCTCACCACGGTTTGAATAAATCTCGATGTGCCAGCATTTAGGAATTCTTATATATATATTTGGTTATTCTTTTGATTTTAATCAGCATACTCCCCGCCGCCGGGTCGTCGACGACGTGTGAGGAGGCCCCCAAGGCCAAGATCCCGACGCAGGCCGTAGCCACAGTGGACCAGTTCGAGGCCGCCGCCGGGAACTCCTTTGCTCAGTCCGTCCTCAGGGGCCTGTGGGGCAGCCGGTCCGCCACGGAGGAGCGGGTGAAGGAGCTCCTCGGCCGAAAGTGGGCTGCGATTGGGCCATTGCTGCTCACAGTGGCGGCTGAGCGGATCGTCGGGGATGGGGCCGCCGAGACGTGGCGTGCCGCGGATGAGGCTTAACCCGTGCCAAGTTCCGCATTTTGGGTGAGGATTTTTTTTCCTTTTTGGTGTGTGGTTACCAGGGCATTAGGGTTTGATGAGAAAATCTGTTGGTATGCTCTGGATTGGATGAATCGTGATGCTATAATTTTGCTCGTGCCATGGAGCAAAGGAGATAACCTAGATAGCACAGATGCAACTCTAAGTTTATATTCACATTGTATTTCGCTGTAGCATTGTGATTTGAGTAGATTGCTTTGTCTGTGATGCAAATGCAAATCAAGGAACTGGCGTGTAGTGGGGCTTTGTTTTTTCATGATAACTAACATCTATCTCTATGGAATTTATATGTTTTCTTATCTTTTGTTTTCTCCTATGTGCATGTAAATCCCACATCAATTATCACTAATTCTCATAGAAACACGTGAACAATTCTATTGTATTCCCTGCCGCAACGCTGGGAATCCTTCTAGTTTTTCGATGTTGCAGTACATAGTTTTGTGATGTTGCAGTTCATTTTTTTATATTTGCCGTACATATTTTTTCGATGTTGCAGTACATATTTTTTTTCTTGCTGCAATTCATATTTTTCGATGTTGCAATGTTTTTCCAAGCATATTTCAAGGGTGTTTTCCGTGTGTTTCAAAAGGCTGCTTCAAGTATCTCAACTACAATCAGTTGCCATCATTGTTTTTGGATGTTTCAAATATAGATCGGAGGTTTCATCTCTATCTTCATTTTTTTTCTGCTGTCTCACGTTCGCTTCGGTGTTTCTTCCTCCTCCGCCTAGCCCAGGCTGGCATCTGCATCCCTTCCCCCTCTTATTCCTAGATTTGGCTTAGCCAATTGCTGTACTCGTGCGGCGGCATGGGCCCCTGCATGGGCAGGCGCAGGCACATACGGAGTATAGCGCAGCACATGAGCAGAGCATGCGAGCAGCCGGCACGCAGGAACATGCAAGCAACGACAGGAGGCAACAGGAGGCAACATGCGAGCAACCGTGAGCAGCAGGATCTTGCAAGAGAGAGAGAGAGAGAGAGGAACATGCGCATGCGAGCAGAGAGCAGCATGCTACCGTCCGATGGCTGAGGTCTTCTTTGTCGAATTATTTGTACAGTATATGACTATCGGTCGTCTTTTTGTCTTCTAACTCCCGTGGTCCTTCCCATCGAATCTTGCGGTCAAGTAAATGTTGTTATTGTTTCTCGATTCCGCCAGCCCACATGCCGCCCACATGCCTGCCATGTGCTCAATATTTTACTCCCGGCGATCTCATAAAAAAAAAAAAAAAAAAAAATCTCTACATAATCTACACCAAAGCCTACTCCCTCCGTCCCCTTTTTACATGTCGCTATGGGGTGCGTGCCAGTTAAACTTTCTCAACTTTGACTACGTTTTTAGAAAATACGTGCAACATTTGTATCTCGAATAAATTTATTAAAAAAACTAAACTTAAATATCTTTCCAATGATACTAATTACTTAGCATAAATATTTATAAATTCTAATATATAATTGCCGGTAGTTTGAAAACGTTGACTTCTCGGGTCGGAACGACATCTATTTAGGGACGGAGGTAGTAGCTCAAAACTTCACCGGCAAATAAATACTAGACTACTCCTCCATGTGCTGCGCCCCCTTCCATGCTCGCATCTTTGGCATACAGTGATGTTCTCCTCCTCAAGGTCAAGGCACCTTCAGTCCTTCATCCACTCTTGTCACATTATTGTATCAGAGTGACAACGCATGTTGGAGATAAATACATATTACAAACGGCTAAAATAATATCCCTACACCCTTCCTTAGGTATACCTAGAGTTTATTGTGCCATTTCAGTCCTCCTATTTTACATTTCTATCGAGTGGGCTTGATGATTTCTACGAGTTTCTTATGTAGGCAATTGAACCGGTACTCCTCTTTTTAAAAATTACACACATCTCAAACATCTAATATCTTGATTCACTACCGGATCCGGGCTCTTTGCCTAGTGCCGTAGGCTTTTCGGCAAAAAAAAATGCACTCGGCAAAGAATAAGCCGACTGTTACACTCGGCAACGCGCATACGGCAACGTTTACTCGGCATAGAAAGCCTTTGCCGAGTGTCAAATATCGGGCACTCGGCTTAGGCTACGCTGAGTGTCTCACGGTCTTTACCGAAAGTGTCTCGCGTGCACCACGACGACGAGAAAAGCAAACTGATGGTGAGCAGTTTTGACGCCCTTCTTTGCCGAAAGTGTCGTGCTGTCACACTTGGCAAAAGAAATTGTATATATATATTTTAATTATTTCTTTGCCGAGTGTCGGTCACAAGTAACACACGGCAAATCCCTTTTCCTTTTTTATTTATTTTCTTTGCCGAGTGCTACCATGAAAAACACACGGCGAAGGCCTTTTTTTTTTTTTTTCTTTACCGAGTGCTGCCACGAAAAAACACACGGCAAAAGGACTTTTTAATTTTTTTTATTTTTTTTGCCGAGTGCTATTACTTAAAAACACAAGGCAAAAGGACGATATCTCATCATATGCCGAGTGTTTTTTTTTTTTTTTTTTCCCATATTAGTTTCACATTACCATAGGTATAAATAGATCACATATCTCACAGGTCCACATGGATCACAAATATATGTCACTAAAAGATCCATAATTCACATAGTTCATCACAACATGTCACATAGTTCATCACAACCATCCATAGTTCACGTAGTCCATCACAAAGCATCCACTAATGTCACTAAAGCACACAGAAGTCCACTAATGTCTATCACAACTCACGGCGCCGGATCTAGGCTGCCTTGCTCCCCAACCGAAAGCTGGATATTGCTGAGCCAAAGATTCTTGCGCTGGCGCAGATTGATGCTCACCCGGAAGCACAGGGTTATTTGACGCCGTCGATTGGTGTTGCACAAAGAAAGTACAATGTGTGAGACAAAATTTAAGATAGGTTATGAAAACTTGTAAAATAGCAAGATAATGTTGCTAGTTCAAAATTTCGGCAGCACCTCCCCGCACGGTGAGGTTTCCAAAACCCGCAACATAACAATGGCTCGATGGCGCATACAACACATATATCCATATGCACATACCATGGTGCATTCAAGCCAACATTTCATCATCGGATTCACATTCATATATCCACATGCACATTAGAAGTCAAGTTGTAGAAACTCACAGTCGGTGGAGTGTGAGCAGGCTGTTGCGGAGGGAATAGCTCTGGTGGCGGCATAGAAAAGCCGCCTTGGCTGGCGATTTAGGCTTTCATATACTCCCACATTGCTGCATTCCACGCATCAGACTCCTCCCGCTGCCTCCTCTCTTCCGCCAACTCGTCCTACAATATTTGACCCCCATGTTATAACGCAAAGCAAAGGTATGTAAAAATCCATGCACAAAGAATGAAAGTGAAGTAAGCTGTAGTGCCGACACCAAGGTTGGCCATGTGCGAATGGCCGGGCTCAAGCTTGAGGTACTTGCTCGAATATTCGCGAGTTTCCCAGTGCTGCGCGGGTCGATTGCACCGTCGCCGATATAGTATTGACCGTGCTTCTTCCCTTGTCCCAACTTCATGACAATTTCTCCATCAACGGGATGGTCTGCGGGGTTACTGTCCTGCCCATGGACCTGTTTGTACATCTCCGCAAAATGGCGGAGGCAGGAGTGTATGGACGGGTTGTTGTAAGTCTCGCCGGGGCCTCCGGGTTGTAGCGCCGACGGACTTTGCGGGCCGGGTGTGGGCCATTGCCCACGCCGAGAACTCGGAGCAGGACTCGCCACCATGTGAATCCGACTGCGAAAGAAACAACAGGGATAATTAGAAATTTGCATACTTGAGCTTTTAGACTAAAGAAGTGGATTAAGCGTACCCATCTAGCTGCGTAGTGTTGACACCTGCTATTGCATATTTTTTAATAGTCAACTAAACATGAAATAAGGGCATAAAAAGAATAACAACACAGTCTAGGGGCTTGACTAACATAATTCCACGAAGTTTTGGTGATTTATATATTTACAGGGATTAAACAGGAAAAGGCTAGAGTTTGCAAGCCATACGATGCAAAGACTTATCCGCAAAGCAACTCAACTTGGCTACCAAGAAAGAACAATCTAGAAGACCCCAAAAGACAGGCCCCAGAAGGTGGGACCCACCTAGCATCTGACCGGGGCAGCCCGCGGGGAGGGCGAGGGCAGCCGCTATGCTACAGTGACGTGGCACTCTCCCCTTTGGCATGGACTCTTCCACCGCCATTGTCATGCAATCTAAGTCGTTGCTCAAGGTCGGTTTGATCCAAGGGCTATGGTGCATCCAATGGAAGACTCTAGAACATGAGCTGTGGGATTAATGGGGCCCAAATCAGAATTCGGCCCATCCAAGCCTATGTGCATTATAATAAGATATGGTGGATGGTTTAGTACCACATCGCTTGCTAAAGGTGGAGGAAGGCCAGGAGACCCCTATATAACCAGACCCCCTAGCCCTTGGGTGAAACGCTAATTCATTACATTCATTATCTCTCGACCTGTTGGTCATCGAGGTGTCCCAATGTGAGGACAACCTCTCTTCCATACTAGAGAATAAGGGATAGACTCTCCAATGTAGTAGATTAGCAACTAGAGAGTTAGGGAGCTGAGCGGGCCTCCTCGATTACGGAGAAGTCTTCTTGAGTTTGGTATGTCTTGTATCCTTCCTTTGTAAGACTTATGATTTATATATTTATCTTCTCTATTTACTTCCATGCCTTTCATATAATTGGTTAGTATAGTTGATATGCCTTTGCATGGGATCTCCACTCGTATTGAGGGCTCTAGTTATCCATGGTAGCTAGAGTAATAATCAATAGCGTAGACTTGGTGTCTAGGCTATGGGTTACCTGAGGTTGCGCCCAATCCTACGGATAGTTGTGGTAGCCCCAGGGGTGATAGCCCTGACGGGCCTGTGTAATCCACCACGTTTGGGTTGGTGTTTTCGTAGAGCTTTTGGCGGCCTTCTCCCAACTACCTTCTTCCGGTCTTTCGAGAGTTGGGATGGACTCTTTGCTCCAAAGTGCTTTGGTGTGATTGCTATCATAGAACCTAAGTAATAGAGAAGTATATAGGAACCTTGATCTCTCCCTTTGTCCTCTCAACTTGCTAGCTATACATTTATCATGGAATTCTCTTATGTGTGATATTATTCATAACTCTTATCATATATCATTTACCCTCTCACTTTAGTCTAGTGGTTTGCTAAGTTAGTAGATGCATGATTGTGAATTATTAGATTCTTTAACCTTTGCTTCCCCGTGGATAAATACGATACTCGGAATACTCAGGGTAAAAGCTACAATGATATTACAGGTGCTTGCAGAATCCTTCATATTCTTTTAGCACTTAATAAATACCAACAAGCTTTTTTGGCACCGTTACCGGGGAAGCAATTGGCGTAAAGATTTTAATATTGAGCTTGATGTCTGCTAATTTACTGTATCACTAGCTTTAGAAGGATTACCCTTGTTACGTTGAGTTGTGGAATAGATAGGACAAAAGATGTCGTTGCGACCTTCCGACAAGATTCCACAAGAAAAGGAAAGAAGAAAGATTGAAGAACCCAGGGTGCCTGATCATTCAAGATTCATCAACATTGGAACCCTGCTATCTCAAGGTGTATATATATATATATATATATATATATATTACTTTAGCCATGTGTAGATTGGAGAAGAAGTTGCCGCCTATTGGTATTTCTTAGCGTGAAGCGACAGAAAGTCTACAAGCGCCGCACGGAAAGTACCGTTGTAGCACTTCACCCGAAGTGTTCCGGTATCAATTTCCACGAGGAGCGGGCACTAAGTCCGATCTTCCTAGCTATCGAGAGTCAAGTGTAGGAGGTGAGCGTGGAAGTGATGTGTTCTTTTCAGCACTTAGACTAAGTCGGGGCTACTCTTTCTATTAAGCGAGTATTACTTTGGGCATCGGATTGCACCCTGGTCCGCGGTGATGTCGTACCTCGGCTCTACTCCGCGAACCGGACGTGGAGGAGTACAATGGGCTTAATAGGGCTGTCACCACCTATCCCCTACCTCACTACCGTGGATTGCGTAGCAAACGAGGGTGATTTATAACTTAGACACCCCGTCTATGTTACTAGTCACTACTCTAGTGTTGGCCAGGAGCTCCCGTCTTCATCAGGGGTCCTCTACTAGAGCATTTGCCAAAAGGTAAAAACAACAATCCCGTAATCTCGACAAAATAAATGATAGCATGGAACTTAAGAATGATAATGAAAGGTAAGACATCTAATCTCTTACGCCAAGTAATAAAAAGATCCGCAGAGGTACTTGGTATGGAGGCGGGAGGTGACAGGTTGGGCACTCCGTTCACCGAGTGTGTGCTTCGTCAAGTCGAAGCGACACACGTGGTAGCGGGTCGCTACTCCCTCTCTCTCTCTCCTACCTTTCGCTCTCTCTCACTCCCTTCGAAAGTGTCTTTGCACTCCTCCACTACTCTATGTGTAAGGCGTGGAATGAGATTCCCTAAGGAATGTGCAACGAGTTGATGGATCACATGATGATGTGTGTGATGGAATGTGTGATCCTTTATTGAATGATCAAGTGAATGATCAAGTGTGTGATTAAGTGTGAGATTAAGTGTGTGATGATTCTTACAAGAGAGGCAATGGCCTCTTTATATAGGGAAAGGAGGAAGGAGAATGGAGGGCTATCCCTGTTCTAGGGAGGTTCGGGGGAGTTTGGCGGGAATTCTTCGCACCATCCCGAAAAGCACCGCATGCAACCGCCTTCCCTCCTCGCACCGCGGGTCAAGGCAAAAAAGCGCGGGCGGGATTGGGGCTAAGCCCACGGCCGCCGTCGTGGCGGGGCGGTGTTCGACGCTGGTTTGGCCCGCCTCATGCCGTGCCTTTATAGGTGGGGCTTGTGGCCCATTGTAGGTTGCGTCCCCGAGGGTGCTTTGGTCCGATTCGTGTTGGTTTTGGCTGGTGGCATTCCCCTTGTCCAAAGTGCGCCTGATGTGCACTTTCCTCTTCCTTTTGGCGTAGTTTTACCTGTTTCCATGTTTATGCCTACAAAACATATTTTCTTCGAATACAAGTGGAACTAGATTAATAGCAAAGGTATGTGTGGCAAAAGTACGTTATTTGTCATGTTATATAGTTAAGTTGGCGGTATAAAGTGTATGATTTTGACCGCCAACAACTCCCCCACACTTAGTCTTTTGCTCGTCCTCGAAAGTGAAGGTTTTATGGACTAAGATGGGTCATCTCCTTGATATGTAACCTGCTTACAAGTTATTCCAAGCTTCACCTGCACTTGTGAATTTTTATGTGTCTACCACATTAATCTTGGGTAATTGAATTATGGAACAACATGGATTCAAATCCCTTGCTTCGAATAAGTGCAGGAACTTGGGTTTTCATATGATTTTGAAAATGTAAATATAGCCTTGCTCTCCGGAATGATTCACCCGGATCACTTAAATATTTGTAATCGGTTCCCTTAGAGGCATATCAGAGTTTTGCCTTCTTTATTTCCTACTTCTTAAAAGCTTATATGGATTTTTGGGTAGGGAAAAGATATGAAGGCATACTTATTCTGCATATATTGCTAGGTCAAAGCTTGGATCCAAGGAGAAGGATGGCATACCCCTAGATCAAGAAGTGCATGTGTGTGGATATTATAAAGTGGAACCTATACTATACTCCTTGATGTGTGTGTGATCTCTCTTATGAAGACTTTATTCTTGAGAACATGGCTATCTTTTGCATGAGCCTTCATGTGCTCATTTTTTTTATGGAATGTCTTGGACCTTCATGTGTCCATTTTTTTTTTTTTTTCTATCATGGGACCTTCATGTGTCCCTATTTTTTTTTTTTTTTATAGCCATGTCTCTTTGAACTATAAGATTAAAGAGAGATCACTATCTGGTAGAACATGGAGTATTTATTTCTATGATATTTTTTTTTTTTTTATGTCTACTCGGTGTAGGAGCAGAGCTTTTTTTTTTGGTGGATGTAAGCATGTTGTAGCGTATTCCTAGTGTAGGAATAGTTGATGTATATGTGGCGTGTAAGTGATCTTGATCTTGGGGGCATGACAACTATCTCAACAAGGGTCAACAAGACTTGACACAAGCTCAATGCAAAGATAAGTAGCATATATATGTGGTAATGTTTTTGCATTTGATAAACTTCGATATGGCTCGTAGGAATTTTGCGTATCATTCAGAGCATGCTAATTGAATTTTGAATTTTTTGAAAACAAATCCCAAGTTCATATAAAGAGCAAGGTTCAAATTATCTAGCTATATCACATATTCTAATTACTTAGATAACATGGGGTCCCTATGATAGATAATTCACAAGGCATAGGAATATTAGCGAGGAATAAGGAGTATGCAAATTTTATCAAAGGATAGCATGGAGATGGAGCCTCAAAAAGTTTTGTCTTTTAGTGAGGAATAAAATATATGTTGACTCAAAAGACATTTAGAGATTTAAAGAGGTGGAGCTCAAGGATGATTAAATCATTTTAATGATCATACATTTAAATCTTATTCAAAAGGGAAGGTAAAGGATTTAAATCTTTACATTATGTAGAGTATGTGTAGGTTTCTCCCCACACTTGTTCCTTTGACAAATTATAAAGATAGAAAAGACTAAAGGGACAAGTGTGCATCCATAAAGGTTTTGTCTTGTTGATGTGTTCAAATTTAAACTTCAAAAAACTTTTAGGAGATGTGAGAGCGAGAGTTTTGCACAAAACCGTTGTTTTGAAGAGGAAGGAGTTAATGGTAGTCGATTCGTTCAAGGTCCTTCTCCCATCGTGAATTGCTCGATGATTGTGCATTTGTGTTGGGGAGATCTCAAATGGTTGTGATTGTATGATTGAGAGATCTTCCCCACACTTATTCTTGTACCTAGTTTTATTCAAACAAAGCAAAAACAAACATATGGCTCTATCGGTTTGAACACCGTGGAGCCTTTATTGTGATAACCTTTTTTATTTTATTTTATTTTATTTTATCTATTCACCTCATCGTCACTCAAGCAAGGCTAATCATTATGAAGCAGTGTAAGCAGAGCCTTAACTCATCTCCAACATATGATACTCCCAAAGATTATGACAATAAAACTCTAAGTTCATTAACCAAGCTTCGACACCATGTCGAAGTTTTGATTAGAGAAGATCATGTTTAACCTAAGCACCATGCTTAATTTGAAAAAGATCTATAGATGTATCATATGGGTCCATGCAGGTACACCCACACTCAAGCATATGTCATAACTAGGGAAGCATAACTTTTAAAGAAACTTATGGAGGCGGAATATGAGTATGAGGGTTGGTGAATGTTACCTTTGCATACACTGAGTATAGGCACCGACAGCTTAAGCGGATGAAGCATCGAGGTTATTGCTGTGGTTTGCTTGGTGGCTTAGCCCAGGTGCATCTCAAGGTTAGGCCATACACACAAAACAACTTTGTGTGTACAAACCATGGGTCTTGATGATAGCAGCAAAAGGGCGAGAGGAGAGCCCTTCTTGCTTTTGAAAGCAATGAAGGGTAGAGTCGTGGTACTTTTGCATTTATCTTGACCGCAGTGGGGCCAACCTTCTCCTCACCTCTTCTATATATATTATTATTTTTTTCTCTCTCTCTCTATATATACATTTTTCCGATAACACTCTCTCTTTTTTTTTGTACTCTATCTTTATTTTCTTCTTTCTTTTTTTTTATCTTCTCTCTCTCTTTTTTTAGCAAGCCGGGGCTGACGTCATCTTCACTATCATTTTATGACCCCTTGGTTGATGGAACTTGAGATTCTCACCATCTCCCCCCACACACTTGAACTTTTTGTGTAAAAGTCAAGTGTGCAAGGTCCGGGTCTCCCTTTGAGCATGTTCCATCACCCATGAACATCAAAGTTTCTTGTTGATGTGGCCCCCATGTTCTCAAGCATCGCATGCCTCTTTTGATCTTCTTAATCGATCTCCACCTGAAAATGGTTAGCGACAAGAATACCGAAGGTGCACACTAACTTGACGACAAGCTCTTGCTTTTTTTTTATTAATAAGAGCAAGGTTTTTTTTATGAAAATAATAAGAGAGATAAAATAAATATATATATATATTTTAGTCAGGGGTATCTCCTGATTACTTTCTGCATTTATGGTCATAAGCTCGACGCGGGAGTTCTTCTTGTAGCTATCGAGGGGTGGTGAAGTTCCCAACTTCTCCACTAAGCATTGACCATTGAAGATCAAGTTGCAAGGTTGTTGGCGGTCCTTATCATACACTTTATACCGCCAACTTAGTTATATAACATGGTGAATAACGTACTTTTGCCACATGAACCTTTACTATTAATCTAGTTCCACTTGTATTCGAAGAAAATATGTTTCTAAAAGACATAAACGTGGAAACGGGTAAAAAAATACGCCAAAAGGAAGAGAGAAGCGCACATCGAAGCTAGCGCTTTGGACAAGGGAATGCCACCGAGGCCAAAACCAACGCGAATCGGACCAAAGCACCCTCGGGGACACAACATATGATGGACCACCAGCCCACCTACGGAAGGCGGGCGCTAGGGGCGGGCCAAACCAGGCCGGCCGCCGCACCCACGGCGCCGCCGCCGTGGTGCGGAGCCCGAACCCGCCGTGCTTTTGCCTTGACCGTGTCGGAGGAGAGAAGGCGGTGCATGAAAGTGCTTTTCGGGATGCGCCAAGAATTCCCCGCCAAAACTCCCTCGGAAGACATGGTTGCATGTGTGGAAGATATGGTTCCCGCCAAGAATGTTTGGTTGCATGTGAGGGGAATTAAGTTGGCGCCAAGGCGTGTGTAGTTGCATGGCTTGGAAGGCTTGCATGAAGGTATTTTTGGTATGGCGCCAAGGAGGAGGCGGTTGCATGCCTAGGAGTTTGAATTTCAAGATAGAAACATGGAGAGCCCTCCATTCTCTCCCTCCTTTCCCTATAAAAAGAGGCCATTGCCTCCCTTGTAACTCACCAATTTCACTCATTCACACACCATTTCACATTCAATAAAGGATCACACATTCCATCACCATGTGATCCATCACTCCCCCACATTCCCTTGGGAATTTCACTCCATGTCTCACACATATATGGTGGTTTAGAGTGCCAAGACACTTTCGGTGGGAGTGAGAGAGTGAGAGGTAGAGAGAGAGGAGTAGCGACCCCTGCGGTCCCATGTGTGGCGAAGAGTTTGCGACGCCCCGCCGGGTGTCAGTGCCGGATCTGTCGGCTCCCGCCTCCCTACCTTGTATCTCTACGGGTAACTTTACGGCTTGGTGAGAGTTATTCGTGTCTTACTTTCGATATCATTCTTAAGTTCCACGCTATCATTTATTATATCGAGAATTACGGGATCGTTGTTTGCCCCCTCGTGGTAAATGCTCTAGTAGAGGGCCCCGATAGAGACGGGATCCCACGATCGACGCTAGAGTAGTGACAAGTAGCGTAGGCGTGGTGTCTAAGTTATGAATCACCCTCGTTCTTTGCACAATCCATGGTAGTGAGGTAGGGGATAGGTGGTGACAGACCCTATTCGCCCATCGTACTCCTCCACGTCCGGTTGCGTAGTAGAGCAAGAGGCGGCATCGCAGCGAGACCAAGTGCACTCCGGATGCCTGAAGTAATACTCGATTAATAGACGGAGTAGCCCTGACTTAGCCTAAGTCTTGAAAAGAACACATCGCTCCTAGGATCACCTCCTATGCTTGACCCTTGATATCTAGAAGAACAGGACTTAGCACCCGTTCCTGTGGAAATTCGATACACGGAATACTTCTAGGTGAAGTGCTACAACGGTACTTTTTCGTGCGCTTGCGGACTTTCTTTGCTTTCGCTAAGAAATACCAACAAGCATTTACGGCGCCCGTTCTTGGGAACGGTTGTCGTTAAAGTTTGTGAAACCTAGTTATCGGTGTGAGCCCTACCCCCTCGCCATTCTTTTTATTTTCTTTTTTAATTATGGAGCAACCCTTTCAAAACCTTTTTTGCTCCTAGGGGCGAGCTCTTAGAACCAAGTCAATCTTCGAAGCCAATCACGGCTTCAAGATTTGAGCTCATACCGCTTTATAGCCATGGTTCGGTCCAAACATTTTCAGGCTTGAAATTGGAAAACCCATTGATAGAGCATCAATCTTACACGCGCTTGTGACATAAACCACCGGAGGGCCATTTTCACATAAAAACCCAGCGGAAGGAGGAGCCTTCCTAAACCATATTTTTGAGAATACTCTCCGCTAGAACCCATCCGAAAGTATAACCCAAGCGAGATCAAAGGGAAGTCTCTTCGGTACATTTGCCAAAACGATACACCTATAGCGAGACCCTTGCACGAACCAAAACCCAAGGGGACCGCATGGTAGGATCTCTTGTTTTTCGAGGCTTGACCTTGTTGAGGGATTCAAGAACACCTCGAAATACGAACAATAGAAGAAACCACCAATCCCGTGATCCACGAAACACCCCTCGATGAACATTTTTCCATGACTCTATTGAGGATTGGTGGAGGTCATGTATAATCCTGCTATGGGTATAAACATTCAAAGCCCTTGCACTAAAATGTGACAAGGAATCTTTTAGAACCCAAACAACATGGGCTTTTGCCAAGAGACCATACATGACCGAATTCTTACGCACAAGAATGTAAAAAAGGATTTTTACATTTTTGATATAAAAAAATGTTGAAATTCCAAATGGGCATCCCTAAAAAAATATTTCTTATCAACATCCGGGGATGTAGATGTCAAGCTGGGGAGGAAAACATTTTTTTTTATTACAGTCACATGAGAACTCAGTGACAGACTCTCCCCATGAGTAGGACACGCCCGAAGAGGTTAAGCTCTATGAGAACCATACTAGCCTCTTACAAGATTCCAAGGAGTTCTGTTCATGCTAGTGCATTCTTGACATAGACATTGCCCTATACCTTGACATGACCGTCGGAGGGTTGTTTTCACGTAAACCTACAATGGAACAGAGGAAAATTCTTGATCACATCCTAGAGAAGCATGCTTCTCCCGTTGTAGAACCTAATCCCCTCCATCACCAGGGCATGCCAAGCTTTGAGAAGCCCTCATCGGTCGAACCCGTACCTTTACCATCCTTAGGATCGATTTGTTGAGACATCACTAACACCGAAGAAAAATTCATCCTTGAAGTTTCCAATTGAATTCGAGAATTATGGCAATACCTCAAACCTCTTTTGGCACGAAACCCCACAACAAATTAAGTTTTCCCTAAAAGCTAAACCATCAACAAAATGGTCATTGGAAGTGAAACGCGTTCTTACGAAGCATTTCAGATTCTTTCACCTTCAACATCATTACTTGTTTGTTAAAGGGAACTTTTTGAAAAAAATCCGTCGGGGCTTATCTTTGAGTGTTGTGGGATCGCGAGGGCCGTGCCATTAAAGATTGACAAAGCCGAGGTGTTCTTAGATCCCTATATCTTTCCCATCCTCAACTTCAAACTTTTGATAGGCTACCCACTCAAAGACCTTGTTCATAAAAAAAATACCCATGGGAGCCTTGGTGAAAAATTGGGAGAAGTTGCTTGTGCCATTCCAAACCCATATCCGAAAAGTCTAGAGGCAAAGCATCTTCCCAACCAAAACCTGTTCGAGGAGGCAGAGTTCATAACTCCATTCGATTCACCTAAGTTGCTCTCGCATCTTAGTGAAACAAAACACCTGTCACCCTCGCTCGAACACAAGACATGTCCCTCTGGCCAAGAAAACGTTGTTCTTGACAAAGGTCGAGATTCAATGTTCGTTCTTCATGACACATCTTGGGAGGATAAGAACTCATGTGCCATGGACATGCCCGAGGCACCAACTCTAGAGACCAAGATAGAAACCACGATTGAGCATGAAAAATCTTCCTTTAAGATTCCTCATGTTTCATGCTCACTTCTTTGGATCTCTAGCGCTTGCCTCACTTGTGACCACGATGCTCCTACTAGGATCACAACTTCCTCTTGATCCTCGTTTACAAACTCTCTAAGGGGATGGTTGTGTATGTCGTCATCAATCTCGTAGTAGCACGATGGCACTGACCTTGCAGCTTGATCTCAAATGCTCAATGCTTAGTGGAGAAGTTGGGAAACTTCACCACCCTTGATAGCTGCAAGAAGAATTCTCACGGTCAAGCTTGTGACCAAAATAAAAGCACACTCAGGGAGATAACCCGGACCATAAAAAAATAATGAATAATTCTCTCTAGTTGTTTTCATAAAAAAAAAAGCACAAAAAGGGTTTTCTCTTTCTCTTATTAATAAAAGCAACAGCTTGTTGTCAAGTTAGCATGCACCTTCGGGTATTCTTGTCGCTAACCATTTCAGGTGGAGATTGATTAAGAAGATCAAAAAAGAGGCACGCAATGCTTGAGAACATAGGGGGCAAATCAACAAGAAACTTTGATGCTCATGGATAATGGGACATGCTAAAAAGGGAGACGGACCTTGCACACTTGACTTTTACACAAAAGTCCAAGTGTGGGGAAAGGTGGTGAGAATCTTAAGTTCCATCCACCAATGGGTCATAAAAAAATGATGTCACCTTGCCTTGCTGAAAAAAAAAAAAAGAAAGGAGAAGAAAAAAAAGAAAAGAGAGAGAAAAGAAACATAAAAAAAAAGAAGAGAAAAGAGAGAGTTGTCAAAAAGAAAATATATATATAGAAAAAAAAATGTAGAAGAGAAGAGGAGGAGTTTGGCACCACATGATCAAGATGAATACAATGTGCCACCTAACTCCACCCTTCATCACATCAACAAGCAAGCAAGAAGGGTTCATCTCTCTCGTCCTTTTGCGGCTATCATCAAGACCCATGGTCCGTACACACGAATGTGTGTGGCCTAGCCTTGAGAAGCACCGGGACGGAGCCATCATGCGGACCGTTGCAACATCTTCGACATTTCATCCATTAATGTTGCCGGTAAGTATATCCAAGGTATGCAAGGGAAATAAATGTTCATCAACACTCTACACTAATTATGTCTCCATAGAACCAAAAAACTTCATGCTTCCCAATGTTTATGTTTTTTATGCTCTGGTTTGAATGTTGTCACATAGGCCTATGTGGCACATTCATTGGCTTTTTAGATTAAGCATGGTGCTTAGGTTAAAAATGCCTTCTTTAATCATAATTCGACATGGTGTTGAATCTTGGTTAAATGATCTCGGTGCTTTGTTTTCATAAACAATGAGAAGTAATTTATGATGGAGGTGAATCAAGGCTATGTTTACACTTCTTGTTTATGATTAGCCTTGCTTGAGTGATCTTTGTTATGAACAAATAAGAAAAAATATAATAATAATAATAAAAAATATATATATATATAAAAATAAGTTCTACAATGTTCATGCCAGAACAGAGCCGGGTGTTTTTTTCTTCTTTTTGTTTTGTTTTCTTGTTTTTTGAATAAAAACCAGGTACAAGACCAAGTGTGGGGAGATCTCCCAACACAATCACACCCATCCGAGATCTCCCCAACACAAATGCACAATCATCGAGAAATTCACGATGGAGAAGGACGGGGCGAACGACCACCATTAACTCCTTCCTCTTCAAACGACGGTTTGTGCAAAACTCTCGCTCTCACGTCTCCCACATGTTTTGAAGTTTAATTCTGAACATATCAACAAGAAAAACCTTTTGGATGCACACTTGTCCCTTTTGTCATTTCTATCTTTATAATTTAACAAAGGAACAAGTGTGGGGGAGAAATCTACACATACTCTACATAAAGTAAAATTGAAATCCTTTACCTTCCCCTTTTGAACAAGATTAAAATGTATGATCATTAAAATGATTTAATGATCCTTGAGCTCCACCTCATTAAATCTCTCAATGTCTTTCAATCAACATATATTTTATTCATCGCTAAAAGAAAAGATGTGGATGCTCCATCTCCATGCTATCCTTTGATAAAAACTTGCATACTCTTTATTCCTTGCTAATATTCCTATGCCTTGTGAAAAATCTATCATAGGGACCCCATGTTATCTAAGTATTTGAAATATGTGATATAGCAGGATAATCGAACCTTGCTCTTTTATATGAACTTGGGATTTGTTTTCAAAAATTCAAAATTCAATTAGCATGCTCCTCAATGATATGCAAATTCCTACCAGAGCCATATTGAGTTTATCAAAGGCAAAAACCTACCACATACATATGCTACTTATCTTTGCATTGAGCTTGTGTCAAGTCTCGTTGACCCTTGTTGAGATAGTTGTCATGCCCCCAAGATCAAGATCACGTACACGCCACATATATCAGCTATTCCTACACTGGGAATACGCTAAAAACATGCTTTCGGCCACCATACCAAAAGCTATACTCCTACACTGGGAGTAGACACAAAGAGATATCTCAGAAATAAATACTCCATGTTCCACAAGATAGTGATCTCTCTTTAATTTTATAATTCGAGAGACATGGATATGAAAAAATATATAGGGACACATGAAGGTCCCATGAAAAAAAAAAAAGGGGTTGGACACATGAAGGTCCAAGAGTTCAATGAAAAAAAAAAAAAAGATGAGCACATGAAGGCTCATGCAAAAAAAGATAGCCATGTTCTCAAGAATAAAGTTTTCATAAGAGAGAGATCACTCATATCAAGGAGTATACTATATATAGTATAGGTTCCACTATATCATATCCACACACATGCACTTCTTGATCTAGGGGTATGCCATCCTTCTCCTTGGATCCAAGCTTTGGCCTAGCAACATATGCAGAGTAAGTATGCCTTCATATCTTTTCCCTCCCAAAGATCCATATAAGCTTTTTAGAAGTAGAAAAGAAAGAAGGCAAAACTCTCATATGCCTCGGTGAGGAACCGGACACAAATATTTGAGTGATCCGAAAGTGAATCATTCGAGGAGCAAGGCTATATTTACATTTTCAAAATCATATGAAAACCCAAGTTCTGCACTTATCTGAAGCAAGGGGATTTGAATCCATGTTGTTCCATAATTCAATTACCCAAGATTAATGTGGTAGACACATCAAAATTTCACAAGTCTTTGGTGAAGCTTGGAATAACTTGTATGCAGATTTTATTTCACTGGAGGTAAACCCACCTAGTCTTGCACTTTACTCGAGGACGAGTAAAGACTAAGTGTGGGGGGAGTTGTTGGCGGTCCTTATCATACACTTTATACCGCCAACTTAGTTATATAACATGGTGAATAACGTATACTTTTGCCACATGAACCTTTACTATTAATCTAGTTCCACTTGTATTCGAAGAAAATATGTTTTGCGAGACATAAACGTGGAAACAGGTAAAAAGTACGCCAAAAGGAAAGAGAGCGCACACATCAGAACTGCGCTTTGGACAAGGGGAATGCCACCGAGGCCAAAACCAACGCGAATCGGACCAAAAGCACCCCGGGGGACGCCTTGAGATGATGGACCACCGGCCCACCTACGGAAGACGGGCACGAGGCGGGCCAAACCTGGGGCGGCCGCCGCACCCACGGCGCCCGCCGTGGTCTAGAGCCCGAACCCGCCATGCTTTTGCCTTGACCCGTGTCCGGAGGAGAGAAGGCGGTGCATGAAAGTGCTTTTCGGGATGCGCCAAGAATTCCCGCCAAAACTCCCTCGGAAGACATGGTTGCATGTGTGGAAGATATGGTTCCCGCCAAGAATGTTTGGTTGCATGTGAGGGGAATTAAGTTGGCGCCAAGACATGTGTAGTTGCATGGCTTGGAAGGCTTGCATGAAGGTATTTTTGGTATGGCGCCAAGGAGGAGGCGGTTGCATTCCTAGGAGTTTGAATTTCAAGATAGAAACATGGAGAGCCCTCCACTCTCTCCCTCCTTTCCCTATATAAAGAGGCCATTGCCTCCCTTGTAACTCACCAATTTCACACATTCACACACCATTTCACATTCAATAAAGGATCACACATTCCATCACCATGTGATCCATCACTCCCCACATTCCTTCAAGAATTTCACTCCATGTCTCACATATAGGGTGGTTTAAGAGTGCCAAGACACTCAGTGGGAGTGAGAGAGTGAGAGGTAGAGAGAGAGGAGTAGCGACCCCGCGGTCCTGTGTGGCGAAGAGTTTGCGACGCCCATCAGGCTGTCGGAGTGCCGGATCTGTCGGCTCCCGCCTCCCTACCTTGTATCTCTACGGGTAACTTTACGG
The DNA here is from genome assembly GCA_015847255.1 of Hyparrhenia diplandra. Lineage (NCBI taxonomy): Eukaryota > Viridiplantae > Streptophyta > Magnoliopsida > Poales > Poaceae > Hyparrhenia > Hyparrhenia diplandra. The sequence continues at coordinate 249,967 of JADLZK010008693.1, forward strand.
CTTGGTGAGAGTTATTCGTGTCTTACTTTCAGTATCATTCTTAAGTTCCACGCTATCATTTATTATATCGAGAATTACGGGATGGTTGTTTGCCCCTGTGGTAAATGCTCTAGTAGAGGGCCCCTGATAGAGACGGGATCCCCTGATCGACGCTAGAGTAGTGACAAGTAACGTAGACGTGGTGTCTAAGTTATGAATCACCCTCGTTTGCTCCGCAATCCACGGTAGTGAGGTAGGGGATAGGTGGTGACAGCCCTATTCGCCCATCGTACTCCTCCACGTCCGATTGCGTAGTAGAGCAAGAGGCCAACATCGCTTGGCAGACCAAGTGCACTCCGGATGCCTGAAGTAATACTCGATTAATAGACAGAGTAGCCTGACTTAGCCTAAGTGCTGAAAGAACACATCGCTCCTAGGATCACCTCCTATGCTTGACCCTTGATATCTAGAAGAACAGACTTAGCACCCGTTCCCTGTGGAAATTCGATACCTGGAATACTTCTAGGTGAAGTGCTACAACGGTACTTTCCGTGCGCTTGCGGACTTTGCTGCTTTCGCTAAGAAATACCAACAAAGGTTAGTGCCATCGTGCTACCACGAGATCGATGAGGACATATACAACCATCCTCTTGTAGAGTTTGTGAACGAGGATCAAGAGGAGGTTGGGATCCTTGTAGGAGCACGTGGTCAGAAGCGAGGCAAGCTCTAGAGATCAAAAAGGTGAGCATGAAACATGAGGGATCTCAGAGGAAGATTTTTCATGCTCAGTAGTGGTTTCTATCTTGGTCTCTAGAGTTGGTGCCTCGGGCATGTCCATGGCACATGAGTTCTCATCCTCAAAAGTCATGTCATGAAGGGCGAATGTTGAACCTTGACCATTGTCAAGAATAGCGTTCTGTTGGCGAGAGGGACATGTATTGTGTTCGAGTGAGGACAACGGGTGGTTCATTTCACTAAGATGCGGGAGCAACTTAAGTGAATCGAATGGAGTTATGAACTTCGCCTCCTCAAACAGGTTTTGGTTGGGAAGATGCTTCGCCTTTGGGATTTCTAGGTGAGAGGCAAAAATGATCTTTCCCAACTTCTCATCATGGCTTCCTTCTATAGTTTTTTTTTCATGAAAAAGCTTTTCGAGAGGGTAGCCTATCGGGAAAATCGAAATCAAGGATGAGATAGATATGGAAATCTAAGCACACCTCAATTTTTGAGGTTCTGTCATCAACCTTGAATTCAATCGGGACTCGAATCCTTCGGTGTTCGTGGTTCGAGGGAGGGGCTCGATAGTCAGTTCTAATGGTGGTAAGGGGAATGGTTCGACTGATGAGGACTCCTCAAAACTTGACCTACCCTTGTTATGGAGGGGAAAAGGTTCTACAACGGGGGAAGCATGCTTCTCTAGGGTGTGATCATGGATCTTCCTTTGTTCCATCGTAATTTTATCTATAAACGACCCTCCAGCGGTCATGTCAAGGCATAGAGCAGTGTCTATGTCAAGACCCAGACAAAAGATATGCGAAAGCACACTGTCGGGTAATGACAAGTCTAGGTTAGTGTGTATTTAACATAGTAAATCTAGCCCAAGCTGCACCTAGGACTCTTTCTCATTTTATTCGAAATCAAGGATTGTCCTTAGTAGGAAGTTGATGGGGAAGAATGGTAGACAAAAAATTGTCTTTGAGTTCTTCTAAATCCCCGTTCAAACTTCCTATGACATTAGTGTACTATTGTTTTGCTTTCCCTGTGAGGGAGAGTAGAAACAAATTCCATAAGAGATTTTCTCGTGTCATGTCAAGAATGCTATGGCATGAACACGTCTCCTTGAAATCTTGTAGGAGGTTAAGAGGGTTGTCATATACCATGACTCCCATGACCTACTCGGGCGTGTCATACTCATAGGGAGAGTCCGTCATTGAGCTTCTAGCTTGTGTATTTGGAAAATGTTTTTCTCCCCTCGTTTGACATCTAAATCCCCGGATGTTGATACATCAAGAATATTTTTTTAAGGGATGCCCAATTGGAATATCAAATTCTTGGATATCAAAAATGTAAAATCTAGAGAAATTTTGACATCCCCAATGCGTGCGGAAAGAATTCGGTCATGTATGGTCTCTTGGCAAAAGCCCGTGTTGTTTGGGTTCTAAAGGCTTCCTTGTCACATTTTTGTGCAAGGGATTTGAATGATTATACCCATAGCAGGATTATACATGACCTCCACCAATCCTGAATAGAGTCATGGAGAAAAGTTCATCGAGGTTTTTTTTAGGGTCAGCTGGGATTGATGGTTTCTTCCATTGTTCGTATTTCGAGGTGTTACTGAATCCTTCAGCAAGGTCAACCTCGAAAAAAAGGAGATCCTACCATGCGGTCCCCTTGGGTTTTGGTTCAGGCAAGGGTCTCTCTATAGGTGTATCAGGTTCGGCAATAGCCGAAGAGACTTCCCCTTGGGTCTGCTTGGGTTCTACTCGGATGGGTTCTAGCGAGAGAGTATTCTCAAGAATATGGTTTTGGAAAGCTTCTCCTTCCGTAGGGTTTTTATGTGAAAATGACCCTCTGGTAGTTGTGACAAGCAGTAGGTCAGATGCTCTATCAAGACCTAGCCAAAAGTGTTGTATAAATACAAGGTTTGGTATAGATAGATTTGGGCCGGATGGTAAGAGTGGTAAAACGGTCCAGGCTGTACCTTTGGTTTCATCTCCTAATTGTCGAAAGTTGAGTATCTCTTGTCGTAGGGAGTGGTAAGGGATAGAACGCGAGGGTTCTGCAGTTCTTCCCATTTACCAGCCCTACATTTTGAGTGAGCACAGAGCTGCTCAAACTCCCTTAGGTGATGATATGGGTTTTCCTATTCCAAACCGAGAAAAGGTTTGGACCCGAACCATGGCTATTAAGCCGGGGCAGAGCTCAAATCTTGAAGGTGTGATTGGCTTCGAAGATTGACATGGTTCTAAGAGCTCGCCCTCAGGAGCAAAAAGGTTTAGAGATGGTTGCTCCATAATTAAAAGAAAATAAAAATAAAAAGAATGGCGAGGGGGTAGGGCTCACACTGATATACTAGGTTTTCAAACTATAACGACAACCGTTCCCAGGCAACGGTGCCAGAAATGCTTGTTGGTATTTCTTAGTGTAAGCAGACAAAGTCGCAAGCGCACGGAAAGTACCGTTGTAGCACTTCACCCAGAAGTGTTCGGTATCGAATTTCCACGGGGAGCGGGCGCTAAGTCCGATCTTCCTAGCTATCGAAAGTCAAGTGTAGGAGGTGAACGTGGAAGTGATGTGTTACTTCAGCACTTAGACTAAGTCAGGCTACTCTTTCTATTAAGCGAGTATTACTTTGGGCACCGGATCGCACAGTGCGCCGGTGATGCCGACCTCGGCTCTACTCGCAGCCGGACGTGGAGGAGTACAATGGGCGAATAGAGCTGTCACCACCTATCCCTACCTCACTACCGTGGATTGCGTAGCAAACGAGGGTGATTTATAACTTAGACACCAAGTCTACGTTACTTGTCACTACTCTAGTGTTGGCCAGGAGCTCCCGTCTTCATCGGGGGTCCTCTACTAGAGCATTTACCAAAAGGTAAACAATGATCCCATAATCTCGACAAAATAAATGATAGCGTGGGCGAAGAATGATAAGCGAAGGTAAGACACGAATCTCTTACGCCAAGTAATAAAAAGATCCGCAGAGGTACGGTATGGAGGCGGGAGCCGGCAGTTCGGCACTCTGTTCATTGAGTGTGCCGTCAAGTCGAACGACACACGAGGTAGCGGGTCGCTACTCCTCTCTCTCTCCTACCTTTCGCTCTCTCACTCCCTTCACGAGTGTCTTGGCACTCCTACACTACTCTATGTGTATGGCATGGAATGAGATTCCCTAAGGAATGTGCAATGAATTCATGGATCACATGATGAAGTGTGTGATGGTGTGTATGGAATGTGTGTGACTTTATTGAATGATCAAGTGAATGATCAAGTGTGTGATTAAGTGTGAGATTAAGTGTGTGATGATTCTTACAAGAGAGGCAATGGCCTCTTTATATAGGGAAAGGAGGAAGGAGAATGGAGGGCTATCCCTGTTCTAGGGAGGTTTCCGGGAGTTTGGCGGGAATTCTTCGCACCATCCTGAAAAGCACCGCATGCAACCGCCTTCCCTCCTTCGGACGCGGGTCAAGGCAAAAGCGCGGCGGGATCGGGGCTAAGCCCACGGCAGCCATCGTGGTGGCGGCGTTCGACGCGGGTTTGGCCCGCCTCGCACCGTGCCTTTACAGGTGGGCTTGTGGCCCATTGTAGGTTGCGTCCCTGAGGGTGCTTTGGTCCAATTCGCGTTGGTTTTGGCCTGGTGGCATTCCCCTTGTCCAAAGTGCAGTTCTGATGTGCGCTTTCCTCTTCCTTTTGGCGTACTTTTACTGTTTCCACGTTTATGCCTACAAAACATATTTTCTTCAAATACAAGTGGAACTAGATTAATAGCAAAGGTTTGTGTGGCACAAGTACGTTATTTGTCATGTTATATAGTTAAGTTGGCGGTATAAAGTGTATGATTTTGACCGCCAGCACCGCCACAAAAATTCAATGCACACTTCTCAAGTGACATACATAGATTTTGCACAACATGGTAAGTATGATCAAGAAAGGTGAGATAGTCTTGCTCATGGACTTTAAACTTATTAAGTAGTTATCATTTAATTTCTTGCATTTCATTGCGTGTTTACTTGATTAGCTCATGCATTCCCTCCATTTAGTTTATATTTCCTTATGTTTAATCCACTTTGCTTGTTTAGTTCCTTGCATACATCCATGTCATCTACATCTAAAAAGAAAAAAATCATCATCATGATCATGCTTTTTCATCTCTAATTGAGTAAATCTCTATAATGCTTTTATGTCACTCTTGTTTGCTATAGTATGCTTTTGGTTTGGAAGTACTACATGTGTACTTTCAAAGGCTTTTAAATTAAGCGTGGTGGTTAGGTTAAATAGTCTTCCTTAATTGAATTAGACATGGAGTCTAGTTTGGTTATTGAACCAAGAATTGCTTGCATAGACATTGGATATTTTGTTGGACTAGCCCTTGCATAAAACTCTCAAATCCAATTCGGGTAAGTCAAGAGATGAATTCATATTAGACATGAAGCAAGGCATATGATGAACTCCAACCTTGTGCAAAAGGAGACTCGGCTCATTCATCATTGATGGAAGAACTGAAAGGATCTATGCTATGTCTATTCGATGAAGAAGAGTGTCATACAACACCATCTAGAAGAGTAGTCACTCAAAAGAAGTAGATGGACAAAGCAATAGGCCACATGAACATCGAAGACTATGTCAACATCTAGCTTGGGGAGTGCAACCCCCATGTATCTAGATAAGTATCCCTCTATCTTATTTAATATTATCTAGATTTGTTTGCTTTATTAGAAAAAAATAAAAAGATGCATAACCAAAATAACCAAATAAGAAGAGTCCTTATAGTCTTTTTATTAAAGAGTCTTTGTTAGATTGTGAGAATAAAATAAACTCTAAAGATAATCTCTAGGCATGGAGATGATGAATAGTTGCTCCATCGTAATTTCTTTCAAGTACCTAGCTTTCAAGCTTAATTTCTCTCAAGCTTTTAATGCAACTGATTTGACTTGAGATTTTGCTCTACGAACCTGAAACCCGGGTGGGTAGCAAATGCTTGCTCACGAAGTCTAGGTGATTGACGGATATGATATATGAAAGTCTGAGCTATTATTTATCTTACTCCTAGTGATACTAGATTTCTAGAGATTTATGTTTTGAAAATTAAAAGTGCACATGATGTGTTCCTGTATGACAGAGTGTTGAAACTCCTACCATGGCCATATATACATGCTTCTTAGATTAGAAAAAACTTTTGACATATATATATTTTGCTTGCTTTGCATTGAGTTTGGTCAATCTCTGTCAACCCTTAGAAACTTGACATGCTGCTGATCATGCACACTTCACACCATTACACTCTATTCCACTCCACTCAACTCCACTTGCATTTATGCTACTTCTACCCTAGAAGTATGCATCCACAAAGCATCCACCAATATCCACCAAAAATGTTCTACTATCCTGGGAGAGAGCAACCAAAAATATTCCCCACATATCCACTTAGCCAACATCTTACAAAGCTCCATTACTCTTGTCTATCTCTCAAAAGTTTATTGCAAAAGAGACTTGGGTTGTATTCAAAAAAAAAAAGAGAGAATAAAGGAGAGTTAAAAAAAAAATGGACAAGCGTCACGCTATAAAAACAATGGGTATTTAGATGCCCGCCTCTCCATGAAAAAAAAAAAAGAAAAAAAAAAAAAAGAGAAAAAAAAGAGTATACAACCCAGGGTTCTCCCAAATACTTCCAGATTCCAAAGAGAGATGATTCCTCAAGGAGCAGAAGTAGAATTAGGCTTTCCCCTCATTGCATTCATTGCACTCACCTCACACACTTACTATCATATTCATTCCATTATACATATGCATCTCTTTATCAGTATGACTCATGACTTTGGATCTATTGCTTGAACTTACAACATATGCTTAGTAAGTAGATTTAGTCTTCTCCCACCTATGAGCTCCACATATAAGCCTTAGATATAGGGTGAGAGAGAAGAAGGCATAGTGTCCTACTGCCATATTCCAAAAATACCACATATTATGAGAGAAAGGCAAAACAACCTTATTGCCTTAGTGAGGATCCACAAATACCACAAATGAGAGACTTGAAAGAGTCATACAAAGGAACTTTGAGTTTTATTTTGAAAACTTGCAAAAAACTCTAGAATGATAGTTGAACAAAGAGTTTGAGACATGGTGCTTGACCTGATTGTTCTATCTTTCAATTGCCCAAGATCCTAAGAAAAGGCTATAAGCTCCATGTTTAAAGGTAATATGGGTGAGTTGAAGGTTGGAAAAGTTTATTACGATCCGGAGGAGAAATTTTGTTTAAAAGCATGTGTACTTTTGAGGAGTGAAAGCGTTGTAGCAACTCCCGATCCAGCTCTAAGTATAAATTCATTTTTGCTAGGGACTAGCAAAAGGTAAGCTTTTTGGGGAGCTTGTTGACACTTGCTATTGCATATTTTTAATAGTCAACTAAACATGAAATAAGGGTATAAAAATAATAACAACACTTTGTCTAGGGGCTTGACTAACATAATTCCATGAGTTCTTGTGATTTATATATTTTCAGGGATTAAATAGGAAAAAGCTAGAGTTTGCAAGCCATACGATGCAAAGACTTATCCGCGAAGCAACTCAACTTGGCTACCAAGAAAGAACAATCTAGAAGACCCCAAAAGACAGGCCCTTGAAGGTGGGACCCACCTGGCTTAGAGCTGAGAGCGGCCGCGGAGGAGAGGGCCAGGGTGGCCGCCTTTGCTAAAGTGACATGGCACTCTCCCCTTTGGCGGGGACTCTTCCACCGCCATTGTCATGCAATCTAAGTCGTTGCTCAAGGTCGGTTTGATCCAAGGGCTATGGTGCATCCAATGGAAGACTCTAGAACATGAGATGTGAGATTAATTGGGCCCAAATCAGAATTCGGCCCATCTAAGCCTATGTGCATTATAATAAGATATGGTGGATGGTTTAGTACTACATTGCTTGCTAAAGGTGGAGGGAGGCCAGGAGACCCCTATATAACCAGACCCCCTGGCCCTTGGGTGAAACGCTAATTCATTCCATTCATTATCTCTCGACCTGTTGGTCATCGAGGTGTCCCAATGTGAGGACAACCTCTCTTCCATACTAGAGAATAAGGGCCAGACTCTCCAATGTAGTAGATTAGCAACTAGAGAGTTAGGGAGAGCGGAGCTGCGCTCCGGTTCTGCAGAAGTCTTCAGAGTTTGGTAAGTCTTATAACCTTCCTTTGTAAGACTTATGATTTATATATTTATCTTCTCTATTTACTTCCATGCCTTTCATATAATTGGTTAGCATAGTTGTTATGCCTTTGCATGGGATCTCCGCTCGTATTGAGGGCTCTAGTTATCCATGGTAGCAAGAGTAGTAATCAATAGCGTAGACTTGGTGCCTAGGCTATGGGTTACCTGAGGTTGTGCCCAATCATACGGATAGTTGTGGTAGCCCCAGGGGTGACAGCCCTGACGGGCCTGTGTAATCCACCACATTTGGGTTGGTGTTTTCATAGAGCTTTTGGCAGCCTTCTCCCAACTACCTTCTTCCCGAGTTGGGACGGACCTGCTGCTCCAAAGTGCTTTGGTGTGATTGCGATCATAGAACCTAAGTAATTGAGAAGTCTATAGGAACCTTGATCTCTCCATTTGTCCTCTCAACTTGCTAGCTATACATTTATTATGGAATTCTCTTGTGTGTGATATTATTCATAACTCTTTATCATATATCATTTACCCTCTCACTTTAGTCTAGTGGTTTGCTAAGTTAGTAGATGCATGATTGTGAATTATTAGATTCTTTAACCTTTGCTTCCCTGTGGATAAATACGATACTCCAGAATACTCCTGGGTAAAAGCTACAATGGTATTCTATGCGCTTGCGGAATCCTTCATATTGTTTTAGCACTTAATAAGTACCAACACGTAGGCTGGGAGACAAAGGTTGCCTTGGTGGTGTGCTTTTGGCATCATCAAGCGCCGCCCAGGGCCTCCCTGTTATACGCCAAAACTCCTCGCTACACCACCTGTCCACCATTTGCGCCCAACCGTTTTCCCTCCCCGCGCACCACCATGGAACCACCTACACGGCATCAAATATGTGACATAAGAGAAGACCAAATTAAGCCTATTTAAGTATTAGTTCTCTATATTTACCTCCATGTATTGTTGCTTGGTCAGATTATACTCCTCCAATCTTGCATCGTGTTTAGTGACCTTCTTATACTCAAATTCTCTATTGTAATCTATGACGGCCTGGATGCGCCCCTCATAATGCATGTCCTTCATGAGTTTGTAGCAGGCTTTGTTAACCGCTACCTTCGTCGCCTCCTCGCACCCATCCCCATCCTCCCATCTGTAGAAATCCTGTATATAGATATGGTGTATCCATCATATTGTGAAGAATGTGTAATGAATGTGATGTGCAAAGCAATGTAGTGAGAAGAATACTTACCCACACCTCTCTTCTCACACGCTCAACCACCTTTGTCATAGATCAAGTGTTTCGGCCATAACTATGTAGTGCTCAAACGTCTAGGCCGGCTACTCAACTCCACCAAAGTCCACCAAGCCGGGGAAGTGCTCCCTCAACAACACACCGATAACGCCACATGGATGGCGTTTGTGATCACCTGACTGCACAATCATGAAACCCCTACCCAAGCAATCAAGAAAATGTATTAGTATCTACTGTGATTTTGAACATAACAAATGAGAGCACAGTAATAGCTTGTTACTTACTTTGTACCACTGGGCCGCACTATCGGGCGTCTATCCAAAGGTATCGGTCGCTTTGGGAGTGTCGAGTGCCCTCGCGAGTAGGGTTTAGTCGTGCTAGAGGGAGAGGCCCCCTGCTACGCACCCACGGGGAGTCCCCGGATCCACCTCGGCCCCCCCCGCCCCGTCCTCATCCTCGTCCTCTCCACTGTCATCGTCCCCATGCTCCACCTCGTTGTTCCCGTGCTCCACCTCATCCTCCTCCTCCTCCTCATCCATCGCCTCCTCCTGTGGTGGCGAATGAGCTAAACGACCCTTCCTCCTGCCTCCTCCCGCCTCCCCCCCCCTGCTCCTGCTGCCTCCTCCTGCCTCCTCCCCTGCTCCTGTTGCCTCCTCCTGCTGCCGCCTTACCGGCTGCTTTGCCTCTTCCCCCTGCTCCTGCTGCCCGTCCTCCTCGTGCGAAGTCGTGGGCCCTTTGGTATTTAGAGTTGACCTGCCTGTAAGCTCTTGACAGCCCGCTTCCACCTGACATCTTTTTTCAATCACCTGCATGGGCAAAGAGAGACAAAATCAACAAAACATAATTAGAAAGAGATTTAAAATAAATAAGACAGATTGCAAAAAGAACATAACATAATTAAATGGTAACATAATATTACATGAATTAGAAATAATCATCATCCTCGTCTACGGGGAGCTAGGACACGGCCGCATCATCACTATCATACATGACTACTTCCAAGTTGATTTCATGACCATCTAGAGGAGCAATGTCAACAACACTGTCATTGCCTAATTCTAATTGCCGAAGTAATTATAAGTCCTTCGCATTTTCAACCTCATCTCCATCGTCCTCATCTTCAACCCTTTCAATGTCTACTTCCATTACTCTTTGGATCGGTTATGTCTATCACAAAGCTTCCTTATGTAGCCCCTCTTCTTGAAAGAACTCTCCATCATATGTGCTTGGGTCAAAGTTGTAATCTTCATTGTTTGGGATAGGTAGTTTACCGTGTGGTAATACATTGGTCACAACCTCCCAACCCTTGACGCTGATCTTTTTGGCATGCACATGGGAGATAATAAACTTGTGTGGCCTGTTGAGCCACAACATACACATATCGTCTCCTAGGTGCTTGGAATCCGGTCGAATTTCGACTATCCCAAGTTTTTCATGATCTTTTCTTACTTCTTGAGGATCAAACCAATGGCATTTAAAAACGACAGGATTAAGAAGTTTGCGGCCCTAAAATGTGAGTTTGTATATTTCTTTAATTCTTCCATAATATTCGTCCCCATCAAGTCAACTCAGGGTCCATAGTCACATCATCTTGGCCCTAAAATGTTATTTCATTTGCAAGCCGTTTAAACAAGGATAGTAATGTCAAACTAAGCACGCACAAGAAATGGAACGTACCTTTGCGTTTGAACCATGAAATGAAATCGGGTTTTCCATTGCCCGCACCCCATTTAAGGAGGGTGTCCAATTCATGCCGTTCGGGTGGCTCCCTCCTCTTCCAAAATTCATGAGTAAATTCCCTGTACCGACGAGAAACAAGGGTGTTGGATGCCGAACAGTGAGTAATCGAGAACAAGTTTGTTCAAAATAGTGACTTACACCATGTACGGCGTCGTTTCGTCAAGGTTGGTCAGTATGTACAGCAAGATAGTGCGCCACTCTACATGACTCAGGGTCTTCTGGGTCTTACCACTTACGCACTTCCAAGTTACCCTTGAAAAAGGCTGAGCTTCAATTCATTTTCATCAGCATTGTAACGAGGGGGTGGATTATGCATGCTATGAAGGTTATTAGCATAGTATGTTGTTGTGAAGTTTGAAACCTCCTCCAGAAGCGATGCCTCTGCGATGTAAGGTTCAATCTTGCATTTATTTCTAGTTTTTTTCTGAACAGCCTTTAGGGCTCTCTCAATTGAATAGCACCAATGGTACTGCACAGGCCCCCCATTCATGCCTCATACGGGAGGTGCATAATCAAATGTGGCATTAGAGTGAAGAAGCCTGGTGGAAAGATCTGCTCCAGCTTACAGACCAACACAGGAGCCATTTTTTCCATGTCTGCAACCACGGCCCGAGATATCTCCTTAGCACATAGCTGGTGGAAGAAATAGCTCAACTCTGCCAACACTTGCCATATATGATCAGGAACATAGCCTTGAACCATAACCGGAAGAAGCCGCTCGAGCCACACATGGTAATCATGACTCTTGAGCCCATTGATTCACAAAGTAGATAAGTTCACTCCCTCCTCAGATTTGCCGCATACCCACCAGGGAACATTATCTTCTAAAACCATTCTAGTACTTCCTTCCTTTGGTTCCTGCTTAACGTGAAATCGGCCTTGGGCCTGCTCCATTTCTTGCCATTTCTAGAAGGCCTCATCTCCTCCTTCAGTCTGTCGCATAACACTGCCAGATCCACTCTAGCCTTAACGTTGTCCTTTGACTTATCTGTGTCCATGATTGTTCCAAATAGTACCTCACCGAGATTCTTTTCAGTGTGCATTGTATCAATGTGATGTGGACAAAGAAGATCATCATGATAGGGGAGCCTCTCTAAGCCCAACTTGTGAGTCCATGCATGATCCTTGCCATAACCCACAAAGCGACCATCTGTGGACGTGTCATCTACCACGAGAGCATCAATCTGAGCACGAACCGCAGCAGCTGACATCATCTTTGGTGGAGGGTCTATAACTGCACAACCTTTCATAAAGTTCTTGGTGTCTTCTCTGAATGTATGGTCAAGATAAAGGAATTGCCGATGTTGGTCAAAACAGGAATACTTGCCACCCTTCTTCAACCAAAGAAACCTCAGAGCTGTCTTGCATACTGGGCATGGGAACTTACTGTGAACACACCAGCCGTAGAATATTCCATATGCCACGAAGTCATGCATGGAGTACTGGTACCAAACATACATCTTGAAGCTTCTCTTTGTAGCTCGGTTGTATGTCCATACCCCCTCGTCCCAAGCTTTGATCAATTCATCAATCACGGGCTCCATGAACACACCCATATTCTTCCCTAGGCGCCCAGGAATTATCAACGACAAGAATATGTTCTGCCATTGAAAGACAACACCGAGGGGGAGATTGAGTGGGATAACGAACATAGGCCAACAAGTGTATGGGGCAGATATCATTCCATAAGGATTGAACCCATCTGTTGCCATCGCAACACATACATTACGAGCCATTAGAGCTTTCTCATGATGAATGTTATCAAAATGCTACCATGCTTCACCATCGAATGGATGTACCATCTTGTTTGGATGGTATCGATGTCCACTTTTGTGCCATGTCATACGCTTCACGGACTCCTCGGTCATGTATAGCCGTTGGATCCTCTGCGAGCGGCGGTGTGTCGTGAGGACATTTCTGAGGATTTTTGATGTGCCTCTTAGTGCCATCACGCAAGTCTGCTCCGGTACCTAGAGGATTTGCACTTTGGGACGGTCGTAGCATGCTCATGTTCCTTCCTAAATAAGACGCAGCCATTCTTACAAGCATGTATCTACTCATATGGCATCTTAAATACACTTATGAGTTTCCACGACTCGTGCATGTTCTTTGGCAGAGCGTGACCTTCCGGAAGCAAAGTGCCAAGAACTACGAGCATTCTCTCAAAGGAATCTCGACTGAAGTGGCACTGGGACTTCAAGGCCATAAGGCATCCAATGGCATCTAGTTGAGACACCTTTGTATGGCGGTGAAGGTGTTTACGTGCCGTAGACAACATGTCGTAATGCGCCTTTGCGGTTGCCTCTGCCTGGTCACCCTTATCCGTACGTCCTTCACCGAAGTTTGCTTCATGATAGTCATCCACCATGTCTGCTACCCCACCATTTGCATTGAGACCCTCGATGCGTTGTCTCACAGCCTCGTCTCTCCTACGTCCTTCACCTGGGTGGGTCCACTAGGTATAGTCGGCATAAATCCAAGTTTTCCAAGATGTTTACCCATTTGCAACTTTTCTTGTTTACGCCTGTTCCGACACTCGCTGTAGGGACACCGAACTTTAGCACCTTCATTAGCCCCCCAAAATGCTGCTTCCAAGAAAGCATCGTCTTCTTGACCATTCAGCACTCTGAAAGGTCCTAATGGCTAGAGGGGAGGGGGGTGAATAGCCTATTAAAAATTCTACAAACAACACTAAGCAAGGTGGTTAGTAAATAAGACGGCGTAGCAAATAAGCAAGTGCTTCAAACTAGTTACGCAAGCCTCCTAGCAATTCTAGCAATTCTAATGTCTCTAATCACACACAAAGGCTAGGTTGCTAAGTTACTCCTAGGTGGACAAGAAATACTAACTAATTCTACCACTAGGAGCTAACAAAGCTAAGCTAACTAGGCAAACTACTCACACTAAGCACCCTAACAAGATATACTACCAAAGTAATGCAAAGAGGTGCTAGAATACAATACCACCGGTGTGTAGTGTCGAGGTTGTAGCAAATCACCGTGATCACCAAGAAATCTCCAACGAGCAAGAACAAGTGACACGATGATTTTTCACCGAGGTTCACGTGCTTCTTGCAAGACGCTAAGTCCCGTTGTGGCGACACACTCACTTGACGTGTGCTAAGCTTAATGGCCGGTGCCAAAACCCCTATGGGCGCTCAAGCAAACGATCACAAGAGAGGGTCCAACAAGCCACGAGCAATCCACTAGTGCTCCTTTCGCGAATCTCCCGCGGGGTAAGGAACGACCCCTCACAATCACCACCGGTGTGGCCTCAAACAAGCTCCACTTGAGCTCAACACCGCCTCTTGCTCCAAGCCGCTAGGGAACCGGGCAAATTCCCAAGAAAACAAGAATCTTGCGGCTTCTCCAAGGATGAAGTGCTCTAGATGCAACCAAGCAATGCAATGCACTTCTATCACTCTCAATGTAACACTCGGTTTTAAGAACAAAACCGGATGAAGCCATATGTGAGCCCCGGAAGTCAAATCTCACATATAGTTTACAAATGAATGGTAATCAATTCACAATGCTTAAAATAAAACAAACCTAACAAAAAGCAGACATAACCTCGGCTAGCGGGGCGGAAAGACTCTGTTCTTCCGATGTAGGCACCACGAGGGAACGCCCGGCGGTTGATCACAAGCCTAACTTCTTCCCGAGGTGTAGGGGAATAGCAAGAGTGAGTCCATGTCGAACTCCGCAAATATAGCTAGGCAATATCTACCCAAAAACCCATGATCATTATAACATAAATAATGAATAGCATGAACCGATAAATCATGAACAATTTAATAAGCATGTATAGCCAACGGTTATATCATAAACAACATCATCAACAGTAAAGTAAATCCTTCCCTCGGTTTTCCGGGCCGTTCATAACCGCAAACACGGGTGATATATCGATTTTTAACTCTTCTTGCGAGAGGTGTACACTTTCACTACGGGTTATGACTTTTCACTTTGCATGGGTTCTAGACTCCCCACAACACTGAAAACCCATATAAAAGTCGTTCAAAGGCCCTCCTAAAAATATTAAGTGGCCAACAGAGCTACAACCCCGTTTCTCTCAATTACGGCAAACCACCAACAAAGTTAGGTAAAACCCTTGAACAACTAAAGTCGAGCCATGTGACCCCCCATAGCTGTACGTTAAATCCCGGATTTTGCCAAAGGATAAGTCCTTATGGAGAGCTAAGAGCATCATAAACAAAACATAGCTCTTTCACCCTATGAAACATGTTATCAACAATTCATATCTAACGTTCAAAGGCGTAAACATTAAGCAAGTCATAAGATCATGGTTTAAAGCTAGCATATCCCAAAACTATACTTGCCTTAAATATAGATCCTTTCTTCAAGTCCAATGCTTTCCCAAAAACACCTTCTTCATCAACTTCTTATAGATCACGGTCTTCTTCGAGATCAACAACGTAAAGCTCACCCGATCTACTCGATTCCAATCAGCAACACACAAACACATGGATCCAATCATGCATGGCAAACAAGACTACCATTAGAACAGTACACCAACAGTGGGAAAACAGTTTGAAAAGTACATAAATCTATTCTACATGTCACTATGATCACACGGACGTAAAGATCACCGAATTGAGCTAAACGGCGTAGATATGAGTTTTACAAGTTTATTATTAACAAAATAATTAACTAAATTCAAATCCGAAATTTAAAAGTTTGAAACCTGACCAACAGTGATACTAACATGTAGATTACGAAATTACGAATCTAACGAAAGTTGAGCGGGTCAAATCGGATTTAAAACGGAGAAGTTATGGGCATTTGAATTTGAAAGGCAAAACATGATTAGTGGCAGTTTTGTAAATACATCAAAGTTAATTTCGAAATAAAATAATAAAATCTGATTTTTGGTTGTTGGATGGACTGCAAGTTAGATATAGGAGGAGCTCAGGGTCTCTTTAGCAAAAGGATGATGAAGGGGTATCTTCTAATCTGGACCATAGATCTTAGATTGAACGGTTCGAACGATAGCATGTATGTGTATTTGCAATGTATTCCTAGATTTATTTTGCTAAAGGAAAACGGCAGAAAACGTGTGACGTCATCCTAATATGTCATCAACAAGCTAGCAAAAGGATGAAATCGGTTCAGCTAGCAATTGGATATTGGAGCGATGCATGGCTGATGCTTCGTCATGCATGTCAGCGTTACTTCACATGCAAGTGCATGCGGTGGGGGAGCAAAGAGCTACGATGTTCTGTTGATCTCGGCTGTGTGCTGGTTGGGCACGGCGCTGGGGCAGCTGCTGGAACAATCGGCACTGGTGAAGACGGCCGGTGTGGCGGTTGGACATGGCCGGTGGAGAGCTTCTCGCCGGCAAACTTGGAGCGGGCTCTAGGGTTCAACAAACGACGTGGGACCGGTACCAAAAGGATTAGAAGCTCGATGCAAACTCACCTAGATAGAAACCGAGGGCAGGGACGTGACGAGGACAGCCTACAGCGAGCGAGGCGGACAAGCTTGACCTGCGATGTCTGGCGTTGGATAGAGATCGACCGAAAACATGAAAAGGGAAATAAAGGTTGGGTCCAGATCGTTCGAAACCTCATCTAGAAACTCGTCGAAGCGGACGGCGGCGAGAGCGAGTACCAGGACACGAACTCGGCGATTTGCTCCAGCGCGAGTTTAGGGTTGCTGGGGCTGCTGTTCGTGTGTAGATGGGAACAGGGAAACAGCACGCGGGGTCGACTTATATAGGGCTGGGCACGTACGCATACAAGGAAAGGATATCGGGATGTGCAGAGTCTGCTGCCGCGATGGAGTCCAACTCGAACGAATAGAGGAAAAGGAAAGTTTTGTTGTTCAAGCTCGGTGTATCAGCCTAAGCCGCGCTGGATGCTAGCCGGGACGGTAGCAGCCCAAGAAAAGAAAAATGATTGGGCTAGAAGAAAAGAAATAGCCACGCAGGCCATGCTGATGCTAACAGGCCACTCGGGCTAGAAATAAAGAGAGGAGAGAGATAAAAGAAATCTTCTTTTTTGTTTCTTTTTAATTAAAGCAAATTTCAAATAGCTTTTCAAACAAATTTGAAATCCTTTTTTCTGTTTCAAGCAAAACCAATCACAACAAAATGAGTATGCACCAGCATGAATGCTCAAACAAAGTTGCTAGCCCCTATGATAAATTTTAATGTAATGAAAAATATTAATTTTCCTACATTTCGTGAACACAAAAATTCACAATTAAGGCAATTTAAAACTATTCCAAAAGAGCCAAAATTTGGGGTGTTACACTCAATCTCACCAAGAATACGAATTATGGATAGAGAGATGAGTGGAGAGAGGTCTCAAATGCTCACTAGCAAGTTAGAGTGTTCAAATGTGCAAGAGAGGGACTATGAAACCGGGCAAACCCATATATATAGCCTCCTCCACGAGATAGAGCCGTTAGCTTCAAATTGGGCACTTTTTAGGGCTGACGGATGCACCGACCCGGAACCACCCGGTGGTCCGGTCCGCGGTCCCGGTCAGTGCTTCCGTCACTACCGACAAGCACACGGGCCCCCGGCGCCGCTTCATGCGTCCGGTCGGGGAGTCCGGTCGACCACCCGGCATCCGGTCCGGCGTCCGGTCGGCGCATCCGCAAAAAACGCCGCTGCAGGGCTCTCGCGAGCGCGCCGGCCGGAGCCACCGGTCGGTGCATCCGGCCGATACGCCGCGTCCCGGTCGCCCGTTTTCAGCATGTCTTCATCTTTTTCTTTGCTCTTTGCTTCAACCTTGCTTCGCCTCTTGCCAAGGGTTGCCAACACGTCGAAATGATCACGTTATCACCAATGTTAGCACGTCGATAAGTTAGGCAAGATCGAAGTTAGTGCTCTCATGTCCTAAATGCAATATGCAAGTCGATATGGACCTAGAAGCACTTCACCAAAGGATTGTCGCGGCATTCCCTCTTGATAGTCGGCTATCTATCCTATAATGTGATCACACGCTCTATCGTGTCTTGATCACCCGAAAGGAAAAAACCCTATCAAGTATACCTTTGCCTTGATCTCCCGGGTTCCTCTCAAGCCGATCACCGATCTTGACGATCCATCATGTCCACCATCATCGTCCATGTTCATGATCATCATGCTCCTTGTCATCCACCTAATCCTATCTCAAGTCATCACTTAGAGCAAAGGATTAGTTCAGAAGTGTGTCATCAATTTCCAAAACCAAACATGAGATTTCACACTCCAGTGTCCTTAACCATTCTAGCCATTGTACATCCACCCACGGTCATCCATCCTTTACCATATACTCCACATGAGTAATATAAGACTCCATTGCATCTCTACACGGGGATCCTACAATCTAATAGGTGAAGATAGGTCCTAATCCCACCCGAGGATGCATAGAAGGGGTTCGTTTCCATGCACTACTCATATCCGAGATAGGATTTCGGCGACACCTCCCCGGGTGTTCTCCAAATACACGTCCCAATAGGGAGGTTGTGTATCCGGAGAACAACACGGAGGTACTACCAAAATTCTATCTCGGATACGAGTAGAGCATGGAAACTAACCCCTTCTACGCATCCTCGGGCTGTCCAAAAAATGCGGGCAATTCGAAAGAGAAACGGTTTTGCATATGCAAAGATCTACATACTTCAAACCATATCACTTTCGAACAGGAGACGCCTAACTGGTTACGTGACCTATGACCATCATACATAAAGAGGGGTTATACCTAGCGGTGCAGGTAGACCAGCAGTGGTGGTGAAGTCAAGTACTCCAACTCAGCACCGACAGACTGTTACCTGAAAAAAATGGCTCAATTAAAAATTTTAACATAACCCCCCCTACACGGTGAGGTTTTCAATACCGCAAGAAAACAATGGCTTGATGGCCGACGAGCACATAGACATATGCATCCAATTCAACTCCTCATTGACGGCTCAAATTCATATCGACCACCAACAACACCACCACTAGACCACCTACAACACCGCTAGATGGGAAGTTTCGGGGAGGCTCACCTTGCTTGAGCGGCGGACGGACGAAGATGGCGAGGACGAGCGGGATGACTATTGGTATAAATTATATGCACACAATAAAGATATGATATCCGCAAGCGCACCGATAGAAATACCATTGTAGCACTTCACCAAAAGAATGAACTCCCAGTTTTAAATATCGAACCCAAAGGAACAGTAGGTGAATATAACTAGCATTTACCCAATCCACTTCACAATCAAAAGTACTTAAGAAACTAGCTAGACTAGGAGACAACAACGGCTTTCTAATTCTAACCTCGATAAACCTCAATTTATTTATTCTATGGTGGATGCTAATCCTTAATAAAAGTAAGGCAAAATTACTCTACTAAAAACAGACAAAAGCCTACCATTAACTTCTTGGTCGGAAGTGGGCTCCAGAGAATTCAATAAAGCTATAAAGTCACCTTTATGATACTATCACTGATTTCAAGCCAAAAGGGGCACTCACGAGATAACTCTAGTCTAAGCACAGGCGCATACACTAGAAACTATCCCTCTAATCAAGAGCAACCAAGATTAAAGTACTCAATAAGAGTTGCAAACTTGAAGAATAAAATAAAACCAAAACTTACTTTAATTATGAAGTCGAACACCGGATAATCTCTCGAATACACTCCTCTCCCCACGAAGAGAATGATCCCTCGTAATACGTAAGAGAAGATCCGACAGCCGGAACTCCTCCGAAGCACTCCTCACTAATCTCTCTATTTCTAATAAACTCGATTGCTAATCAAGATCCATAGTAGCTAATCTAGAAGTGTATAGCTCTAATCATGAGGATCTTGACTTGTCTAAAACCTAAACTTGAATTCTAACTATGAAGTACAAATTCCTATATGAATTAGGGTTTTAGGGGAGCCCCCGCCCTTTGTTTTATAGCCCCATAGGATGAATCTCAGCCCTTAGATCAAACCGACTTGATTGGACGATGTAGATCTACTCCATAGGTCGGTTGTAGGAAGGTTCCAGAAGCAGGACACGTGGATCGACTAGGGGGTGCCGCGCAGCCCCATTGTGGGTGCCGCCCCGCCCCCACATCTCCACGTGTGGGCCCCGGCCTTCGTGAGCTGTCTTCTCTTGCCTTTTAGACCCTTGGAATTTCTACTAATCACCCCGGGTTCAGTCCTTTTCTTCCGTTTCTCTATTTTCTCTCTTTTCAAACTCTGTTTTTCGCTATTTTTGGAGTTCACCCAAGCAAAACCGAGTGTGCACCAAAAAACTCGTGAAAATCATTAGTAATAATAAAACTTTAGTAGCATTCATCCCATGTTTGATAGCATTCCATAAATATAAAAGTGGTCAATAACTACCATCAACAAGCTCCCCCCACACTTAGGCTTTTACTCGTCCGATAAAAGGATGGTTTACTTTAGACTTAACTTCAGATCAAAACATTAAACATAAATGTTCCTTAGTCTATCTTGTCTTTGCATGATTCAAAGTGTCTACCACAAAAACTTTAGGCGGTTGAGAAGCGCGAACAATTTGAAACAGATCACCTTTCTATCTTTAGTCAAGTCAACGGAGTTTTTGCAAAGTTTTAAAAAGAAAACATACCATACCATCTCCTGTATTTTTGGATCCTCACTAAAGCAATATAATGCTCATAGTAAACATCAAGCTTATATGGATTTTCAGGTAAGTCAAGGAATGGCATACTTATCTTGCATATGTTGTCAAAATCAAGACCGGGATCTATGTAGGGTTCTTTCAAGAGGTGCAAAGTGTGTTGAATATATAGTGGCTAAAACTAATTTTACTATGCTCAAAGAAACTTGTCTCTTTTTAGCACAATGAAAACATTTAAGAAGAAGGACCATGGGCTATCTTTTTTTTTATCTCTTGAGAGTGGCGGGCATCCGAGTACCCATTGTTTTCATATGGACACTTGTCCTTTTTATTCTCTCTTTATTTTCTTTCTTTCTTTTTTACTTTATTCTTTTGCATAGCCCATGCCTTTTCTTTTATTGCAACAAACTTGAGGGTAGAGAGAGATAAACAGAATGAGCATTTAATAAATCCTAAATATTTTTGTGTCTATTCCCGGTGTAGGAACAGATTTTTGGATGGAAAGAAAGCATGTTTGTGCGTACTTTCGGTGTGAAAGCAGCAAATATATCTGGGTGCAAGTGCATCTTGATGAACCACACTACATAGGTCACAAGTATTGAAAATAACTCAACATAAAATAAGTAGTATATGAGCTAGTTTTCTCTAAAATATTTCTAAGTATTAAAGGCTCGGTAGGTCATAGCATTTGTCACACAGAGAGAAGCATAGCTATTTATTTTAAGCATTTAGAAATAAAACTCTCTAGAAATAGGATGTCAAGATTTAGGTTCACATTATTCTGCTATATCATACTTATCAACAACTTAAGTAAAATGGGGTCCCTAATAAATAAGTTCCCAACAACAACAAGATTTTTAGGAAACATTATGCAAGTCTATCACTTAAGTTAAGACTAAGTTAAACTTAGCATTTTAAAGCAAAGATCAAATTATAGCAACCCGCATTACAACTTAAGCATTTAGATAGGACAAGACTAAACAGCACATAAAAAGATTTACTATAAAGCATGAGTAAAGTTCTAATAAATTAAGAATAAGTAAAGAATACTTAGAACTTTTTGTAACCTGTTTTGAAGGTTGTTTGTTGTGATCTCTCCCCCACACTCTTTTGTACTTCTTAATCCCGCAAAATATGTTGAGACAAGTGCGCTTCCAAACACACATAGATAATAGAGAGAATAGTAAAAATAAAAACTTAAGAAAAACTTAAAGACTCAAAAATATAACTTTATTTATTGTTTGACTCGCACACACAAACCGACTCGACATAAATGTAAACACTCAAAATATAAAGTCGCAATGACTTCGATAATGACTCGACACTTTATTCTCTCGCAACTATAGGTTCTAGAATAGTTCTAAGGCCTCTCTAATGGCAACGACTAGTTCACTCAGCGGCCAACCTAGGCCTTAAGGGCACGGAGCTGGGCATAAGTGGTATTAACCATCTCTGCCTGTGTGGTCCCGGTCCTGATAGCCATCTGAAGTGTATCATGGATGAGAGTGACTTTTCGTCCACCATTGTGATGGTCTTCCTTGAGCGCTTGGCCGTGGATGATGACGGTCCCTCTAGAGCAATCCTCTTCTTCTCAAAAGGAGGGGCACGGAGATGAGGTAGGTAATTGAGTCCGCCTAGGCACATCGTAAGCACTAGATGGTGGTCCTTGGTTTACCACATACCTAGCGGGGAGCGTGCCCGCCACCCGGTGCCCCCTCGACAACCTGGACTAGGTGGTGCCCGTATCACCGATGATGTCTCTTCCTGGATTGCCACACCACTCCTCCACAGTGGTGCCAATTGCACAGGCTCATGGAGCCTGAGGTGATGGACGATCTGCCTGGCCCGATGAAGACGTTTGTTGATGAGCGGACGAGGGGGTCGTGTTCCACTAGGGATTCTAGTAGTGTTCCTTGGGGCAAGGTTCAGCTCATTTTGTTCAGCCATTTGTGGAAAAGTGAATTAAGCTGGAACCCTCTCAAAAGATGAGTAGGTTCCTCAGATGAGAATGAAAATAAAAGAATAGGTCTGGGGTCTCATATATAGTCCAAAGAATGGCTCGGGTTTTCCTACATTTCGATATGGTACTATCCCATTAGTATAAATTCCCAAACATATAATAAAATATAAAAAATATTGGGAAAAGGCCGGGCACGAATGGCCCCCAAAGCCGGTCTTTGTCTTGACCCCATAGAGGGTGCCACCCTAAGACCACTATGTGGCGCTCACGTCCCGCCTTTTTCTCGCTTCTTATTTGGGTCAAAATATAGCCCCTAAATTTATACTAATGCTTTTGAGTCATTCGGAGGAAAATAGATCATGGCAAAATGCAAAAATCAAGGCTATCAACTCTTTGCAGAAGGAATATCGGGCTCAAGAAAAATTTTAAGGCGATGACCATTTACCTTGAATAACGTACCTTTGTTAGTTTGTAGAGTTACCGCTCCATGCGATGATGAATTTACCACCGTGAAGGGTCCTTCCCACTTACTCCGAAGCTTTCCGTGCCCGAATAGTTTCACCCCGGAATTGAAAAGTAATACCTTGTCTCCAGGTGCAAAATCCTTCTTCTTGATTCTCTTATCGTGCCACCTCTTGGTTCTCTTTGTCGATCTTGGAATCATGGTAAGCTTTCTCTCGCCATTCTTCTAATTTCGATAGTTGCATCTTCCTCTTTTCTCCCGCGGCTTCAGGATCCATGTTCCATCGCTTGATAGCCCAATGTGCCTTGAACTCTAACTCCACAGGTAGATGGCAAGTCTTTCCATAGACCAAGCGATATGGAGACATACCTAAAGGTGTCTTGTATGCTGTTCTATATGCCCAAAGTGCTTCGGGTAGTTGATCTCTCCATACAGTTCCCATCTCATTGACCGTCTTACGTAATATATTCTTGATTTGTGTATTGGAAGTCTCGCTTGGCCACTTGTCCGAGGATGATATGGTATAGCAATATTGTGTCTAATTCCATGTTTCTTTAGGTATTCATTGAATTGTTTATCGATAAAGTGTGTTCCTCCATCACTTATCACCATCCTTGGCACTCCAAATCTTGGGAATATTACTTCTTCAAACATCTTTCTTGAACTTTTTGAATTGGCCTTTTTGCATGGCATTGCTTCAACCCACTTAGAAACATAATCTACTGCCACTAAAATGTGCTTGCAATTCTTTGATGGTGGGAAAGGACCCATATAGTCAATTGCCCACACTTCAAAGAGCTCGATCTGTAGATTGTTGGTGAGTGGCATGGCATCTCTTGAATTGATGTTGCCATGTCTTTGACAAGCATTGCATCTCATAATGAAGTTCTTCGTGTCTTCATACATTGTTGGCCAAAAGAATCCACTCTGCCAGATCTTAGCATGAGTTCTGAACGCTCCATAATGTCCTCCATACGGTGATGAGTGACATCTTTCAATGATTTGAATTCCTTCCTCTCTGTAGGCACACATCTCTCGAGTAATCCATCGGCCACGAGACTACGAAGAGGTATGTCGTATCTCATATGTGTTGGCGACTTTCATATACAAGTTTCCTCTTCTTCTCCCCTAGAGGTACATAACCCGCAACCATAAAAATAACAATATTTGCATACCAAGTGCGATTCGGTGATCTTGAAGAGCATGTTGTCCCTTAGTGCATCATTGATCGGTAGTTCCTACGAATTCTCAAAATACATTCTAGACAAATGATCTACAACAGAATTTTCTACTCCCTTTTTATCTTTTATTTCTAGATCAAATTCTTGGAGCAATAAAATCCATCTAATCAAATGTGGTTTAGCATCTTTCTTAGTAAACAAATACTTGAGCAAAGATGATCAAGTATAAACAATAACTTTTGCTCCTACTAAATAAGATCTAAACTTATTCATAGCAAAAACAACAGACCGGGAGCTCTTTTTCAGTGGTTGCATAATTAAGCTGAGCTCCTGTCTAGGTTTTACAAGCATAGGCAATAGCATGATGCTTCTTAGCCTCGATCCTCCTCCTAAGACGGCTCCTACAAAGATAATCACTAGCATCACACATAATTCCAAAAGGTAGCGACCAATCAAGGGGTTGAATAATTGGTGAAAATTGAGGGCTTCTTTAAGAATATTAAAAGATTTCATGCAAGCCTCATCAAAAACAAAAGGAACGTCCTTAGCTAGTAAAGCGGTCAAGGGTCCGGTAATAAATGAAAAGTCTTTAATAAAGCGACGATAAAACCCACAATGACCAAGAAAACTACGAATGCCTTTAATATTAACGGGCGGAGGTAATTGCCCTATTACCTCTATCTTAGCCTTATCCACTTCTATCCCCTTTTGGACACTAAATGTCCTAACACTATCCCTTCTCGAACCTTGAAATGACACTTTTCCCAATTAAGGACTAAGTGTTTCTCCTCACATCTTTGTAAAACTCTATCCGCATTGTTGAGACAATCGTCAAAAGTTTTTCCATAGACGGAGAAATTATCCATAAAACCTCCATAATCTCTTCAATCATCTCGAGAGAATATAGACATCATGCATCTTTGAAACGAATTTTGGAGCATTACATAGCCCAAAAGACATTCTACGGTATGCATAGGTACCGTAGGGGCATGTGAAGGTGGATTTACTTTGATCATTAGGATGGATGGGGATTTGATGATATCCGAATATCCATCGAAGAAACAAAAAGAAAGAGTGGTTAGCCAATCTTTCTAACATCTCATCAATGAAAGGCAAAGGAAAATGATCCTTCTTGGTTGCCTTATTGAGCTTTCTATAATCAATGCACATCCTCCAACCAAGAACGGTTCTTTGAGGAATTAGCTCATTCTTGTTATTTTCGACAACAGTCATACCTCCTTTCTTGGGTACAACTTGGACTGGGCTTACCCACTCACTATGCGGCATAGGATAGATAATCTTGATGTGCAATAGTTTTAAAACTTGCTTCTTCACTACTTCCCTCATCGCATTATTTAGCCTACTATTTGAGGCCCAAAAGACAAAGCCTACCATTAACTTCTTGGTCAGAAGTGGGCTACAGAGGATTCAATAAAGCTATAAAGTCACCATTATGATACTACCACTGATTCCAAGCCAAAAAGGGGCATTCACAGATAACTCTAGTCTAAGCACCGCACATACACTAGAAACTATCCCTCTAATCAAGAGCAACCAAGATTAAAGTACTCAATAAGAGTTGCAAACTTGAAGAATAAAATAAACCAAAACTTACTTTAATTATGAAGTCGGACACCGGATAATCTTTGAATACACTCCTCTTCTTCTCGAAGAGAATGATCCCTCGAATCTGAGAAGAGAATATCCGACAGCGGAACTCCTTCGAAGCTCTCCTCACTAATCTCTCTATTTCTAATAAACTCGATTGCTAATCGAGATCTGTAGTAGCCAATCTAGAAGTGTATAGCTCTAATCATGAGGATCTTGACTTCTGTCTAAACCTAAACTTGAATTCTAACTATGAAGTATGAATTCCTATATGAATTAGGGTTTCAGGGGGGAGCTGTTGATATTTCTTAACGACATTATTAGAAATAGATAATAACCTATTTCCGGTAACGGCACCAAAAATGCTTGTTGGCTTTTTCACGGTGCAATCACTAAGAATAAATAATATTCTTAGTGACCACGTTAAGAGACATCGATGATAGATGGATTCTTATGTTTGCTATAGTCAATCCGCAAGCGCACGGATCTATCACTGTAGCATTTCACCCGGTGGTATTCGGGTATCGTGATTTATATTTTCCCAAGGGAAGGCGGACTTATGTAATTTGCTAGCATAATGATGATAATGATCCACAATGTATTTATGAATAACCATTAGTCATATGCAGGGGTAAGGAAATGGTATTGAGGATAGTGACAAACACATATAAGCTACTACACCACTAGGGGAAGGAAAAGGATAAAAGAGAATCTACAATGACAAGGCGGTTCTAAATATTGCACATGGGTGAACTCTAGTTTGCATATGAGGTACACCAAACCATCATAATCTACATAAACCGACCAATCTCTAGCGAGTCGACATATGACGGTTAATCCTATAGTTAGCCAAGTCCAATCTATTAATATGTTAACTAGACCATAGTTCACACATTAATAAGATAACATGAGGGTAACTATACTCTAGCTCGAACACATTGCAATATGAATATAGGGACTTGAATGTTGAAAGGAACTCCATAATAATAATAATATTACCAAAAGATCCTTCCAAGGAGACAAGCCCTCCTTGAAGCTCAACCTTGCTCAAAACTATAACTAGAACTACGTGAAAAGTGAGTGAAGTGCTCAAGGGCGTGTGTGTTGTGTTTTGGAAGGGGGTGTGGCCTCTTATTTATAGCGGTGTGAAAGGTGTTCTTGGCGGGAGTTTTGGTGCCAAATTGCCGAAAAACACCACCATGCACCGCCTCTACTCCTCCGGAGTCGGGTTTGGAGACAAGGCACGGCGGGATCGGGCACAGGGCCGTGGGCCGCCGCGGCCTGGGGCGGCCAGCCCAGGTTTGGCCCTGCCTGGTGCCGAGCCTTCGGCGTGTGGTCCGGTGGCCCACTCTAGGTGGCCCTTCCGGAGGTGTTTTTGGTCCACTTTGCATTGGTTTTGGCCTGGTCATGTTCCCCTTGGCAAAGCGTATTCCACGAGTTACGTGTTACTCTTTATTTGGCATACTCTCACCTATTTTCGTGTTTGTTCCTACAAAACAAATATTCTACGAATACAAGTGGAACTAGGTGAGTAGTAAATGTTTATTTGGCATAAGTGTGTTTTATCCCTCTTAATTAGAGCTAAGTTGGCGGTATAAAATGTGTGATAGTGACCGCCAACAACTCCCTAAGTTTAACCTTTGCTCGTCCCGAGCAAATAGCTAAGTGTTTTGGTTGATTATCGGGGAGTTGCTTCAATGCCGATATAAATCAAAGTGCGCCATGTTTATAACAAAGTGTTCACTTATTGTTTAAATAAGTTGGCATTTCATCTATCCTTATTACTCGAATCATATGGGTCTTATGACATTTTTCCACATTCTTGGGTGATTGCAAGATAGAACGGTTTAGTAGAGCTACTATTTCTTTTATTCTTTTTGAGTAACTATCCATCCAGGGATTTTATTTTATTTAGCATATGTATATATTTTTTGAATACTTGAGAGAGTGTGATTTTCTCTCTTTTTTTAGAGAGGTGGGCTCTTCTCACCCTAGACTTGGGTCTTTTATTTCCTCTCTTTCTGGAGATGTGGGCTCTACTCGCCCTCGGACACTTGTCCATTTTTCATCTCTCTTTCTCTCTCTTTTTTTGAATTCAGGTTCCCGGATGTCAAGTTCTCTAAGAACAAAGTTATAGTAGAATCTTTACGTACCATATCATATCCGGCAATAACTTAGAAAAGGATCATGTTCTTGCTAACATGTTTATCAAGTTTTTGGGACAAGACAATATTAGCCAACAAACTTAAACATTAAGGAATTCTAAGTCATAAACTAGGTGCGGTGATTCATGAACAGAGCAACTTTTCATCATTTCATCTTAAGAGAGACCTACACCATCTTATGTCAAAATAAATGAGTGGTTTTTTTTTTTTTTTTTTGAAAGGAAAGGAATGACTTGGGAAATTAAAGGCTTACGGTGGGGGTCCTCCCCAAGCTAGCTCAAAGCCTATGGGTCGGGATTATATCCCATGGAGAGCCGAATGCTCTCTCCCCAGGCGGTGCTGCTCCTCTCTCATGCGCAGATGTCGGTGAACTCCCCGCCGGTACTCCCGGTGGCGGCGATCTGCCGATCTGTATATAGGAGTGGAGTGTATCCTGAATATTTTTGTTACTCACCTCTAGACCGCGAATGCGTGTGCCGAGGTCCTGGATCGTCTGAGGCTCCTCCGTGGATCGGCGTGGTGATGGAGGCATCCCATCGGACTCGGAGGAGATCTCGTAAGCGCCTGTCCATGCTGAGCCGCCTGCCTGATCTGGGTGTGGGGTGTAGCCAGACTGGTAGCCCGGTATGTACCCTGGATTCGGCATAGCCGAAAAGAACCCATGTCTTTGGAGCCGGCGAGAATCCCGGTGGTGAAGTCAAAAGTGAGGGGGTTTGCACAAAGTCTGGTGGTGGTGCAGGTGATCGTGAAGTTCCTGCTCCATCTCTTGCTACCCTCCTGGATGACCTGCGAGACACAGAGCTTCTGCGTGCTTCGTCGGAAAGGATCCGAACGAAGGTAAGTGAATGGGACTTATACAATGAGTATTCCGGGTTAGGAAGCGGAATCTCCATTGTATAGCCCGGGAAATAATAAATGACTTTCTCGCGATCATCTGCATCAAGCTTAATATGATGCCCTTGAACCAAGGATTGGATCGTGATCTCAGGGCGCGGGTCAGGAATGTAAAGAACATTCTGTCCTTCCAGCGCACCAACACCACGAGCAATCCGTGTCACAAGGGAGGTGCAATAAGCGGTGGAGGAGAACTTGATGGTTTCTAACATCCAATTAATTATTTCTTTAACAGAGCAATCTTGATTCATTTTACCATCGCAAAAAAGACATTTTAATTCAGCATCATGAATATGACGGGGATCTTGTCTAGGGAATAAGGTGCTAGACATCCATTTATGCATAAACCTTAGTGA
Organism: Hyparrhenia diplandra; assembly: GCA_015847255.1. Classification (NCBI taxonomy): domain Eukaryota; kingdom Viridiplantae; phylum Streptophyta; class Magnoliopsida; order Poales; family Poaceae; genus Hyparrhenia; species Hyparrhenia diplandra. Next base: position 279,023 of record JADLZK010008693.1, read on the forward strand.
TGGGTGTTGTATGTTCGCATTAACAACATCAAATTTAGCACTCGAACAATCAATATCAGATATTTGCATGAAGAAAGCATCACGATTATACCCATGAAGAGTCAGTATCAAAATCAATTAAGCATTTCACTTTATCAAACCCTAAGATTTCAGCAATTTGTTTCCATGTGCGATAGTGGGGGTATGAAAAAAGTCGAAAAGAAATACCCTCATCATGAACTTTCAAAGTGCACAAAAATTGGATAGTGAGCATTTTAGAACCTAGTTCATCAAGAGGATCTATCTTTGCCCATCCTACAGCTCTCCACATGCGAGGGAATTTGAATCCATACCTAATTTTTCGAGAGCTTCACGGGAGAAGCGTGGTGCATGAGCCGAAGGGTCGATCTTTAAGCATGTGGTATGCTTGTAGCTCCGTGCATCTTGTAGGTCGACGTACGGAGCGTCGGTTGCATCAATCGTCAAATGTGGGTGGACTTGAGGAGGAGCATCGAGTCTTCGTGCATCGGGCTTCCTTCGGCCCCGGTGTGGCGAGCTTGAGCCTTGGGAAAGCGGGAGCTCCTTCTCAATGCCTTGTTGAATGCTCCGGTGATTTTGCTCCCTAGCCCGCTCATGTTGACAAGAATGAAACAAGAACAAAGACTAGAACAAGGGTGATGTTAGCTCGAAAAATTCTTACTAGCTCTTGATCTTCGGCACGTTGGGGCTGTTGGTTGCAAGAGGTTTCTTGCACAAGCTCTTGGAGATGAAATGGAATGGAGAGGTGAAGTGGGAGAGTGAAGATGTGAGAATGAGAGGGGTGGAGAGCTCTCCGGGCACCTCGAGTATTTATAGAGCGAAACACCGCCGACACGGGACCGAGAACAACGGCTACTTCGCCACGAGGCGGGGGACATCGGGCCGCGTTACCCAAAGCGGCGGTCGCCGCCAGCGGCGCGGCGGCCGGCGCGGTGGGCCCCTCTGTCGCCCCGTTTTGGCGAGGGCAAAGAACGGTCATGTGTTGCCCTGCACCGTTGGTGCTTCGGTCGATTTCGACCGTTGGCTCCGATTTTCAAATTTCCCATATTTATTTTGATTTTTTTTGTGAAATGAAAAATTATTTTGGAATATGTTTTGTCTATTTTTATTTACGGCAAATAAATGGGGTACTAAAATCAAGAGTTTTATTTTAGGAGTTGGAAAATTTTATTTATAGGCTATATTTATTTCTATATTAAATTCAATACTATATAGTTTTTGGATGGGAAAATAAAAGTTCATCAATATATATTTTATATATTTAATTTTATTTGAATAAATAAATTCTATAAGGACATAATAAATACTTAATTTATTACCTTCTTACCTTTGGTGTCCCTTGACTTGAAGAAGGCGGGGTTGATTTGAATATCTTTCGCTTTTTACCCCGAATTTCTTCTAGTGCAAGCTCATTGTTTTCCTTAATGGGTGTATGTTTCACCCGCGGACCTTCGTGGTGGTTTTGGTGGTGAAGGCGTTGGTGTTGGTTGTTCCTTCTTTTTCCACACTTGTTTGGTAGAAGTGGCTTGGGGCTTCCTTTCGAAACTACTTACATTAGGAACATCATCTTGCTTAGGAGCCGCCTTCCTTGGCTCCGGCTTTTGTTTTCTCAAGGTCTTAGCTAGTTGAGGGAGGCTCATAAACTTTTTGGGATCTATTACTATTTCCTTCAACTCTTGGGTGGTTGATCCGTACTTGATACGGATCATAGAACATTGCTCTTTGGTCTTCTTGGGCTTGACTTCGGGTCTCCTTTTATCGATTGGGTTAACGGTTTGGAAACCGTTAAAATGGCACCGCATCTTGTTTCATCGGGGAGTTGGAACTTGATCCTTCCCTGTTCCCACAGATATGGTGGCATTCTTTGTGTTTAGGAATGGTCTTCCCAAGAGTAATGACATGATTTCACTTTCCCCTATATCCAAGACAACGAAACGTGGGGATGTAGCTGTTCTTCACCCATACTAGGATGTCTTCATTTATTCCTTCATTGTCTTGATGGATTGGTGCGCCATTTGGAGTTGCGGCTTGACGGGGTGAGTGGCGAACATCCTAGTGCATCACTTGTCTTTTTGGACATGATGTTGACGCTTGCCCCCAAATCGCAAGAGGCTTTCTTAAAGGTGTGCGGACCAATTGCACAGTGATTGTTGGGTGCCCGGGATCTGCCTTCTTTGCGACAAATGGTGATTCTACAAAAATATAAGGCAAATCTGACTTCGAGGGTTACCAATCCTCGTTGTCACCATGTTAATCTTGTTTCAGATGAAGGATTCGGTTTCTGCCAAACCCTCTTTTTGTTTAGGTGAGATAGCAGATGACATTTGAGAAATTTGAGTTTCAATCATTTTATTAAAGCTAGATTGATTCCGAACAGCGGTAGATAAATTTTCAAGCTTTGAGCTAATGGATTCTAGCATTTTATCATTGTAAGATATTTTCTTGTTCGGAGATTCATTAATCTTAGCTTGACCAAGAACTAAATCTTTTAAGGAAGGTTGGTTTGAGTTATAATTGGAATTGGAATTGTAATTGAAATTGAAACCATTACCTCCTTGTGGGCGATCCTTGGTTATTCCACCTATTGTTATTATTATTATTGTTGTTACCCGAATGGTACCCATTGTTGATGAAGGCAAGCTCTTCAAGAGTTTAGGGGCATTGTTGCCCGAATGTCCAAGCTCTCCCCAGACTTCACAAGTCATCAATGCTTCTAGAGGTGGTAGAGTGTTGTTCATGGCTTCCTTCTCGGTAGCTTGATCTCCCAATCTTTTTAGCAACAGGTCCATTTTTGCAACTAGCATGTCCGTCTCCTTGACGTTGTGCATGCCTCTTTTTGTTGGGGCTCTGTCTTCTCCCCATGCTTGATTCTCGATCATCTTTTCGATGAGCGCTTCAGCTTTTTCAACAGTGAGGGACAAAAATGCCCCTCCAGCAGCGGCATCAAGATGGCCCTTACACATAGGTGTAAGACCATTGTAGAAGTTCTGAAGTACGAGCCATGTTTCCATGCCGTGATGTGGGCAGGCAAGGATGTATTGTTGCAGCCTTTCCCACGCTTCAGGAATTGGTTCATTTGGATTCTGCTGGAAATTGGAGATTCTTGCCCGCGAGGGCATTGGTTTTGCCCATTGGGAAGAAAGCGGCGAGGAACGCGGTGGAGCATTTGCTCAGTCTTGCCGACTTGAGCCTTATCTTTGTAGAACCATCGCTTCGCCTTCCCCACTAGGGAGAAAGGAAACAAAGGAGCTTGATTGTGTCGAGCTCCACGTCCTGATGACAATGGTGTCACACAACTCTAGGAAATTTTGAAGGTGTGCGTTGACATCCTCGCTTGGCAATCCACAAAATGGATTGGCCTGTACCATCATGATCGGGCCGGTGCGGATCTCAAAATTCTTGTCTCCAACGTTGACTGCTGGCCCAGTGGGGACATTGCCCACCCTGGGGTTGAGTAGTCGCGGAGTGACTTGGCCATGAGTGTTGATGAGGATGGTACGGGGATGGTGGGTTCAACCTCCGGTGGATTGGCGACAGGTGTAACGGTACGGGACCGTCTCTTTCGATCAACGCCCCGGATTGTCAACGGTTGTTCGTTAGGTTTGCGACCCGATCGTATACTTTCCCTGTTTTCATCCACAACAGGAAGAAAACAAAAGAGTTAGCCTGGGATTTATGAATAACCATTAGTCAAATGCAGGGGTAAGGAAATGGTATTCAGGATAGTGACAAACACACATAAGCTACTACACCACTAGGGGAAGGAAAAGGATAAAAGAGAATCTACAATGACAAGGTGGTTCTAAATATTGCACATGGGTGAACTGTAGTTTGCATATGAGGAGGCTAAATCATGATGGGATTACGATCTTATGATGAGGAGATGCCCACGGCTAGTGCGCTAGCCGATGGACACTTTCAGAACTCCAACTCAACATTCGAACGTGGAGGAGTACAATGGGCGGAACAGGGCTGTCACCACCTGCCCCCCTACCTCACTACCGTGGAATGCCAACATTTTCGATGGTTACTATAAACACGGACACCACGTCCACGTGTAGAAAACTACCTAAATCCCCGGGACTCCGACCCTACGGATCGACAAGCAAGGATAAAGGTAAACCCGAAGGTACACCAAACCATCATAATCTACATAAACCGACCAATCTCTAGCGAGTCGACATATGACGGTTAATACTATAGTTAGCCGGGTCCAATCTATTAATATGTTAACTAGACCATAGTTCACACATTAATAAGATAACATGAGGGTAACTATACTCTAGCTCGAACACATTGCAATATGAATATGGGGACTTGAATGTTGAAAGGAACTCCATAATAATAATAATATTACCAAAAGATCCTTCCAAGGAGACAAGCCCTCCTTGAAGCTCAACCTTGCTCAAAACTACAACTAGAACTATAGAAAGTGAGTGAAGTGTTCAAGGGTGTGTGTGTTGTGTTTTGGAAGGGGGTGTGGCCTCTTATTTATAGTGGTGTGAAAGGTGTTCTTAGCGGGAGTTTTGGCGCTAAATTGCCGAAAAAACACCACCATGCACCGCCTCTACTCCTCCGGAGTCGGGTTCGAGACAAGGCGCGGCGGGATCGGGCACTGAGGTCGCGGCGCCGCCGCCGGGGCGGCCGGCCCAGGTTTGGCCCGCCTGGTGCCGAGCCTTGGCGTGTGGGCTGGTGGCCCACTCTAGGTCACCCTTCCGGAGGGGTTTTGGTCCACTTTGCATTGGTTTTGGCCTGGTCCCGTTCCCTTGGCAAAGCGTATTCCGAGTTGCGTGTTACTCTTTATTTGGCGTACTCTCACTGTTTTTCGTGTTTGTTCCGCAAAACAAATATTCTACGAATACAAGTGGAACTAGGTGAGTAGTAAATGTTTATTTGGCATAAGTGTGTTTTATCCCTCTTAATTAGAGCTAAGTTGGCGGTATAAAATGTGTGATAGTGACCGCCAATAGGAGCCCTGCCCTTTTCTTTATATCCCCATAGGATGAATCTCAGCTCTTGGATCAAACCGACTTGATTGGGACGGTGTAGATCTACTCCATAGGTCGGTTGTAGGAAGGTTCCGGCGGGGACACGTGGATCAACCAGGGGGTGCCGCGCTGCCCCATTGTGGGTGCCGCCGGCGCCCCACATCTCCACGTGTGGGCCTCGGCCTTCGCGAGCTGTCTTCTATTGTCTTTTTAGACCCTTGGAATTTCTACTAATCGCCCAGTTCAGTCCTTTTCTTCCGTTTCTCTATTTTCTCTCTTTTTAGCTCTTTTTTTTTGTTTTCTGAGTTCACACCAAAACCGAGTGTGCACCAAAACTCATGGAAATCATTAGTAATAATAAAACTTTAGTAGCATTCATCCCATGTTTGATAGCATTCCATAAATATAAAAGTGGTCAATAACTACCATCAACAACGACCATAGATGACGGCGGGCGGGACAAACACGGACGGCCGGCGGGCGTGAGGGGCATGGCGGCCGGGCGGGGCGGGAGGAGCACGGCAGCCCGGGCCGGTGGCCTCCCCCAACTTCCCCTCCTCCTCCTCCTTCTCTCCCCTTCCTCCTTCTTCTCCTTCCCCTTCCCTTCCCCTTCCCCCTCCTCCTCCTTCTCCTCCCCTTTATTCTCCTTCTCCTTCCTCTTCCCCTTCCCCTCTCCTCACGGCAGCCTCCTCCTCCTCTACCGGTGTAGGGTGAGAGGTCTTTGGGCGGGTTGGGGCAGCCCGGTGACGGCGAGGTGGGGGCGGTGAAATTTGGGCAACGCTTGATGGGCGGTAGGGGCGGCGCGGCGTGGTTGGGGTGGGCGTTGCGATGCGGTCTTGGCGTCGGCCCATGGTGGGGCGGGCGGCGGGGATCGGGGTGGGGTGGGGCGGCGTCCGGTCGGGCGGGGCTGCGTGGCGTGGCGGGGGCGGCGGGGGGGCGGGTCGGGGTCGGGGCGGCGAGTGAGGGGAGCGGTGAGGGGATAAGGGTGTCGGCATTTTTTTTAAAAAATATCACCTCAAACATTTGCCGAGTGCCAAGATCTAGGCACTCGCAAAGAAACAAAAAAACTGAACACATTTCTATGCCGAGTGCTCTAGGTCTACACTCGGCATAGAGGTATTGTTTTCCGAGTGTCATCCTAAAGATACACTCGGCAAAGATAATTTTTTAAAAAAATTACCCATCTTCTTTTTCCTTTTTCTTAAACCATTTTTTCTAAATTTTTTCATTCAACTTTTAAAATACCATGTAAAATTAATTAGACAATGCTAATTTCATAATTTTATGGAAAAACGGATCATGATTTTATGTGGTTATAACCCACATTCCATTTATTTAAATGCAATAAGAAAATTAATAATTACCAACAGATCTGAAAAATCCCAAAATTTTAACATGGCACTATATTTGATCTCTTTTAGCTAAAGAAAAAGTTTTCAAGGTGAAACCACAACCGACCATCGATGTATCTCCAACAATTGCGGTATCATTCTCAACAACCCCGAAACTTCTTAGGAGATGTTCCAGCTTTCAAGCAATGTTCATGACAACTTCTTTGAAATCTTCTCAATTTTTTTTTCCACAGCCTCCACATGTGATATGATGACAACTAGTCCAATTTCATGATTTTCTGACTTTGTTTTCTTTTTATACAATTAAAAAAACCAATCACCCACACCCTTGGGGGCTTGTTTTCAAACGAGATGTTTGAAAACCATAATCATATCATGTGTACGGACTTAAACTGGGTTGAGTAACATGAATATCAATTTTCTACTATTTTTTTGTGAATATTTGAATAAGCTACAGTTCAAATTTCACCCGATTTTAAAAGTTAGAAATGCAATTAATTAGTTATATATAGCAAATAAATTTAAAAATACACCAAATTGTTACAGATAGTAGGAAATGTGGTATGTATTGAGCAAAAAGTTTGATGGCAATTGGGCAAAAAAATTCTTTGCCTAGTGCCGTTGTTGGACACTCGACAAAGATGTTCTATGCCGAGTGTTTAATTTTGACACTAGGCAATTTTTTAGAAGCCGAGTGTATTTTCTTTGCCAAGTGTTTTCCGTTGGCACTTTCGGCAAAGATTCGACGGAGACGGTTAAATTTGACGGCGCCATCTTCTATGCCTAGTGTTTTCGGTTAACACTCGGCAAAGAGCTCTCCCATGGTGGCAACTACGGCGGCTCCGTCCCTTGCTCCTCAGCGTAGGCTCCCCGGTGGTTCTCCTGGTGTGCTCCAGCCATGGGCCCCCTCCACTGTTGCTGAGTTCTCTCCCTGGTGCTCCCCTTCTCCCTCGGTTAGTCCCACTTTCCTGTCTCTCTACGGCTCTCGGTTTGCGATCTCTTGGGTTCTGGTTCGTCTCTTCTCATGGATGCGCGGGTGATCTCTCTGTTGGATTTTGAGCATGGGATAAGATTTGAAAATGAGGTATATGATGTCTCTAGTCAAAGGATCCATGGTAATCCTGGTTGCAGACAGTTCTTTCTCTTGGCCACTTTTAGAAGGTTTCTCTCTCAGCTCAACGAAAACTCGGTTGCATTGGTTCTTCAGTCTTGCCTTGGGGGATCTACTGAGGATTTTCAAGTTTCTTTTCAGAGTCATAATCATTTCAGATTTGTGGTCTCTGGCAAATTTGTGGGCTTTAGAATCTATAAGCTTCGGAGATTCATTGGGTGCTCTTTTTGATGTTTATTTTCATCTGTGGAGTAATGGTGCCCCTCATTTGGAGCGTGAAAAAGATTATGGGAAAAAGAAGAACTGCGTTGGTCGAAAGTGCCTTCCGAATGCCAAAAACGAGTCCTTTCAAGGCTCGTGCCAAGAAGGTTCACTTTGCTGATAATCCAGTTTGTCATTCTCCTCCACAAAAATCATTCCCTCAGGAACTACGATCTTCTATTAAGATTGGGGAATTTGATCTGGTTTTGCCTCTGGTTTCTTCAGTAACGAACAGCTTTGGTTCTGGCAAAGGAATTTTAAAGAACTCATCCGAGTTTAATGATAATGATCTGAGTGGCTTTTCACTTGACGAATCTCCTACTGTCAATAGGGATGATTCTTCAGTTTCTTTGCATTCTTCAAGAGTTTCAGATAACCAGTTTTTTTCAGAATGTGAACAGAGTTCTCGTTAGAGGGCCGTCGTCAAAGGTGTTGGTCTACACACACCCCCCCGAGGTAGCCCCTGAGGCTGTAAGATTCCAACACGAACGAAGGACACGAATACTCAAAACGAAATACACACAGGATCACTGTATTGAATCTCCATCCTTTACATTACCCTGTACGGGGTATTTATAAGTGCCCGTAGGCTTTTACATTCTCATTCTACCCTCCTACCTACTAAGTAGAGCAGAATATTCTCTCCAGGCGGAGGGCTTCATGGTCCTTTCACACTGCCAGTCCAACCACTCCCCGTGGTCCCGTCACTGGACCCTGCAAAATACATCTTCGACGACGGATGAGTTCGGAGTCTAATATTCAGGATTGTCTCCTCTACATTCGTTGGCCGTCTCTTGACCGAAGTCACGACGTCCGAAGTCATGCTCATACCCAAGGCGGCTTTGAACCCGTCGATCCACTTCGGATCCCGAAGTCGACCTCGGTCATTATGGAAAAACGGCATGCTTCTCGAACTAAGATCTCGACTCTGAAGTGATGTTCGGATTGTTGCTCGTCAACGGAAGCGGCGCCGCCGCTACGCATCGTGATTATCTTGGACTCTGAATTCATCTTCGAGTCCGAACTCGTCCTCGGACCCTGAGGCTATTCGCGCGCCCGAGGCTCGCCTGACATGAAGTAGGGGGTAGGTGGCCCTTGGCCTTCCCCCCAACAGTAGCCCCTTGGATTCGCCCCGAAGTCGCCAGTTGACTTTGGGTCGAAACCAACAAGTCAGGCGTTTATCCGAAAATGACTCCCTTGGTGGTGAAGAAGGTAAAAGAAATAGGGTTTTTTTATTAAATTAATTTTTTCGTTTTTGCGTGCGAGCGAACAAATACAAGAGATTCGAACCGTCGCGATCGCGTTAGTGCGGTGTGGTATAAAAAGCCCCCTACCACGCGCTGTCATTTTCACGCTGACGGCACGCTTTCATCCTCGGACGCAAGGCATATTCGGAGTTTGCTTCGCTCCTTGCCTTTGGAAAAAGCCTTCGCCTTCTTCGCCATCTTCATTTCGCGGTGAGATTTTCTTTCTCGTGTTTTGTTTTTTTATTTCGAATGTTTTTTGTTAGCTTCGGTTTTTAGGTAGTTCGTTTCGGGTTTCTTTTTATAGATGACGAATTCCTCGAGTTCTTCCGACTCCTCGAGCTCTTCCTCGGGTCTGGATCCGGGTCGGCTCGTCATCGCTTTCGAGGAGTGCTAACCTGCCCAAAGGATCTAACTTTCGAGAAAGCTCCATTCTCAGCGTCGGCTTCAACGACGCCATTCCTATTCGCGTGGCGCCGCTCCGAATAGGGTGTCCGCGGTCAACCTCGGACAGCTCTGTTTCTATTAACACTGACATCCCTGTTTGCGGGACGGGTATGGGTCTCGGGTCCGGTTAACAAGCCCGAGGATTCGCCGGATAGCGAGATGCCCGAAGATTTGGCGAAACCGCTAAGTCGGCGGGTGTTTAGGGTCAGACCGAGAAGATTCGGATACCGTTCGAACTATGAAATTGGGAGATCTTTGGTTCGCGATGATGTTCTTAACGAATGCCGAGATCAGGGTTTGCTAAGCCATTACTCACGTGCACTTTTGTCGCGCCCGGGTCAAACGACGACGGCGTCGAACCGTATGAGGCAGTTGTTTTTCGCGACTTCTTCGTGGCAGGAATTCGGTTTCCTATCACCGAATTTCTTGGCGAGGTTTTGGGCGTTTTAATCTCCAACTTCATCCGCTTACCCCTAATGGCATAATCTCGCGGCTTCATATCTTTGCTATGGCCGCTAAGTTGATGGGTGCAACGCCCAACACTAACACTTTCGTTCGGAACTATGAAAGCCTTGTCTATGAGAGCATAACTGCCGAGGATAAGGAAAATGGTATACCTGCCTTTCGAATGAGTTCGCATCTTATAACTTCATTCCGCGCCGAGGTTGGGCTGCGATTAAGATTGCTCCAGCTTACCGCAACAAGTGGGAAGACTGGACGAAGTTCTGGTTTTATGTTCGGGTATGCGAGGAGGAGGAGCTTGTCGATGCGATGATTAATTAAGCTTCCAAAGGCGAACATCTTGGTGTCTCAGATGGTGCCAATGGATGGATTTTGGCTGGCGGTTCTTAAAAATCTGACCGAGGCTATGACCGAGTGTGAGGCTGCGTTCTTTGCAACCTCAAAGAGGCAGATAAGCCGAGACCTTGTAGAAGAAGGCCTAGCTCTTGAGTTTTGGCCGTTGCATTGGGATTCTGTTATAAATTCTGTGCAAACAGTAGATGGTTATAAGTTCCCTGATGTCCGAGTCAATCTTCCTGATCAGTTCGCCAGTGACGATGAATATGTTCGGGAGATTGAACGCTTGTGCTTCGAGATGCTTGGCCAGTACACCGACAAGGAGCATTCTGCGATGCTTCAGTGTGTTGGCGATCAACCTCGGTTGAACCGAAGTTTTATGGCTTATGGGCATTGGATACCCGGATCGCGAGGATCCCGCGGTTGTTCGGGAGCGAAGAAAAGAGGAAAGGGTGGTGGGACGAGGTCGTGCTCTGGTAGATCTCGGGGCCGTGGGCAGGTCGTGCTGGTGCACGAGGAAGTATTCCTGCTGCCGTACCCCGAAATACTGTTAACTTGAATAGGAAAATTATTTCGGACCAGGCGGGGCCTTCCAACTTGATGATATTCAGGTAGGTCGCATGTTGGCGAAGCCCCCTTGGTCGAAATCCTATGACTCGAGCTCGCTTTTATTGTGATGTTTCTTTTGCCGATCAGGTACTTAATTTCGATTTTCTTATCTCGCATCACATTTGATGTTTTTGTGTGTTTTAACTTGTTTGCTGGATATGTTCTCAGGAGGTGAGCTCTTCGGACACTATGTCGAATAGGGTGCAAAAAGCTCACGCGGCTACCCGGTGTTGCTCCTTCGGCTTCCTTATTCGATAAGGTTGCCAACAAAAATACCCGACGGCCAGATCCTTCTGCCAGAGCCCCTGTTCCGAAGAGGCATTGTGCCATGGTCCCTCCATTACAATCTGGCAAAGACTCTGCGGTTCACGTGGAGCCGACGATCTTAAAAACCGCGAGAATCATTGGTAAGTCTAGATTCTCTCAAGAATCTTACTGTATGACCTCTGCAATGGCTGAGTCCGTATTATTCGCCATGGCACTCTTTTCGCTGGAGTCTCGGCCCGAAGAATATGGTGAGATGCATGTATATTCGGGCCAGAGTTCGGAGGGCGAAATGAGTCCATGCCGCGAGAATGCTTATCGAATTGCTCGTGCTTTAGGGGCTGATTGATCGGCGCACGTTATTGACGCAAGGCGTCGACTTCAAAACCACCGGGATTATTCCCCGAAGGAGGGGTTAGACTTTGCCGACGCTTGTGGGGCCTCTTTTGTGGCCTCTCAAGTCGAGCGAGATCTAGTGAAGCTCCCGAATGCCGAACTGGCGGATGCTCTTCACGCACATGGCCTAAGTGTGAGTTTGTTACTTTGAGCCTATTCGATTTTTTGTATTTCGTTGACTAATCAGTTCAATTTTTGTTTCAGGCCATGGTTCTTTCTCGGCGAAGAAGAAATGTAATGCCGCCTATCAGGCGGATGCTAAGAAGCAGGTTGGGGCTTTAACCTCCCAAGTTGCTGAATTGAAGAAAGAGTCGATTCTTTTGCGCGAAGAACTGAAAAGGAGAAGGATCTTCGGGAGCAGGCCGAGGGGCGGGTTAAGACCTCGAAGGAGGATAGAACGGCTGTTCGGGGCGAGGTGAAGTGCGTAGTAGCGGCTTTCACTCGCGTTATCGAGAGCGTCGGGGAGGAGGCCGACCTTCCGGCTAACTCCTCGCTCAAGGATAGCGCGACGTGGCTGGCGAACGGTTTGGAGGGTCTTTGTGACACTGTCCAAACTGGCCGCGAGTACGCCTTCCTGGAGGCTCTTCGGGCATTTGTGTCTTCGATGAAGGATGTTCCGTGCGATCACCTCGACCGGGTTGTGCCGAAGGACAATAGGACATACCGGCCACTCGACAATGCCGTCAATGATATCGCCGCGGTTTCTTCGATGGCTACGGATGCAGACTGGTCATGACCTTGCTCTTCTCCGTGCTGCCCTCACCAGGCTAAGGTGAGTTCAGGTATATGCTTGCTTTCGCTTATTCTTTTTGCGAAAGTTCTATGTCTTAACGATATTCCGATATTATTTTTCTTTTCGTTTCAGGATCAAGATGATGTCACCCGAATTACCGACAAGGTAACCGGGTGGATTAACACCGCAATGCGGCCAAAGGGGCAGCGGCTCAACGTGGTGCTTCCCGGGTGATGGCAATTCGGCTCAGCGCATTCAAAGCCCTTCGATTGCCCCGTCGAACTCTGGCGATGCCAATGCCGCGACCAAAGATGTGAGGAATATTTGAGAGTTGTAATAGGAGCTAGTGTTTTCTGAACAAGTGTCATGTAATGATGTTTTAAGACATGTTTTATTTTGCACTTGGTTTGCGCAGGTTCCCGAAGAGGGGCCTACGCTTTTAATTAACGAGCCGTTTCTAAAGGCTGAGTTTGGTAATTCGGAGTTAGCGGTTCCTCTTGAGGAACTTTAAGCGCGGAACCCCGAGAAGAGTCTCTCGGAGTTCATGTCTATTTGTATTGGGAAACTTCAACGGACTTACGATGAAGCGGAGTCGTTTTTGGGGGGACCTTTCGTCCCTTCGGAGCGGCAATCTTCCCGCTGCCACTTTGTTTTTGTGGAGCCTAAGGCCGAGCCCGAAGATGTTCCTTCGTTTTCGAAGATTCCTCGATATCGTTACAGCACTAGCCATCCTAGGTTGTGATGTTTTGGCATTCGAATAGTTTGTTTTTGTTCTTGAAAAATAAAAATAAAAAAAGGACTCCCTCCCCCTTATTCGGATGCTCAAACATTTTTGTATGATCGCTTTCGTATTACACTTTCGACTGTTGTGTAGCTAGAGTATTACTCTAGAAGATGAAAGCACTTTCCCAAAGTTGCATTCACGTTCGATACTTCGGACGTGGTGCAGGTCTTCAAACCTCGGGCGATCTGGTATACTAGGCTAGCCCCTTTGTCGATGTTTCTCACTTAAAATCAACGAACCTCAGTTCGCCTTGCCATGGTTTCCGCCAGGCTTAGTTTTGCTTGCACTTGTTCGGATAAGCCTATTGCCCTGAGTTCGGGTTTTTGATCGAGGACGTGTCTGCCAACTCCTTGTAGAGCTTATATTGGTGCGAGGGAGAAGGGTAAGTCTGGGTTTTCTACTCTCGATCGCTGAAGTGAAGCATGAAGATGTGCTTGCTGAATACTGCAGTCATCTCGACTTTCTACCGAAATATCGCTATGATTTCCTGATACCTATCTTGCCTATAGCATTTCTGAATGTATGTGGATGTGATGTATCTCTTGAACTGCATTAGCTTATGGACTGATGGATGGGATCTGGGTGTGACTTTCTTTTTTTATAAGTCTCCCGTTGAGGTCTTTATTATGTCTTGGAGATAACAATGAATGCTTTCTTGTCCCCCTCTTATTAATTGATGGATGATTGCATTTATTTAAGGCTTCTCCTTATTGGTGGGACCATTGTCCTTCGTTATTTATGATATGTACTTGTATAACCTATCATCGAAAGTTTTTAATTCGAGAAACGAAAAAAGGACTCCCTCACCCTTTTTCGAGGATGGTGATATAGTTGGACAGGTTTTTATCCGATTTCGAGATTGACTTTACTTAGTACTCGAACATATGTTCGGCAATTTTGCATCTTATTTGGTGCTAAAGCACTTTTATTTACAACATATTGGTGTACAAATATTGCTTGAAGAGCTCGATCGCCCCTTCTACTTTGCACGATCTAAGGAGTGGTATGAGCCTTTTTCGGAGTATGTGCGGCCACCCATGTTGATTTTGCCACCAGTTTAGGTTAACAGCGAGGAATGTTCTTCGCTGTAGGTACAATGGATTCGACATGTTCAACATTCCTGATACTTGGCACATGATTGCTCTTGCCTCTTTCGATGATGTTTTCGCTCGCGAGGTGAATTTTGTTGCCCGCTTGCAAGACACTTGCATTTATCAGAGGCGCTTTTTGCCCTAAGTTAATGCTTGGCTTCTCTGCCTTTGTTTTGGTCTATATCTGACTGTGCTTGCAGATCTTTTCTGCATGCTTTGCTTTTGAATTATCCGAATATGAGGGAGATGTTTTCCCTTCGGTTTTGACTGCTTGGTAACATGATCTGGGGAAAAAAGAGTTTCAATTGAAAAAAATATTACAATAGTGCTCTGCCTCATTAAAAAACCTCACTCCTCGTGAGAGGATTCCCCTATGAGGAAAAAGAGCGCAGAGCATAATGTTTTTGATGAAGTAAAAATACGAAATGAAATGAAAAGATTACAGCTCATCTTCGAGCGAAAATGCTAAGGATAGAATCTGCGGAGATTATCCGCATTCCAGGTGTGTGTTGTTTCTTCGCCGTCTTCATTTTTCAGGCGAAATACTCCAGGCTTTAGTTCACTTGATAAGATGAAGGGTCCATACCATTGAGATTGCAGCTTACCTTGCTTGTCTGGGTGTCTGATTAACACCATGTCTCCTGTTTGTATATCTTTTTCGCAAGATGTTTTTGTCTCGCCAGATTTAGTTTCAGCGTGGTATTTGTCCAGATTTTTTGGCGGCTTTGAGCTTTCTCGAGCTCTTCTGTTTCAGTTTTGACATATCTCTGCATATTGGTGGTGGCTGCTATCTCGGTGCGAATTGAGCCAAGTTTTAATTCTTCTGGGGTTACTGCTTCTTTGCCATAGAGTAACCTGAAAGGAGTGAAACCTGTTGTTCTTGATAGTGAGATGTTGTGGCCCTGCACTGTGGTTATCATTTCAAATGGCCAATGTCCCTTTTTTCGCGTTCCACGAGAGATTTTGATACTGCCGAAAAAATATGAGGCCGTTTGGTTTTTCGACAGCACCGTTGCTTTGTGGGTGATTTCTTGCGATGCAAAGGTGAGCTTGATGCTTAGTTCACCGCAGAAATTGCGAAATTCTGTTGAGTCGAATTGCTTGCCATTGTCTCTTGTGATGTAGGCTGGTACTCCAACTCGGCATATGGTTTGCCGCCAAACAAATGTTGTGAGTGTCCCGAAGTGATCTTCGCTAGAGACTTCGCTTCAATCCATTTTGTGAAATATTCCAAAGGCAACCGCTGCGCGAATTTTACGTTTCCCGGAGCCGGTGGCAGCGGTCCTACGATGTCCACTCCCCACCTTTGAAGTGGCCGGGTTGGTATTATTGGTTTGGTCGGGTTTCTTTCGGGCGTCTACGCTTCTTGGCAAACATTTGGCAATTCTCGCATGTTCGGACGAGTTGTTTTGGCGTCTTCCGCTGCAGCTTGGCTAGTAGAATCCTTGCCTCATAGCCCCGTGTGCGATTTCATGAGGTCCTCTCGTAATATTTGTAGGTTCTGAATGTATTTCACGAGGAGTTTTCTTCCTTCTTCGGTGCTGATGCATTTGAGCTTTGGGGCAACTATGTCGTCTTTGTAAAGATTTCGTGGATAATGGAATAATGCTTTGTTCTTGAGGCCATTCGCTGCAACTCATGTTTGCTTTTCGGCTCGTATGTTCCCCTGGAGAAAGGCGAATATGTGTGCCCTCCAATCTTGACTTGCAATGGTGTGTATTGCCTTTGGGGCTTCTTCTTCTTCTTTGATTGCTCTTATGGTCAACTCTTGATAGAATACATCTCGGGGTGTAATGATTTCCTGAGCTCCGGCTTTTGCTAGTTCATCGGCTTCTTTGTTATCTGCTCTTGGTATGTGCCTGATCGAAAATCCGGAGAACTGCCTCTCCATTTCCTTACTGCCGAGAGATATTTTGCTAACACTAGTTCTTTGCAGTGTAGTCTTTTTCGATTTGCCCTTTTTATGATCATAGAGTCTCGAGAATATGACGCATTTTTCGACTCCTAAAGCTCTCAATTTGGCGGGCGCGGCGGGGACAGCTTCATATTCGCTATGTTGTTTGTGGATGGAAAGTTTAGTCTTGCCGCATATCGAATTGATGGGCCAGTGGGAGGTGTTAAGATAGCCAAAATTTCAGCTCCTTTGTCACACCAAGCTCCATCGCAATGTACCGTCCATAATGGTTCTTCGAAACTTAGATTGGTGTCATTTGCTGATGGTGTCCAATCGGTGATGAAATCAGCTATTGCTTGAGATTTTATTGCCGTTTCGTGCTCGAAATTTATGACAAACTCATTGAGTTCGGCTGCCCATTTTCCTATTCGGCCGACTACTTCGATTGTTGCGAAATAAAGAGTCGAGAGGTTGAGCTGTGATGACCTGAATTGTATGGGCCTAAAAATAGTGCCTTAGTTTCCGTGATGCCATGACCACTGTATATGTAATCTTTTCAAGTTTGGAGTAGTTTAATTTCGCGCCTGACAGGGCTTCCGAAACATAGTATATTGGTTGCTTCCTTAGCTTTTGTTCATACTCCTTTTCTTCGACTAATACCGCACTTACTGCCACTGGTGAGGCTGCAAGGTAGAGGAGTAGAACTGCATTTGGAGATGGCTTGGACATTATTGTGAGATTTGTTAGGTAATCTTTTAGATCTTCGAACGCCTTCTATTGCTCTGGGCCCCATTCGAAGTTAGAGTCTTGCTTCAGGGCTTTAAAGAACGGTAACCCTTTTTGGGCTGACCTTGAAATGAACTCGCTTAGAGCCGCAATTTCGCCTGTGAGTTCTTGCAATTTTTCCCCTTTGTTTGGGGGCTTCATTTTCATGATTGCCGTAATCTTTTCGGGATTGGCCTCTATTCCTCGGGCCGAGACCAAACACCCTAGCATTTTGCCTTTCTTGATTCCGAAGATACATTTCTCAGGGTTCAGACGTAATCCGCTATTTCTCAGATTGGAGAAAGTTTCCGCCAGTGTCTTGTATGTGAGTTTCTTTGTTGACACTTATCACAACGATGTCGCCGACATATGTGATTATATTCTTTTTCTTTTTCTGCTCTCTGAACACTTCGTCCGACATGCGAGAAAAGGTGGGGCCTGCATTTCGCAATCCTTCTGGCATTATTTTGAAGCAGTAGGTGCCTCCCGGAGTGATGAAACTCGTTTTTTTCCTCATCTTCGGATTCATCCATATTTGATGGTACCCTGAGAAACAATCTAACAAGCTGATTCTTTCACATCCTGCGGCGATATCTATCGGGTTGTCAATTCTTGGCAAAGGGTATGGGTCCTTGGGGCATGATTTGTTGAGGTCGGTGAAGTCTATGCACATTCGCCATTTCCTTATGCCTTGAGCATTTGCTTTTTTCGGACCATTACTACATTTGCTAGCCATTACGGGTATTGGACGGGTCCGATGACTCCTGCGTCCAGCAGTTTCACGCACGACTTCGCCGCTGCTGCGTTAGCTCTTTCATCCGCGCCGAAGTTTTACGCTTTTTCGGTCTAACTGTCTCAGACGACGTTGAGGTCGTCTTGAAGCGAGATTTCGACTTACGCCTTTTAGATCATCTGCTGACCATGTGTTGACACCTGTTAAAGCATAATTTTATAAGCTAAATAACATGAAATAAGGGCTCAAGTCAAAGACCAAACATAAGTCTAGGGGTCTAACTAACATAATTCCACGAGTTTTGGTATTCTCGTGACTTTCCGGGGACTTGATAGATAATTGCGAGAGAAAGATGGAGAAAGTTAGGAATATTCAAGGCATATGAAGACAAGACTTAACCATGAAGCAACTCAACCCGAAAAGTGAACTAAAACATTCTAGAAGATACCGAGGACGAGAGA
This sequence comes from Hyparrhenia diplandra, assembly GCA_015847255.1. Lineage (NCBI taxonomy): Eukaryota > Viridiplantae > Streptophyta > Magnoliopsida > Poales > Poaceae > Hyparrhenia > Hyparrhenia diplandra. The sequence continues at coordinate 296,972 of JADLZK010008693.1, forward strand.
AAAGACGGGGAAGCCAAGGTGGCATGCCACCCCGGCGGCCGCCGTGTGGGCCACCCCCGTCGCCCTCCTTCCTAGGTCGGTTTACTACCGACATTGAGGTTGTTTCTACACCGTTCTTTGAAGGTCCGTTTGATCCAAGGGTTGACGTTCATCGCCAAGTACTATATAAGAAGACCAGCTAAACCCGTGGTCGAGAAGAAGATCATTACCATACTCATTCATCAACTCATACCCATCTAGTCCAGCCAAGTCTAGACCTAAGCCCTAGTTCATACTAGAAGTAATTAGCTATCTAGCTAGTTCTAATTGAAGATCAAGTTCATCTTGAGTTCCCGATTAGTCAAGAAGTAGCAAGGATCATCGTTCTTGAGAGTTCTCTCTTGTATTCAATACGTAAGTACTCTTATATTTAGAATACAATTGTTATGGCTTTGATCTTTATAATTATTATATTCTTATTGATATGTGTTTATGCTTGCTATGATTATATGTTTAGTTTAGTAAGATTACTTTATATTTTATGCATGGAATTGTATAGCATCCATATAGATGATCACTATGTGGGTGATAAGCAATGTGTAAACGTGGTGTTTATACAACGTTTATCCGTAATTGCGCCCTACATTCCGGCCCGTGTGGTAGATCGCGGGAGTGACAGTCCTGTTGAGTCCTTTGGAATCCACCCTCCGAATGTAGGACACGTCGAGTTTATTATTATGGTAATGACTAAGTTTCATCCTTGGTTGCTATTGATAATGCTTGCCATGTGTAGAAGTAATCCAACCTTGCCATGATAGCTAGATGTATTGCACTAATTGTAGTATTCATTGACATATATGATTAGGAGTATCTTAGGAATATTCATTCTTTTCTTTCTATAACATGTTAATAGCTCGTATGATACTAGTGGCATATGATGATCTTAGACTTGGGTATTTATCATTATTATTATTATCTTTATCCTGTGACTTATCCTGTTGAGTAATGTTAGATATTTATGGCAACTCGCATTACAATACTTTGTAAGGTGGATCTCATAACTAAATCACAATATAAATCATTAGACATCCTTTTCTCTCTACTTTCCATAGACTCCCTTTCCTGTGGTAAAATATAAATACGATACGGATTACTCGGTGAAGTGCTACAATTGGTATTTCTATGCGTGCGCTTGCGGATATCATGTTCATTCTTTTATCAAGGCCAATCAAGAGTACCATGCCCCGCATTTCTTTGAGCATTATTGCTAGGGTGACAGACTAGTGTATAGGTAATGCCTAGAAATGAGTGGTATACCTTGAGTACATATCTGGTGAGATTAACTCCACTATGGATAATGATACTATGTTACATCCCACTACTAACACCGCCTAACTCCGCTTTGTTGGATTATGAGGTTAATCCCATATCCAAGCTAACATGATTAGATAGATATCCCATATATATTTCTTTCGCCTTCCTAATTGGGATCGTGTAAGAAATATCAACAAGCATTGAGCGCCGTTGCCGGGAAGGCGTAGTCTATTTAGAGAAATAATTTTTCTTGACTTTGTTTTTCAAAACTTTCCTAGTTTGGGAGAGCATAGTCAATCTTTCAATTTCAAAAAGATGTTTTCAAAACTTCAAAAGTGAGAGATGCTCAAGCTAGTGTAAGATGTGTAGTAACACTTTCTCCGAATCATCTCAAACTTTTTGGGGTGTCTATGTAGCTAACCTATGATGTTGTGTGCATTTGTGCAATTTTTAGACCAAGTTTACCTATTATTGTGATTATTTGTTGATTTTGTTTAAAAAAAATGTCAAAAATACCTAATGTAGTTTAAAAATATCTAAAAATTGCAAGGACACCCCCTTTTGGTGTACCATGTAATTTGATCTAATTCGAGAGAAAGTGGTGGTGGACACATGTTGACAAAAACAAATATAAATTACAATGCCATGGTCACACACAAAAGTGGCAAAAAATAGGGAAAGAAAAAAAAACATAAATGTTAGAAAACCAAAAAAGCGATCCGAATCCGGGCCTCATTTCATTTCTCCTTTCCCGAGGCTCGACTCCTCCACCGCCGCCGCTACAACCGCCGCCACGCCTTCCTCCGCCCGCGCAGAGGCGCGCCGCCCGGCCTCATGGAGATGAAGAATCCTGCCCGATCCGCACGGCGCTAGCAACCGAAGCGTAGCGACAAGAAGACCGAGGAGGTGGGTCCGTGACAGCGGCGACGACGACGAGGTGGCTCCGGTTTGCCGCCAAAGACCGGCGCCTCCCTTCTCCCGGGCTGGTCCTTCGGGGGGCCAGCATCGGGCGGCGCTTCGCCGCGGCGGCGGCGGCATCCACATTCGGATGTCCCCCGGGGGTTTGAGATGGGGCGCTGGCTCGCCATGGCTCCACCGCCGCTAGCGCGCCACGCATTGGTGCTGCGTGCAGGAGCGCCATCAACTTCGACCTCGTCGCGGCTTCAAGGAGTTGTGCTAGACGTCCGGCTGTCCCCGAATAATTTCAGCGAGATAATCATAAGAAAAACAAATCAGTCGTGCAAGTAAAAAAATACCATATATCCATGAAAAAATCTCCAGCTCATTCCTATGTGTCATTCACATCCTGGAAATTACAATTATCCATGTACACACAATTTCTCAAAATCATACAAAATTGTACAAATAAATAAAGCATGTGTAATCGCAAGAAGATTGAAACATAGTGTTCGTAGCAAAGTCATGGGTAACATATTGTTTGCGCCGGGACTCGGCAAGCCGAGGCTTGATCGGTCTTCTTGTCAAGATGATGCCTGGTGTACTTGTGGTCCGCGACGCTCCTCTCGCAGGCGCCTCCTTCATCTTCCTTTGGATCGGTAGACATCATCCTTTGGATCCGTAAGACCTCGCAGCAACAAACAGAGAAATTCATGTCAAGGTTACAGATTAAAGTAGGGCGAGTAGTTTTTTTTCCCCAACCGGGTTAACCCCATTTCCATTATCAGAGAGCGGAAATAGACAGCATTTGTAGATCATCGGCATCCAAAGATAACGACCATCCGCAAGGAGGAGTAGATCTGATTAAACGGTTCGAACATACTCATCTCCCCGGTGCTTCTTGACATCACGCCGCGCATCGCCCTGGTCCTCTGCTTCGCGCTTGCCTTTGTCTTCCATGGATGCGGTTGCTTGGTGAGATCAAGAATGATCGATCAAAAGAAAATGCAGCGAGTGGGCAGAAGTGCAGGCGGTTCCTTGGTTAGATATATAGAGGAAGAAGATGGAAAACTACTCGGGAAGTGGGTTGTTCGAAAGTACCCCGCCCACAATCAAAAACCCCCTACTAAACGTCAGTTATTAGCGCGTGTTCCCATGCCTCTCACTCTTGCAACCACCTACCAAAGTATTCATTCAGCAACAATTTATATTAAATTAAAAAATTCTTTGAAGGACCAAAACAGTTTTCCTGCATACAAAAACCATTCTGCAACAGAAGGTCGTCACCATATATTCATCTATACTCGATACTAGCCTTGGTGACCATAAAAAGTAAGATCAATGTTTTAGAACCGCATAGGATTGGAGTATCACGATTAAATCAGTGGACCAATGTCACAGAGTGCAGTGATTAGAAAACAAATTGCAGACACATGCATTTATTTTTTCCATATGTTGTTTGGATGCAAGTGACACTGAGTTAGCAACTTATATTTGAACATTTCTGGTATGTGTCTATTTCAAGTATATGATCAAAAGAACTTATATTTGAACATTCTGCCACTACATTTACCAAGTTTGCACTCTTAGTAATTTTGGGTATGTGTTTAACTGTTTATATATTTCTGCAGAGTTGCATTCACCGCACTTATGCCAAAACCGAGGTGCGGTTTTGAAGGAAGAATTGTCGGTGAAGGTGGCTGAGCCGCACGAGGTGTCCCAAAAGAATGAAGAGATGTCCGACACCCGACCAAGCTGGAATTGTTCGACGTCACCACTAGAATCAATGTCCTCCTTACGAAGGTACGGACAACAAGAATGACAAGATCATTACGGTTGAAGGCGGAGTTGAAGGCGGAGTTGAAGGCAGAGATTGAGGAGTCGAAGAGGAGTATCTCCTAGAACTTGGTGGACGAGGTGTCCAAGGTGGACTCTATCTATAATTATCTCCCCTCGTTTGATTGTGCTTGTAAGTTATAAATATGGTTGTGCGTGGTGTAAGGAGAACAATTAAGTCTCATCCGTTATATATATATGAAGTTAGCTTTTGCAATTATGAATCTGTTTGCATGTCATTTTTTTTTTTAATATCTAGTGGCACATAGCCCAAAAAATTAAGTTGATTCAGAGAAAGTCATGATGTGCATCCTCTCTAAGGCACACATCTCTAACGCATGTCCTAGTCACTAGGTGACATATGTTGAAGCTTGTGTGGGATGTATAGTTCCACTTTCTTTGAATCATCTTAAACTTTTTGGGGTTTTCATGGAGCCAAACTATGATGCTATGTGCATTTGTGTAATTTTCAGTAACAAGTTTACCTATTACTGTGATTATTTGTTGATTTACTCAAGAAAAAATGTTTAAATACCAAAATAAAGCTAAAAAATCTAAAAACTTGCATGGACACATTCTTTTCGTGTATGTTGACAAAAAAAAAATTAAGTTGATTCAGAAAGTCGTGATGTGCATCCTCTCTAAGGCACACATCTCTAACGCATGTCCTAGTCACTAGGTGACGATGTTGAAGCTTGTGTGGGATGTATAGTTCCACTTTATTTGAATCATCTCAAACTTTTTGGGGTTTTCATGGTGCCAAACTATGATGCTATGTGCATTTGTGTAATTTTCGAACAAGTTTACCTATTACTTTGTGATTATTTGTTGATTTCTTTGAAGAAAAAATGTTTAAATACCAAAATAAAGCTAAAAGATTGCAAAAAGCACTATAACACCATAGTTTGCTTCCATAGACACCCAAAAAAGTTTTGAGATGATTTCGAGAAAGTGGTACTACACATTTCACACTACTATGGGCATCTCTCACCTAGTGACTAGAACATGTGTGAGAAATGTGAGCCATTGTAAGGATGTGTAGCAACACTTGAATCGAAAGGATTTTTTCGTCAACAAGCTACAAAGAAAAGGAGCTGTCCCACCAAATTTTTAGATTTTGTTACCTTCATTAATGTATTTTAAAAGGAAGGAAGCAAAAAGAAATGTTGGAATAAGAAAAACAAATGGCACCTAGGATTCGAACCTAGCACCTCATCTTAAAAACCAATGGAGTCTTACCATTATGCTAACCATGCGTTTTTCTATTGTTAGTGTGAACGATTTTATTTAAGGAGTTATATCGCAAACGACCTATAAATCCCCCCTCCGGAACCCACCTCGTTTACTCACCGCATCCGCATCTCATCCCCCTTCACTCATCCGCTTCCACCTATCTCAACGGGGTTTTTCCGCCGGCGACGCCTCCGCCCCATTGCAGCCATGACTAAGGCGGGGGTTGAAGAATCCCGCCCTAGTCGGTGCACGCGTGAGCCTCCGGGAGCGCGACTTCGCATGGCAAGTTCTCCCGGACCAGTGAAGGCGATGAAGGTCCGCAAGGGAGCGCCAAGTGCGTCGTGGCCGGCCCCTCGACCTCGGCGAGGGCTTGAGTCGAGGGGACGCGGGCAGGTCGGCAAATCGTGACAGTCGGGGTCGCCCGTACCCAGCAGCGCGTTATCGCCGGGCATCGCAAACTAGCATGTCGGGCGGTGGCGCGTGGTCGGGAAGTTGTCCCCGCCAAGCCGGCCGTTAGATGGGGAGCGCCGCCGCCGCCGGGCCCGTGCGTCGCCACACTCTCCAACTCCGACTCGCTGGAGGACCACACCGACGAGGTGAGATTGGGGTTTTCTTGGGTGGGGTGTTTTTTTTGGAAATGCGGTTGTTTTTTTTTCAGTCACAATTCAACTCATGATATAACCATCTCCTAAAAGTAATTTGCAAACCATTTCTAACTTCCAGTACTGTGACATTTTTTTGATCAGTCAAGCTAAACAAAATAGGAAAAATAGCACAGATAGGCTTATTGTATAACCATGAGTCCAACCAAAATCTGGTAAGGTCAGCTTTTCTACTAATGATATCTCTACCATGTAAGTAAATTTCTTTGATCTTTAGTAAATCAGCCCACATTGGTGAATCAATGCAAGAACCAAATTTGTCTACTGTCATGGTTGCATTGAGATCATATTGTTGAACCACCCTTGATGAATGATACAATTGTTGAATCATCCCAAAACTGGAATTTACCACTGCTTCTATGTCATACAGTCACTTCTATTTTGCTTCATATATGCTTGTGGCACAACTGTTTGTGGCATCATGTTCAATCTTGGACAGGATGTGCCTGTTAATAGCAAATACACCATGCCTGTCTCTTATGAATGTAGATATGCCTTGTAACCTCTTCATTTTTTTTGATTAAAGAAACAATTTTCCATTAAAATAGGTGGACCTCCTTAGCTTCAATTCGAAATTTCAGTAATATTTCGTTATACAAGTGGAGTGACACAACTTAGAATGGTGGCCTCATATCTGCCATAACCTTAGAATGTCAAAGCAATGATCTAGTCTTGACTCTGTGATACAGTTCATCAAACTTTATTACCTAATAACTTATTAAATGCATGTTTGATAGATTTAGCAAATTTCACAACAATCTTGATAATTGTGCTCCTGTTAATGTGTTTATTGTCTATGTTAAGTCCTGCTTCTCAATTGACTCTTGTCATGTTTATCCTTATCTGTTTTCTCTGTTTATGTTTAACCCAATGTGTCAAATGTATACTTGATTGAATCATACATAGATATGCTGCTATTCACTGACTGTTTTTTGTTGATTAAAATGTGTAGACTTGTCTTTGCTGCGAGAAGATTGAGAAGATGGAGCAGAAGCTGAGGAAGAAGCTGAATTACCTGGGCGAGAAGGTCATGCGGAATGGAGTTAAGATTGTGGAGATGGAAAAGGAGCTGGCACAGAAGGAACTTGTCATCTCACTGATGAAGGAGGAGCTCGAGGACCTCAAGAAGCAGGAGTAGGACCTCAAGAAGTAGGAGTAGGACCTCGTGCATCGATGGATGGACCTAAAGTAGCCTTGTGAATGGAACTTGATGTATTTTGATGGACCTAGGTTACAATCTGGTGGTAGCTAGATTGTAACCTCAACTAAATTAGTAGCTGAAAACTTGATGATGGCACCTGATGGTTGATGGTTGGTTGGTTGGTAATGTAAATATATATTAGTGACCTAGCTAAGAACTTGATGATGGCACCTGGAACTCTAGTCTCATCTGCTGGCATATATATGCCTTGTGTAGTAATCTATATGCAGTTAAGCTTATGAAGATTTCTTTGCTGTTCATTTTTTGCTGAATGTTTTGGATGTGATGAGCTATTATGAATCGGCACTTTCTCATAATCAAGTTTTTGTTCTCAAAATATGGCCAAATAGGAAATAGCCATATAGAAAGATAAGTGTTTAGTGGCCAAATATTTGTTATGATTATTTGTTCCTATTTCATAAGTGTTTAGTGGCCAAATAGGGATAACCAATTAAAAATATGGTAAAATTAAAAATAAGTGCAAGAACATAGGGATAATAACAAATTAAAAATCAAAATCAAAATTTACAGATCAGCAATTTTTCGGTCATCTCCCCATCTAATTCCCTTTCCCCTCGTCTCCCCATCTAATCTCTCTTTCCCTTTCCCCTCATCTCCCCATCTCGCCCCACAATACCCATCTCAAAAAAACCCTCAGCGGCGGCGGCGATGGCCCGCGGTGTTGGCGGCGGCGGCGGCGACCTGAGCGTTCGTGCATCCGCGGCCAAGAAGACCCTATACCGGTCGCCACCGACAAAGGGGAGCCGGGCAGCCTTCGCCGCGGCCAAGAAGAAGTCGACCCCGCCCCCTTGCAACGAGGCCAAAGGGCCTTCCTCGACAAAGGCCGTGAAGCGAGAAGGTGAGATTTCATTATCGATATATATGATTCCTACCGATGGTTAGTTGATGAACCGGACTTGCATTACATCGATATATATGATTCCTAGTGATGATTACTTGCATTCTTCGATATATAGATTCCTAGTGATGATTATTTGTTCCTATTTCATAAGTGTTTAGTGACCCCTCACGTATGCAAAACAAGTGAAACGAGAGAAATCATAAGTGTTCCTATTCCCAAACGAGCATGCATGAAGTAAACCCAAGTGAAACGAGAGAAATCATCAATCCAAATTATGTTCTATCTATTCCATTGCTACCTTTAGAAATCAAAGGTGCAGGTCCCTCGTGAGTGTACTAAGTCAAAAGGTGACATAGACCTAGAATTACTAGAACGAAAAGGAAGCTTTACATGCTTTCCCCCGTGGTGCTCGAGGTTTATTTAATTTCGAATGAACATGATGTTTCCGAAATAAAAAATTCAGAAACTTATTCCGGCTTGCTAACTAATTTTAACTATACCTTGAAAAAATATCAATAACTAGAAACCTGTAACCATTCCCTGAACTTTAATTTTGAAGTTTAGTATTGTCATGGTGTCTTAACCGAATATTCAAAGACTGAGAAACGCAAAGATTTATCCATTGTGTCCTCCAATCATCTACTTACCATCATTTGAAGGAGACACAAGTGATATATATCTCGACTTTTAGCAAGTCATGCCACATAGGGGAATTAGATTGTAGTTTTTTACAAGACTAATAGAATGCGTCTTCAAATATCTAAAATTCATAAGAAACACAGTAACCATTACCCCCGAACTTTAATTTTGAAGTTTGGTATTGTATGTTCACTAATATCCTATGTTCTATGCTAACAGAAAGTCTATGAAACATCAAGTGACGATGATTCTTCAGAGTCCGATGGATCCGCCGAAACCGATGATGTCAAGTTCTGCAGAGAAGTCGCCGCATTGATATCCGTGACTACATGACCTACATCAAGCGTAAGTTTGACAAGTATCTTGATGCTAGGATGAAGAGGCTGCGTGATGAAATTTGGGAGGAACCGGAGAGGCTTTCTAGAATGTAGTGATGAGAACTGAACAAGACTGACAACCGGATACGACGAAGACGAAGTGAAGATGGAGAGGAGAACAATTTTTTTAGTCCGATCGATGGATCTGTTCCTAGTTTCAAAGATTGATCTTTTGATGTAATATATCGTTGGCCGGACCGTTAGTTGGTCAGTTGTTTTCTTGGTTGTCAGTAGACTTTGTTCGAGTTCAGATGGGGTTAACAGGTCCCCCAACTCTTTTGTTCCACTGTCTGGGAACTAGGTCTTGGTTTGCTTTTCTGAACAATATATGCTGGTGCTGTTATGTAGCAGTTTAGGATCTTGGAAGTGGTTGGTGATGGATGTATGAACTTAAGCCTCACTTGGTGATGGATGTTAGAACCTAAATGCGGTATTGCTTATCTAATCTGGGTCTTTGGAATATATATTTTTTTCCACTCGGGTAACCCCATTTCCATTGATGAGAACAGAAATACAAGATTATAGATTGTTTTTTAAAACTTAACCCAACCGATAACCTTGTAAACTATCCTCATCATTCCCGCCAAAAGACGAGAACCTCCGTGGGACTAATCGGCCCAAAGTTTGAAACAACCCATTGCATGATTGCTCGATCAACACGATCGCCTAACGTAACCGACACTTCAACTGTCCTGACATGAAACAAAATACACTGCTACCTTCCGTAGCCTACCAAAGGACCGAAACCTGAAACTAAACTGACAGAGACAAAACAGATAGAAGACAACTAAGATAGGGCTTCAGTAGACTCTCGTCGATCTTGAGCACACCTCCGATGCACCCCTTTCCTCATTCTTCTTCCTGAGGGTCATCTTGAGCACCCGCCGAGCCTTGCAAGAGTAGGTGTCTATCTGCCCAACAAAATTGCAATTGGATTATTCATTAATTTTTGTCAAAAACCGCCGGGTTTCTACATTTCCAAATTGCCCAACAAATAGCCTAATACTCTGAATGTAAATGGCCTAATACTCCAAATTGCCCAACAGTTGCTGTGACGAGTCAAGTTTTAGGTGGTGAAGCAAAATGTCACCATGAAAAACTAGTTTTTTCCTTTTGCTTTTCTGATGTAATGCCTAACACTCTGAATTTGTTCGAGTTTTGCCGCATCTCTGAATTCACAATAGCTTGCTTTGCTCATTTGAAATATAAATGTTAGAACCTAAATGCGATTGCTTATCTAATCGTATTTGGAGTATATATTTTTTCCACTCGGGTAACCCCATTTCCATTGATTTTTTCCACTGTGCTATATAAAAGGTTGAATTTATATCCGACATGAGGTAGAGTTGCAATATTAATGACATTACATATAAACTTGTATTCACAAATAGTGCGACAAATCCAAAGATAGACCAAAACCTATTAACGACATTACATATAAATATAAAGTATACTCGATCGAAACTTACTGCCTAAGATGCTAGAGGATCCACTCATCCTCATCCTCCACAACCCTGACATGGCGGACAGGGCGATACACTATCTGTGTATCCAAGTAGTACCGACCAGTGCGGAACCTGTATCCATGCTTCTCTTGGAGGGTACGAGCTATCTCATACGAGAGAAAAGCGTCGTACGCAGCCAGATGTCCTCTGTTCATAGTCCAGATTAGCTTGGCCCCACCATTTATGCATGGGGTCATTCCTCATCTTTTCCTAGCAACGAATCACCGTATCAGCGTGCGCAATCTTCGCCAATGAAGCCCCTGTCTCCTGCACGGGTAAGATCGCTGTAGTCGGGGATCTCACCAACAAGCAGTTGCAGATCTTGTGGATTAGAGACCCGCACTCCGCAATCCTCCGCCAAACGAGTGACATCGTTTGAGATGTGCGCTCCAGTGAAGATATGCCCCTCCTCCGACGTAAAGCGCTTGAGAACATCAGGAAGATCACCGCCGGCCCGATGAACTTGATAGATCGGCGGCGATCGCTCACACACGCGAAAGCAGCACGGCGATCCTATAGATGTCATCGCCCGATCTTGTTCTCGCCGATGCTTCTCCACTCACTATCCAGGCCATCCACCAAGGGCCGCTCGCAAGAAAACCGACGAAACTCCTCGAGGACACCTTTGACGACAGCCTCCTCGATCGTCACCGTCGTCATGATTTTGTAGTACTTGGTAGCTGTTGACACTGTTATAGCATAATATTAATAGTCAACTAAACATGAGATAAGGGCATAAAATGAATAATCACAAAGACTAGGGGCTTTACTAACATAGTTCCACAAGTTTTGGTGATTTATATATTTTCAGAACTAAACAGAAGTCTAGGGTGAGCAGAGCCCACCTCTATAAATAAAAGAAAAATAAAGAAAGAAAAAAAAATATACAACCCAGGTTCTCTATAAAGTTTCTAAATCCAAAAGAGAGAAGATTCCTCAAGGAGCAAAAGTAAGATTTCCCATCATCTATTCTATTCACTTCACTACATGCTTTACTACATTCCCTACCATTTTTATTCTATCCACCATACACATGCACCACTTGATCAGTGTGACTTGTAACTTTAGATCCATTGCTTGAATTTACATTATATGCTTAGTAAGTAGATTTAATCTTCTCCCACCTATAAACTCCAGATATAAACCTTAGATATAGGGTGAGAGAGAAGAAGGCATAGTGTCCTACCGCCTTATTCCAAAAATACCACATATTATGAGAGAAAGGCAACACAACATTATTGCCTAAGTGAGGATCCACAAATACCACAAATGAGAGACTTGAGAGGGTCATACAAAGGAACTTTGAGTTTTATTTTGAAAACTTGCAAAAACTCCGAATGACAGTTAAACGAAGAGTTTGAGACATGGTGCTTGATTTGAGTTCTATCTTTCAATTGTCCAAGATCCTAAGAAAAAGCTATAAGCTCCATGGTTAAAGGTAATATGGGTAAGTTGAAGGTTGAAAAGTTTTTTCTAACATAGAGGAGAAATTTTGTTTGAGAGCATGTGTACATTTGAGGTGTGAAAGCGTTGTAGCAACTCCCGATCCAATGCTAAGTTTGGCTTTGCTAGGGACTAGCAAAGGGTAAGCTTGGGGGAACTTGTTGACACCTGTTATAGCATAATATTAATAGTCAACTAAACATGAGATAAGGGCATAAAATGAATAATCACATAGACTAGGGGCTTTACTAACATAGTTCCACAAGTTTTGGTGATTTATATATTTTCAGGGACTAAACAGGAAAAGCCTAGAGTTTGCAATATATATGAAGCATAAACATGTTAAAAACATATTCCAAGATAGCACCATTGTAAAGAGCTTGTTGAGACGATCGAAATGGATATATTGTTTGCTATATTCAGAGTCCGAGAATCAAAAGATATCGGTTGCGAGCGCGAGTTCACTAAAACGATCATAACTTTCTCATCCGGACTCCGTTTCCTGCAAAATACCAGTCATTACGAAGCTATCGACGAGATCTACGCACCCACAAAATCTGAACTCGTTGTGCCACAAGGGCCTGGCGGCCGCCAGGACCATTTAGGCCGGCCGCCAGAGTCCTGAGCCCGATCCAGCCTATCTTCGTAGGTCGGTTTGTAACCGACTTTGAGGTTGTATCTACACCGTTGCCAAGGTCGGTTTGATCCAAGGGCTATCGTTCATCGCCAAGGGCTATATAAGAAGACCCCCTGTCCCCAGGGCTAAACCCTAATTTCATTCTATCTCATTCTACTTCATTATCTCTCGGTTGTAGAGGTGTCCCAATGTAAGGATAACCTCTCTCTCGGGATTAGTGAATTAGAAGTAGATTAGAAGAAGATTAGCTATGTAATTAGAAGTAGATTAGACATGTAATTAGAACTAGATTAGATCTAACTTAGATCTAATCAGGAGTAAAAGGAGAGAGGAGCTATGCTCCTATTCGAGATGTCTTGAGTATGGTATGTCTTTGTATCTTCTCTACAAGACTTATGATTCACATATTTATCTTCTCTATTTACTTCCATGTTTTACATATATGGTTAAGTATAGTTGTTATGCTATTGCATGGGATCTCCGCTCGTATTGAGGACTCTAGTTATTCATGGTAGCTAGAGTAGTAATTTATAGTATAGACTTGGTGTCTAGGCTATAGGTTACCCGAGATTGCACCCAACCCCATGGATAGTTTGTGGTAGCCCTGTGTGGTGACAGCCCACGATGGCCGGCGTATTCCACCACGTTCGGGTTGGTGTTTGTAGGACCGTGAGTCGGAGCTTCCTAGCCCCCCTTCTCATCTCTTTCTCGTGGCTAGTGTTCCGATGTCCCGAAGTGTTATGGTATGATTGCTATCATACAACCTAAGTAATAGAGAAGTATCCAGGAACCTTAATCTCTCTCTTTGACCTCTTGTTTAGTTTAGTTAATCTTTGACATCTTAGGTAGGCTATTATTTTATCCTTTAATATTTACTTATCCTTTAACAATTACCCCTCACTATAGTCTAGTGGTTTGCTAAGTTAGTGGATACATGATTGTGACTTATTAGAATTCTTTAGCCAAAGCTTCCCCTGTGGATACGATACTCTAGAATACTCATCCTAGGGAAAAGCTACAATGGTAGGTGTTCTCAGGCGCTTGTAGAATCCTTCATATTCTTTTAGCACTTAACAAATGCCAACAGTAGCATCCCAAAGCGTCGAGACGGGTACCGAACACCCACTCGCCCCGGTGCACGGCAGAAGTGCTTCTTCATTGCACGGCCTCTTTGACGGAGGCTGCGGCCCGGGCCGAATTGCCCACCTCTTCGGTGTTATCGCGGCAAAGCACTGATCACTTGGATTGCTTGATGACGCCATAGCGATCTCCTTCTAACTCCGATCGATCCACGCAAATGTGAAAGGCTCCTAACCTTCTCTAACTCCCCTCAATATGTCGAGGCGATCGGGGAACCAGCGTGGAATGTGGATATCTTTCCAAGAACCGCGGTATATATATCCGAATAGACACGACGATCGATTACCAAAAGCGCCGTCAGATCCCCGCTAATATGAAACCGCAAAGCCCCAAAATATGAAAGGGCGCGTGGCAAAATACGGCGTTGTCCTCGACAATCTTGGTTGCAAGCGATGCACCCTCGGCAGTGAAGACAGCACCATGTCTTCTTCGGATGTCTGTCGGTCGCGCGAAGTTTGGAGTTGGCTTAGGGCCGGCCGATATCGGCCTTGGCCGATACAGAAACTGGGACAGCTCTGTTCCCGAGCCCACGATCCATCATCACTAAAGTATGTAACGATCTTGTAACTTGGCAGGGCCGCTTCCGGCCTGAACAAAAACCCAAGCTTCATGCTTGGCGGATGTACCTCCTTGCTTGTAACAACTCTCATTGATCTCTGTCCATATAGAGTGTGCATGATATATAAAAGTTTGGTGGGGAAGCTCTCCCCCGTTTGCTTTCAAAAAAAACCTTCTGTTTTTTTCTCCACTTTAGAGAAGGCGATTGTTGTTTGAATCTGTTCGAGTTTTTCCGCATCTCCGAATTCACAATAGCTTGCTTTGCTCGCTTGAAATATAAATGTTTTTTAGTCTGTTAGCCAGACTTTACAACGGTCGGGTATTGCGAGAGACCATGTGATGTAGAATATACGAAAGAACTTCACCTTTGCAGTTCAATACTTGTCAATTTATCAGGTAATTAGAATTGAGAAAATGACTCTTTGGAGTTCAGTTCAATACTCATCTCAATTGGCAGCACCTAGAACTTGGTCAGCGACAGGTTGCCATCGCAGTTCAATATATACTCAGGACTTTGGCGCTGGAGTATATGCAATCGATCGTTGTTCATGGGATCTTGTGAAGTTTGAATAATTTGAAATTTCAATTTCAAAGTTTGAGAATTTCGAATAGAAACTTTGGAATACTAAATGACTTCAAACTAAAAAGTCATCAATAACAAATAGGCAATAATAAATGGAAAGGGCCGGCAACAGCAAATTTGAAGCCCACGTGCTTGAACGTAAAGCGTGGCGATATACGTATTTAAGTGCAACCAAGTAAATGTTCATTGCAATCGGTGTGTTAAAGTTGCAACGCCATTTGGGTAGTATTACAACCATACCAAATGGTGGCAATACATACATGTTATTGCATCTTGTGGCAACAAAGGATGCAATAGCCACCTATCTATTGCCACGAGGTGCAAAAAAATATTGCAACCCAAATAAGTGGTTGTGATACTGCCGTTCATAAGCAACCAACACTAATATGGATGCCATAGTTCATTTTTATTGCAATGCACGACATGCTAATGCAACATAAAATTGTTGTTGCAATACTTTCCACCAATTGCCACAGAAATCCTTAAAATGGGTGCAACAGCGCCATCATTTTGCAACCAAAAAAAAAATATCGCAACACAATTTTTGTGTGGCAATATGGACACATATTACTACCATTTCGCTGGTTGGGTGCCATAGTACCCCCCTATTGCACCCAAATGAGTGGTGTTGCCTAAGTGTCTGGTTGCTATTGATCGGAAACTACGTAGTGTAATGAGTATACAAATCCTGTGGGAAAAGTAGGGCAGCTCGTCGCCGCCATAATAAAAAGATGGATCAATAATCTAGAAGAAGATAAGGTAAGTAAAGAGGTTAAAGCTCTTACACCTAATACATTCATGGAGAAAGAAGAATCAACTACTCCAGAGAAGAGTACATCGTCTAAAATATGGAGGAAGAAAAAGACATCTCCCGTAACATCATCGAAGAGACCATAGAATCATCGGTACCACCAATTGTGACAACCGATATACCATGGGAGTGAAGAGCGTAACTTGAGTCTTGTTCGGAGGACTCTAAACACCGAATCCTCGCCGAAAGGTAAGTCGGTAAGTTATCCATATTTAAATCTCCGCATTGCATTTTCATCATTACATATCATGTTTATCTTTTTAGTATCATATATATATGCATTTGAAAACAACAAAAATATATTTTGTCTTTTGTGAAAACCTTTAAGCCCCATGCTAATATTCCTAAGGCTTAACACCTCTAGGCTATCTGCTGTGGTGGCATAAAAAATATATATATAAAAATAAAATAAAAATTTGAATAATAAAAATCTAAAAATATCCTGGCAACTAAAGCAAAGTGGCTAACCCCTAATGCTTAATCAAGTTCCACTAGCTTTGTTGTCTATTTGAGATCGGCAGATTTCAAGAGGAGGAGAGATATGATAGGCGCCACCCTTGTCGCCGGCTACCTCAACTTCTACATCATTGAAGATTACACTCCAATCTAGCTTGGGGAGTGCAACCCCCAGTTATCCAGATCAATATCTTACTATCTATCTATATATATATATTATACTATATTATTATTAGTTAAATATTTTGTTTGCTAGAAAGTTTGTTAAGAATCTAGTTTTATAGAGTCTAATAGTTTAAAGTGTCTTTTGTTAGAGTGTGAATAAAAGAATCAAGAGAGAGTGTTCACTAAAGTTTACTTTGCTCAACTATAAGGAACCTTAAAATCTGCCAACATGGAGATGATGAATAGTTGTCTCCGTTGTTATACTTTTCTAGTACCTAGCTTTCAAGCATAATTTCTCTTGAGCTCCATTTGCAAAAATTATTATTTTGATGTTTACTCAAAACCTGAAACCTATGGGTTGCAAATGCTTGCTCTAAAGTCTAGGTAATTGATGGATATGAAATATGATAGTCCGAGCTGCTATTTGATCTTACTCCTAGTGACACTAGATTTCGGAGATTTATATTTTGAAAATTGAAAATGCACATGATAAGTTCCTGTGTGACAAGAGTGTGAACCTCCTACCACAGCCATATATACATGCTCTTTAGATTAGGAAAATCTTTTGATAAAAATATATATATATATAGGCTGCTTGTTTTGCATTGAGTTTGTTCAATCTTTTGTCGACCCTTAGAAACTTGTCATGCCGATCATGTACACTCCACTATATTCCACTCTATTTGACTCCATACATGCTATTTCTATCCTGGAAGTACGCATCCACCATATATATACCACTATCATTCACTCACTCTAGCCAAGCAAAAATGTTCTACTCCTATCCTAGGAGGAGAGCAACCAAAAATATTTCCTATACCCATCCACTCATTCATTGCTAGCCAATATCTTACAAAAGCTCCATTACATTTATTTACCTCTCAAAAGTTATTGAAAAAGAGATCTGGGTTGTACAATTAAAAAAAAAGAGAAAAAGAGAAAAAAGAAAGGGGGATGAAAAATGGACAAAAGTCCTACGGGCGTAGTAGAGCCTACCTCCCTAAATAAAAAGAGATGAAAAATGAACAAGTGTTCGAGGGCGAGTAGAGCCCACATCTCTAAAATAATAAATAAAGATGAAAAATGGACAAGTGTCCGAGGGTGAGTAGAACCCACATCTTTAAAAAGAGAGGAAATAATGGACACAAGTCCGAGGGTGAGTAGAACCCACCTCTCTAAATAAATAAAGAAAAAAAAAAAGATACAACCCAGGTTCTCTATAAAGTTTACAAAAAGAGAAGATTTCCTCAAGGAGCAAAAGTAAGATTTTCCCCATCTATTCTATTTACTTCACTACATACTTTACTACATCTCATACCATATATATCCTATCCACCATACACATGCACCGCTTGATCAGTGTGACTTGTAACTTTGGATCCATTGCTTGAATTTACAATATGTGCTTAGTAAGTAAATAAATTATTTTCTCCCACCTATGAACTCCAGATATATAAGCCTTAGATATAGGGTGAGAGAGAAGAAGACATAGTGTGTTCTTGCTTTTTAGCCAAAAAATAGTACATACTATGAGAGAAAGGCAAACACTATCTTATTGCCTTAGAGAGGATCCACAAATACCACAAATGAGAGATTAGAGAGAAGGTCATCTTGAGGAACTTTTTGAGTTTTATTTTGAAAACCAGCAAAAACTCCAGAAGGACAGTTGATCAAAAGAGTTTGAGATATAGTGTTCGACTTGACTGTTCTATCTTTCAATTACCCAAGATTAAAGAAAGAGATATAAGCCCCAAAAGGAAAGAGGTAATTGAGTAAGTTGAAGTTTTAAAAGTTTATTTCTATCCGGAGAGAAATTTTGTTTGAAAGCATGTGTACTTTAAAGGTGTGATAGCGTTGCGGCAACTCCCCGATCCAAGTAAGTAGTTAATATAATTTTGTGTCTTGCTAAGAGACTAGCAAGAGGTAAGCTTGGGGAGCTTGTTGACACCTGTTAAAGCATAATTTTATAAGCTAAATAACATGAAATAAGGGCTCAAGTCAAAGACCAAACATAAGTCTAGGGGTCTAACTAACATAATTCCACGAGTTTTGGTATTACGTGACTTTCCGGGGACTTGATAGATAATTGCGAGAAAGATGGAGAAAGTTAGGAATATTCAAGGCATATGAAGACAAGACTTAACCGTGAAGCAACTCAACCCGAAAAGTGAACTAAAACATTCTAGAAGATACCAGAGGACACGAGAAAAAGACGGGAAGCCAAGGTGGCATGCCACCACCGGCGACCCCGATGCCAACTAGGCCGGCCGGGGTGGGCCCCCCTATCGGCCTCTCTCCTTCCTAGGTCGGTTTACTACCGACATTGAGGTTGTTTCTACACCGTTGTCTGAAGGTCGGTTTGATCCAAGGGTTGACGTTCATCGCCAAGTACTATATAAGAAGACCGGTGACCCCGTGGTGAGAAGAAGATCATTATCATACTCATTCATCAACTCATACCCATCTAGTCCAGACCAAGTCTAGACCTAAGCCCTAGTTCATACTAGAAGTAATTAGCTATCTAGATAGTTCTAATTGAAGATCAAGTTCATCTTGAGTTCCTGATTAGTCAACAAGTAGCAAGGATCATTGTTCTTGAGAGTTCTCTCTTGTATTCAATCTGTAAGTACTCTTATATTTAGAATACAATTGTTATGGCTTTGATCTTTATAATTATTATATTCTTATTGATATGTGTTTATGCTTGCTATGATTATATGTTTAGTTTAGTAAGATTGCTTTATATTTTATGCATGGAATTGTATAGCATCCATATAGATGATCACTATGTGGGTGATAAGCAATGTGTAAACGTGGTGTTTATAAACGTTTATCTCGCAATTGCACCCTACATTAGGGCCGTGTGGTAGATCGCGGGAGTGACGATCCTGTTGAGTCCTTTGGAATCCACCCTCCGAATGTAGGACACGTCGAGTTTATTATTATGGTAATGACTAAGTTTCGTCCTTGGTTGTTATTGATAATGCTTGCCATGTGTAGAAGTAATCCAACCTTGCCATGATAGCTAGATGTATTACACTAATTGTAGTATTCATTGACATATATGATTAGGAGTATCTTAGGAATATTCATTCTATTCTTTCTATAACATGTTAATAGCTCGTATGATACTAGTGGCATATGATGATCTTAGACTTGGGTATTTATCATTATTATTATTATCTTTATCCTGTGACTTATCTGTTGAGTAATGTTAGATATTTATGGCAACTCGCATTACAATACCGTAAGGTGGATCTCATAACTAAATCACAATATAAATCATTAGACATCCTTTTTCTCTCTAATTTCCATAGACTCCCTCCCTCGTGGTAAATTATAAATACGATACCGGATTACTCGGTGAAGTGCTACAATTGGTATTTCTATCTCAGGCGCTTTGCGAGATATCATGTTCATTCTTTTATCAAGGCCAATCAAGAGTACCATGCCCCCGCATTTCTTTGAGCGTTATTGCTAGGGTGACGGACTAGTGTATAGGTAATGCCTAGAAATGAGTGGTATACCTTGAGTACATATCCTGGTGAGATTAACTCCTTTGTGGATAATGATACTATGTTACATCCCACTACTAACACCGCCTAACTCCGCTTTGTTGGATTATGAGGTTAATCCCATATCCAAGCTAACATGATTAGATAGATATCCCATATATATTTCTTTTCGCCTTCCTAATTGGGATCGTAAGAAATATCAACACCATCGAACACGTCTCTGTTCTCATTGAGAAAGGTTACGATTGTTGACTTTTCTTGTGGGTCTAACTCTTTTCCCACGAAGACGCATCTGTCCGGATATGCACTGCTGAGGGGGCGTCTTTCGGTTTCCTCTGCTGTGTCTACTCTGAGTTCTTTCTTTGGTTCATTCGACTTTGCCCTTCATCATTGTTTCTTTCATTGTTGTTATTTGCTACTTCGTTTATCATGTTTGTATCAGGAATAGGTCTTCCATCTATATTTTGGGCTGCTTCTTGATCTCCCCAGATTGTGATAATGCCAAATGGTGATGGCATTTTCATGCACAAGTAACTCGCTTGATGATAGCATCGAACTTGCTTATGACCCCTCGGCCAAATATAGTTGTGTATGGGTAATCAATGTTGACTATATCAAACATGATTTTTCTCTCTGCTCGACTTTGTTTCCTTCTTGGACCTTGACCATGATTTCTTTCTTGCCAATTGCGTCTACTCGCTTTCCACCGAACCCGAATAGAGCATTTCTCTTTGGAAGTAGAGTTCTTTGTCTAGACCCATGTTTTCAAAAAGCTTTAATGAAAAAGTATGTCCGCCGAACTGCCATTGTCTATCAATATGTTGTGTAGGTTGAATCCCTCAACTATGGCTGTTGCGACGAAAGCATCCGTGTGAGGGAAATCTCGGACCTGAAAGTCGTCTTCAGTGAAAGAGATTGGAATCAGAGACCACGCCCTGTTCGGGGGTAATCTCGGGGTTACGTAATGAATTCTCCTGTAATAGTCCTTCCCGGCCCTTTTTGTTTTCGTGCTCGAGGTTGGATCCTCCGGTGATGGCGAAGATGTCTCATCCGGTTTGGTATACGGTGTTTCTTGCTTTGCCGTCTATATTTCCTCCGATTTGGACTAATTTGTGGCCGGTTGATTATCGATATTCGGTGGTGGTGGTAAAGCCGCTGGTTGTGATTGGGCTTGTGCCTGAACTGGGATGTATCCCGGGTTTGTCCATGTGAATTGCTGATTCGCTGGTGGAGTATATCCGTATTGATACGGATAGGGTGGGAAGTGACTATTCGGTTGAGTTGTTGATGTTTGGGCGAGATGCCATCGATGGTTCTCTATTGTGAAACACATGTTTTGGGGCTTGGCGCTTTGTCTTTGAGTCATCTTTCATTTTCTACTCTTTGGCGATATGACTGTACTTGCAATCTCTGCTGAAGTGACCCCAGTCTTCGCCACAGATAAAGCAGTATGGTACCATTGGGCCTCCTCGGCCTCTTCCACGCCCTCGCCCTCGCTGAGTTCGGCCCCCTCTATTCGCCTGGGGTGGCCTTGCACTTCTGTTGTCTGTTTGATCTTGTCCTGGTGGTGATGTTGTTTCTTCATTTACATTGTATACTGACTTGGTATTTTTCTGTCCTCTTTGGTTACTTGGGCCCGCGTTAGACTGGTCACCGGGAGATTGATGGTTAAGGCCTCTTCTTGCTGCTTTTCTCCTGCTGAGCCCCTCTTCTAATTTCGCGAATTTCCTGATTTGCTCAAAGAGTTCTTTGATTGTTGCGGGTTCTTCTCTATCTAAGACTGATGCACACTGGCCTATTCTCAAGCCCTCTATTCTTTGGGGCAATGACCACTTCGTCTGATACGCTTGGTGTTTGTCTTAGTTTCAGAAAGTCTCTTGTTGATTTTCTTGTAGCTTTAAAGCCTTTGAAAGTTGTTGTCAGCTCTTCCTTTAGTTGCTTCCAATTTCGGATCGATAGTGGATGGAGCCCAATATACCATTCATGAGCTATATCTTCGACCGCCATGATGAGTGATTTCGCCAGAGTTGCCGAGTTACCTCCTGCTTAGTGAACCGCTGCTTCGTAGCTTGCTATGAATTTCCTTGGATCAGTTTTGCCGTCGAATGGTGGCAGCTTTGGCTTGTATCCTGGCGGCCAGGGGTGTCTTTGCAGCTCGATTGAAAGTGGTGATGTAACATCTACCGAACCGAGGTCATCTTCAGATAGATTATGTGCGGCCAGTGCTTTCTTTGTTTCATCAATGAGATCTTGTTCCTTGAGTGTTTTTCGCCAACTCTTCCATTCTGTGTATCTCGAGTATGAGTTTGGCTTTTTTCGATTTCGGACTACTTTATCCTTTCGCAAGTTTCATCGAACCTTCTTTTGGACGATGCTGTCTGGAGTCATGCTTCTTTTCTTGCGCGAAGTTCGCGCAGTTCGGCTTGATTGTCACTTAGCTCTTTCAAGGCCTTTCCCTATGTTACAATATCCTTGTCGATGTGATCTTCGATGTCTTCCTCTCCTTGTTACGCTCCTTGGTCCCGACCTGTTTTCTGCGTCAGTCCTTCCAATCGTAACTCCTCTTTGGATTGCTCTACTTTGGTGGATCGGCCTCTTCGATAGCGTCATCTGAAGAGAAGTACCCTCCACGACCGTGTTCTCGGCGAGTTCGGTGATATGGACTAGGGTGAGCTTTGGATTTTCCTTTCGCCATTGTAATCTTGCACAACCACGGTGGGCGCCCTTTGTTGGTCTACCCCCCGAGTTAGCCCCCCGAGGTCGTAAGATTCCAACACGAAGCGAAGGACACGAATACTCAAAACGAAATACACACGGGATCTTTGTATTGATTCTCCATCCATCCTTTACATTACCCCCGCACGGGGTATTTATAAGTGCCCGTAGGCTTTTACATTCCCATTCTACCCTCCTACCTACTAAGCGCAGCAGAATATTCTCTCAAGGCGGAGGGCTTCATGGTCCTTTCACACCGCCCGGTCCAACCACTCCCCATGGTCCCGTCCATTGGACCCCGCAAAATACAACATACATAATCTTCGACGACGGATGAGTTCGAGTCTAATATTCGGGATTGTCTCCTCTACATTCGCCGGGGCGTCTCTTGACCGAAGTCACGACGTCCGAAGTCATGCTCATACCCAAGGCGGCTTTGAACCCGTCGATCCACTTCGGATCCCAAAGTTGACCTCGGTCATTATGGAAAAACGGCATGCTTCTCAAACTAAGATCTCAAGACTACGAAGTGATGTTCGGATTGTTGCTCAACGGTCAGCAAAAGCAGGCGCCGTCGCTTACACATTCGTGATTATCTTCGGACTCTGAATTCATCTTCGGAGTCCGAACTCGTCCTCGGACCCTGAGGCTATTTGCGCCCCGAGGCTCGCCGACATGAAGTAGGGGGTAGGTGGCCCATGGCCTTCCCCCAACAAAGGCAAATTCAAATTCCTCCTCGGGTGACAAACTAATTCATCGCTATCCAGGCCGTTAAGCATGCCAGATGCTTGGGAGGCTGCAATCGATGTTTAAGTCTTGATCACTGCTGCTTCGATTGGGATGCTGGCATTAGATGCGTGGGATGTCTGCAGTTTGGTCATAAATTTAAACACTGTGTGGAAAGGATCCAGCCCGGGTTCCCGCCTTCAAGCGTGTGTGGAGGCCCAAGCGTCCGATCTTGTGTGAACGACCCATTGCGGAAGCCGAGGGGACGCAGCTAAACAAGATATCTCCCCCAAATCCCTCCCCTCCAACGAAAAACCCCGATGCTCATGCTCCCCCCCCGATCACCACTCCGTACTCCACCACCGCATTGCTTCAAGTTTCTTTGGAGGTTGAAGAACACATGGCAAACTTTGCAATCGACCGGAGCCCTACATCATTTGAAGGCCTCGAGCTAGAAGATTGGGCTCGACCAAAGACGCAGAAGAATCATCATCGCGGCAATCCGCCACACCACCATGAAGAGTATGCAATTGTCTCTCTCGTCCCTCCTTCGTTGCAGCATGAGTTATATGAGGCTATGGATGAAGTTGTGGAATATTTTGAAGAAGAGCATCGGGTTGTTGTTGAGTCTAGCTGTCTCTCACCTCTGGGACTCTGTTTGGTGCAGTTCAGGTCGCCTATAATGCGGCAGGCTATGATCAACCTCAGTCCTCATCACTTGGATGCGAGATAGGTAGATTATTGTTTAGGAGCATGATCGTGGCATCAACCTGAGGAACTGTCCTTTTACCCAAACTTGTTGGGTGATATTTCTTACTTTCCCTCATGATTATCAGACCAGAGAGATCCTCTCCCAAGCTGTGGGCTATTTTGGCTCTATGATTACCTAGACTAACAATGCTAGATGTCGGTCCAGGCTGCTGCAAAGGTGCAAGGTCACTCTGATCAGTCATATTCTGAGAAGTTTGCTTGTTTGTGAAGGTAATGCAATTGGCGATCAAGGCTCTTCGTGGTCGGTTCCTGTCTACATGCTAAGCAGTAATATGACTGACGCCCTCCCACGGAGATGAGGATCAAATTCCCCAAATGGTAATCCTCACCCAGTCAACCCACACTTTCGAATCGCCAAAAGAAGATGGCAACCAAGGCTTCTTCGAAGATGTGGGAGACCTGAACAACATTCAACAGGACAATGTGGATCATGGCTGGGAGGTCCCTCCAGTGCATCAGCAGCAGGATAACAACCAAGGTTGGGGGCAGTGGATTCAACAAGAAGGTGAACATGTGGATGAAAACGAGTTGGCTGCTGTTGACCGACTTCTTTGAAGGCCGCCATGGTAAATGCCATTGCTAATGGAATCATGCAGGCTCCTGATTTTCCCCAGCATAGCACTTCGATCAGCAGTGACACTAATGCCTTTTTCAGGGCCCAGGGTGCTCCTATCACCCTTGAGCTTCCTCTCCCCCTGGTAGGGGAGGGAATAGAGAACTTGTGTTGGCTAATGGTGATGTTCAGTCCTTTGATAATGATTACTCTGTCAGAGAGTTGGCTTCAAGTCTGAACCTGCACACTAGATTTGGTCCTGCTCCCTCAGTGGAAATGCTACTGCAGGAGCTCTCTCATGTTGCTCTACCCTTCTTGGCTATGATCCCTCTGAAGAACCCTGTGCCCTAGGACAGCTGGAACAACCTTACTAGGCTGACTGATCTTGGTCCCTGATGGCTTAACATGGACGACCCAAACAGGGGGAATAATGCAGAAGCTTCTTCCTCTACTGGTCCAAGTCTGCCTAGGTTCCAACGTATGAGAGATCCAAATGAGGGAGCAAGTCTGGACAGGCAGATGGTGGTCTACAACCAGGAGTTTGCTCTCAATTAGTCTTTGGGAGGGGAAGTCCCTTCCATTCAGCTTGGTAGCCCGTCTCTAGTTCCTGCTCTTGGTGCTGCTAGTGAAGATGGTCCGGTTCGGTTGGCTCCTCTCACGCACTCCTTTGGCGGCATTGACATGGAGATTGAAGATGAGCTCATGACTCAAGAGCCCGAGGGACGAGGGGAGTGCGGGATTGTTTCCTCTCCCGAGGGAAACTCGAGATAACACCCCGCAGGCCAGTGCTAGACAGAAGAGGAAGGGCAGACCTAAAACCCCAATTGTTGATGATGAGGTCAGGAGAAGCTCAAGGTTTAGAAGGGATGGAACCCAGGTGCACATCCAGCTTTACAGGGAGCCAAGGAAAAGGCCAGGGGATGCTAGGAAAACTGTTTCCTACTCCACGGTGGAAGAGCTGAAGACTGCCATTGTCTGCAGATCCCTTGACAATGATCTAGAAGTGGAAAATGTTGAAGCCATCAACGATGAAGTTCTGCAGCAGCTTGCTACCACCTTCGTGGCATTCCTCCTGAGGAGTTTGACCATGCCGACGCCCCAAAGATCCGAAAAAGTGATCAATGAAGACAACTCAACATAATTTCTTGGGTTGGTGGTGTGCTTTTGCTTCTGTTTCTTGTTCTATCTCAGCTCTGTTGTTGATGCTGTTGCTTTGTTTGTTTTTCTATCTCCGGACCCTTTCTATGGTGTATGGTGGCTATGTCATCATATTATGTATCTTTGCTACCCTCTTTTGTTTTAATGCATAATAGATCATGGAACATCTTGTGTTGGAATGTTAGGGGCATCAATGATAAAGAGAAATGGGTTGCCATTAGAAATAAAATAGAAAGCAGTAGTGCTAATATTTTACGCATCCAAGAAACAAAGAGAGAGAGCTTTGACTTATTTTACATTAGAAAGTTTGCTCCTCGTAGATTTGATAAGTTTGAGTATAGTCCTTCTCTCGGGTGCCTCGGGGGGTATCCTTGTTTGCTGGGCTTCTTCTCATTTCACTGCTACTGTCATTGATAAGCAGCCCTTTGCTATCAAACTTGCTGTGACCTCTGCCCTTAATCTGTTAGATTGGACACTGGTGGTTGTTTATGGTCCTTGTCGTCAGCCTATAAGGGACCTTTTTGTGAATTGGTTACTCAATCAATCTATCAATGATGATGACGTATGGCTCCTTGTTGGGGACTTCAACTTCTATAGAAGTGATGAGAATAGAAACAGGCCACGTGGTAACTTCAATGATACTGTGATCTTCAACAACATCATTAGTCATTTGGGGCTTATTGAGCTTCCACTTAAGGGCAGGAGTTTCACTTGGAGTATCATGCGGGATTCCCCTCTGCTTGAGCAAGTGGACTGGTTTTTCACTTTTGCTTTGAATGGACTTGTCGGTTTCCCAATTCTACTGTGCTTCCTCTTGCTAGAATCACCTCTGACCATCCCTACATTGCAAAATCCAAATTGGCACCTTCATTCCTAGGGCCAATATTTTCAGGTTTGAGAATTTTTGGTTCAGGCATCCAAGTTGTTATGAGCAGATTGCAAATGCTTGGGCCATTCCTCCTAGGTGTCGAACAAAGTGCCCATCTTTGTTAGTGCTAAATTCAAGACCCTCGAGAAGAATTCTTAAAATTTGGGCCAAGGATCTCTCTAAGTCGTCCAAGCCGATTGCTAACCCGCAATGCCACTATTGCCTTCCTGGACAGATTGGAGGAGTTCAGACCTCTGTTTTCCCAGGAGAGATGCTTCGTAACTGCTCTCAAAACCATATTAGAAACTTGTTACTAATGCAGAATGATTCTTTGGAAGCAGAGATATACTCGAGAATGTGATGATGTTTGGGGATGAAAACACCAAGTTCTTCCATGCTATGGCCTTTGAAAGATTCGGGAGAAATGTCATTAGTCGATTTTGGATTCTAATGGAAGAATGGTGGTTGATCATGGTGAAAAAAAGTGCTTTGTTCTATCAAGAATTCAGAAGACGCCTGGGCACCTCGGTGGATACCTCTATGCGTTTGATCTATCAAATTTCTTCCATCACCGCCTCGATTTGGATGCTCTCTGTCTTCCTTTTAGGAATGAGGAAATTGATGGGACTATTCGAGAGCCTACCAAATGACAAAGCCCCGGGGCCGGATGGGTTTAACAATCTTTTCTTCAAGAAAGCTTGGCATATTATCGAAATGATATTTACCAAACTCTGAACGACTTCTTCCACCACGTAGGCTGACCTCAAGAGTATTAATTCATCTTACATCACTTTGGTGCCCAAAATAAACAATCCGTAGACAAAGTGAATGATTTTAGGCCCATCTCTTTGCTAAATTCCTCCATGAAAATTATCACTAAAATTCTTTGCGAGCAGCTGCAAAAAGTTGCTCTCCAAGTGGTGCATGAATACCAATATGGTTTCCTTAAGGGATGGACAATTTAGGATTGTTTGGGTTGGGCATTCGAATATCTTCACCAATGCCATTATTCTAGAAGAGAGATTATTATCTTGAAACTTGACTTCGAGAAGGCCTTTGATTTGGTGGAGCATAGTGCCATTTTGGAAATTCTAAGGTCCAAAGGATTTTGTGACAGATGGATCAAATGGATTGATGCTATTCTCTCTTCTGCTACATCCTCTCTGTCCTTCTTAATGGGGTTGCCGGCAAGGACTTCAAAAGCAAGAGGGGGAGTAGTTAGAATTTATATATGAATAAGTTCCCTAAAATTCATATGAAGAAATTCGATAAATCTCAAAGGCCCAATATTTGTGTTCCCTAATGGGCTTTATTGTTTTAGCCCATGAGCAAAGGTGGGAGGTGCAATATCAATTAGTACCATATTACTAGTTGATATGGAGGTAGGGAGTTTTTTCTTCCTATATATTTGTACCAAGCCTCCCGGAATAGACACAACATAACAACTACAATTGGGAGTTTCAATTAGAAAATCCTAAAGTAGTAAAATAGTATTTTCCTCTTCTCACTTCTACGCTGCCGTTGCCAAGTCTCGGCCGATCGTTCGCGTGCACCACCGACCAGTGACAGGTCTCCGGAACCGTCGTCTTTTGCGATCCCGCACCGGAGAAGGCGAATAAGGTTTTTGGGAAGCGCCGCCGACCGCGCTCCCAAATCTCAGCATGTCGTCTCGTCGTCGTAAGGCTCGCGACGGGATCATCTACAAGGAAGTGCAATCATCATTTGCATCTTCATCACCATGTACTTCTACATCGGCGGGTATTACATCTGTAATCTAATCTTATTGTCCAACATGTTCATACTATTCAATCTATCGGTGTATGTGTTGTGCTAGTTGTGCCGACACCAGTTACCATGATCATGCCATGTTTTATGTTGTTCAACCATACTATGATCTGTTATATGATTTTGAATCATGCTTGTTTGCTTCACATGCTTATTCTAGTAGATCAGTTCATCATGATTTATATTATGGAATTAATCTCGAAATTGCCTTATATTCTAACAATCCAAAAACCTTATTATAGGCTTTTTCTTGATTTAACTATGGTTGTTTTCATTGACGTCTTTGAGACTAGAAAAGTTTTCTAGTGCACATTTTAAGAGATGGCGAGTTAAGGCCATGCTCGGCTAGAGGCTAAAATGTTCGGATTCTTGTTGGATCACCTCAGGGAAATATCTCTAGAGATAAGAGAAGATTCCGGGGAGACAACACTATCTTTAGAAGAACAATCCTAAATAGTCTTGCTAGTCATCTAGAAGATGCAAACTTGCACTTCCAAGATGAGAAGGCATTGTGGGATCAACTGAATGCAATCATTGGTACATCTGAGTCGTACATTATGGAGAGCTTTTATGACTACAAGATGGTTGCTAACCAATCTATAGTCAAGCAAGTGCATGAGGTTCAACACATGGCAAGAGAACTTGAACTCCTTAAGTATGTCATACCGAATAAGTTTGTAGCCGGATGCAATATTGCTAAGTTGCCTTCTTCATGGAAGAGCTTCGGCATAATTCTTAAACACAAGAGACAGAAAATATCAGTTGTAAACCTGATAGCATCTCTTGATGTTGAGAAAAGATTCGGGTGAAGAATACTATTGATAAGGGGAACAAGAGCCATTCTAGCACTAATTTTGTGCGTAAAAAACCCACATGGAAAGAACAAAGGGAATAGATCTTCCAATGCCAAATTAACAACTACCTTTGAGAAGAAGAAAAATAATGATGAGGTGCTTTGCTTCACTTGTGGACAGCTTAGTCACTTTTCCAATGGGAATAATAAGAATGTCAACCTCGTGACTATTAGCAATGCTGATGAGGAGTACGAAGAACGTTCCTCTTTGTACTATCGGTATTTCAATCACCAAGTTGGTGGGTTGATATAGGTGCTAATATTCATGTTGTGCTGACATCTCTTTGTTTTCTTCTTATAATGAGCTACAAGGTTCTTACGTCCTAATGGGGAATGGGTCACATGCTTACGTTCGGGCGTTGTGTAACACCCGGTTTTTCGAGAAATACCAAGCGTTAACTATATGTGTGCCCGGGATGTCCACACGACACATATAGCAACAAAATGATAAATATCGAAGCAATGCTTTATTACATAGAAAAACATATTTACATAAACTTACATATATATCGAGTACAACGGAAACTATTTCTAATCTTCTATCTTCGGGCCTCCATGCTCCACGAGGGGACGGTTGGTGGGGGAGCACTCGCCTAGTACTCATGGACCTCCTCGAGAAACTCTTCATCTGAACCACCATCTGGTACCCATCTGGGATTTTCATTGGTGATACAACAAGCATCAGCTCACCATGCTCAGCAAGTATAACATGAGGGATGCAAGGCTCAAAAGGCTAGACATGGTTGAACTGCGTGTAGGCACAAAAATCCTACTCCCTGCGCCGCACACACTGACAAGCCGGAATAGCTGGCTTTACCCTGCCCGGGCGTCTTGAATCCGAAGGCGTGCCAGTCAATTTGACCTGTTAATTGACAAGGAAGGTAAACGTGAGATCTGGAACATGCCCGGGTGAGACCAAGACAGTTTCGCATGTATGGCTCTAAGGCCAGATGTAAAGACATATAGCTATGAGAGCTATCTGTCGATGATTGAGGCATGCATTCGGTAACATATATGAAGATATGTAATGTAAAAACAGTTGCCGAACGATCACAAAAGACATGTTTGAACAAGTAAAGTCGATCATCATGATGCGTTATTGTAAAGCTCTATTGCATGGGTCGAATTAATTGACAACATGATAAATAGAATAAGATAAATCATAAATATCACTATGGACATTCATGACGTGTGAAAGATAACCGTGTTCGGCAAGGTTGCCGAATCGGGGTCCATGAAGAAGGAACTACCTTACGTAAAAACCTATCGATTTAAACCGATCTCTACTCCACCGGATGACTAGCTCTAGAGTAACCCAAAGATCTGTATCTACCGGATGACACAGTCCTGTCAAAGTCTAAACGATTACGAACCCGCAACACGTGACAACTTAGATTGATCCAGCTCGGCTACGATGAACAGATAGATCTAGTAGCACAACAAGATGTACAATGAAAGCACTAAAGCAACTAGATCTATGATAAGATAAAGCTGAGATCTATCAATCTAAATTGGGCAAAAAGTGTATGCAAACATAATTAAATAAATAAATAAGAGCATTGCAGACACGTGGTAACTTAATGAATTCATTAGATCTTGCCAAAATCTAATGAAGCCGATAACTAGCTCTCAGCCAGACCTTAGCCCACCGGATGGCTCATGATCGACAAAAGAACCCTCTTGCCCCTGTTAGCTTAAATCCGCCTGATGATACTAAGCGTGAACAAGACTTCTTGCAATAATCTAAATCCGCCTGACGATACTAGACATGGTGCAAGGTTGTCGTTACTTACAGAGGTCGACGGGTCGATGAATCCTCTTGCAGTAGATCGACGACACGACTGGACTCGAAGGGTGGCCGGAGCCAAGGCACGGAGCCGGGTTGTTTGTATTGATTTGAGTATATCTTTACAGTTGCCGGGGGTCTCATATTTACACCCCGGGCTTATTGAGTCCTAACTAATTACGAATAATAATAACTAAAATATCTAGCTAAGATACATTGTCCTCCAAGTCTTCTCGGAGTCATGGGAATTGCACGTGTGTTGGCATTTGTTAAGTGCTAAAAGAATATGAAGGATTCTGCAAGCGCACAGAACACCTACCATTGTAGCTTTTCCCTAGGATGAGTATTCTAGAGTATTGTATCCACAGGGAAGCTTTGGCTAAAGAATTCTAATAAGTCACAATCATGTATCCACTAACTTAGCAAACCACTAGACTATAGTGAGGGGGTAAATGGTTAAGGATAAGCAAATAATCAAAGCATAACCTACCTAAGATTATAAAAGAATAATTAAACTAATCAAGAGGTCAAAGGGAGAGATCAAGGTTCCTGGGTAATTCTCTATTACTTAGGTTCTCGTGGATAGCAATTATACTAATGCACTTTGGAGCGCCAGTACCTTTCCGGTTCTCGAATAGACCGGGAAGAAGTGCTTAGGAGAAGGCTGCCAAAAGCTCTACGAAACACCAACCCATACGTGGTTGGACTACACAGGCCTGACAAGGCTATCACCCCTGGGGCTACCACAACTATCCGTAGGTTTGGGCGCAACCTCAGGTAACCAATAGCCTAGACACCAAGTCTACACTAACGATTACTACTCTAGCTACCCGGAATAACTAGAGCCCTCAATACGAGCGGAGATCCCATGCAATAACATAACAACTATACTTAACCATATATGAAAGGCATGAGAGTGAATAGAGAAGATAAATATATGAATCATAAGTCTTGTAAAGAAGATATAAAGACATACCATACTCTGAAGACATCTCAAGAACAGGAGCATAGCTCCTCTCTCCTTTACTCTTGATTAGATCTAAGTTAGATCTAATCTAGTTCTAATTACATGGCTAATCTATCTCTAATTATAGGACTAATCTACTTCTAATCTACCTCTAATTCACTAATCCCAGAGAGAGGTTTTCCTTACATTGGGACACCTCTACAACTGAGAGTTAATGAATAGAATAAGATAGAATGAATTAGGGTTTCACCCTGGGGTCAGGGGGTCTTCTTATATAGGCCTTGGAGATGAATGATAGCCCTTGGATCAAACCGACCTTGGCAACGGTGTAGATACAACCACAAAGTCGGTAGTAAACCGACCTAGAAAGGTGAGACCGACAGTGGGACCCACCGGCGCCGCTAATCTCCAGCGGCGGCCGCCAGCCATGGTGGGCCCTTCTTTGTCGCCCCTCCTTCCCGGTGTCTTCGGGTGTCTTCTAGAATGTTTTAGTCCACAATTCGGGTTGAGTTACTTCACGGTCAAGTCTTGTCATCATATGCCTTGTATATTAGGAACTTTCTCCATTATTCTCTGCATTTTATCCGTTAAGTCCCTAAAATGTATAATTCACCAAAACTCATGGAATTATGTTAGTTAAACCCCTAAACTTATGTTGATATTCATTTTAAGCCCTTATCCATGTTTAGTTGACTAGTAATATTATGCTATAACAAGTGTCAACAAGTTCCCCCAAGCTTACCCTTTGCTAGTCCCTAGCAAAGCCAAACTTAGCAATGGATCGGGAGTTGCTGCAACGCTTTCACACCTCAAAAGTACACATGCTTTCAAACAAAATTTCTCTCCAGATAAAGATAAACTTTCTAAAACTTTAACTTACCCATATTACCTCTTACCTTTTGGGGCTTATATCTCTTTTCTTTAATCTTGGGTAATTGAAAGATAGAACAGTCAAGTCGAACACTATATCTCAAACTCTTTTGATCAACTATCATTCGGAGTTTTTGCTGATTTTCAAATAAAACTCAAAGTTCCTTAGTATGACTCTCTCTAATCTCTCATTTGTGGTATTTGTGGATCCTCTCTAAGGCAATAAGGTAGTGGCACATTATGCCTTCTTCTCTCTCACCCTATATCTAAGGCTTATATATCTGGAGTTCATAGGTGGGAGAAGATTAAATCTACTTACTAAGCATATATTATAAATTCAAGCAATGGATCCAAAGTTACAAGTCACACTGATCAAATGGTGCATGTGTATGGTGGATAGGATATAAATGGTATGGAAATGTAGTAGTGAAGTGAATAGAATAGATGAGGGAAATCTTACTTTTGCTCCTTGAGGAAATCTTCTCTCTTTTGTAAACTTTGTAGAGAACCCTGGGTTGTATCTTTTTTCTTTCTTTATTTATTTTTCTTTTATTTAGAGAGGTGGGTTCTACTCACCCTCGGACTTGTGTCCATTATTTTCTCTCTTTAAAGATGTGGGTTCTACTCACCCTCGGACACTTGTCCATTTTTCATCTTTATTTTTAGAGATGTGGGCTCTACTCGCCCTCGAACACTTGTTCATTTTTTATCTCTTTTGTTTAGGGAGGTAGGCTCTACTCGCCCATAGAACTTTTGTCCATTTTTCATCTCCCTTTCTCTCTCTCTTTTTTTTTAATCTACAACCCAGATCTCTTTTGCAATAACTTTTGAGAGGTAAATAAATGTAATGGAGCTTTTGTAAGATATTGGCTAGCAATGAATGAGTGGATGGGTATAGTGAATATTTTTGGTTGTTCTCTCCCAGGATAGGAGTAGAACATTTTTGAATATTTGGGGGATGCTTTGTGGATGCGTACTTCCAGAGTAGAAGTAGCAATAATGCAAGTGGAATAGAGTGTGGTGGAGTGGATTGTGTATGATCAGCATGACAAGTTTCTAAGGGTCGACAAAGATTGAACAAACTCAATGCAAAGCAAGCAGCCTATATATATGTCAAAGGGTTTTCCTAATC
Organism: Hyparrhenia diplandra; assembly: GCA_015847255.1. Taxonomy (NCBI): domain Eukaryota; kingdom Viridiplantae; phylum Streptophyta; class Magnoliopsida; order Poales; family Poaceae; genus Hyparrhenia; species Hyparrhenia diplandra. The sequence goes on from JADLZK010008693.1 coordinate 330,969, forward strand.
TAAGGAGCATGTATATATGGCTTGTGGTAGGAGGTTCAACACTCTTGTCACACAGGAACTTATCATGTGCACTTTAATTTTCAAAAGATAAATCTCCAGAAATCTAGTATCACTAGGAGTAAGATAAATAGCAGCTCAGACTCTCATATATCATATCCGTCAATTACCTAGACTTTAGAGCAAGCATTTGCTACCCATGTGTTTTAGGTTGAGCAAATCTCAAATCAAAGCAATTGCATTTAAAAGCTCGAGAGAAATTAAGCTTGAAAGGTAGGTACTTGAAAGGAATTACGACGGAACAACTATTCATCATCTCCAAGGCTAGAGATTATCTTCAAAGTTTATTTTATTCGCACACTCTAATAAAGACTCTTAATAAAGACTAGATAAACTCTTTTTATTTGGTTTCCTTAGTTATGCATCTTTTTATATCTTTCTAATAAAACAAACATATCTAGCTAGTAGTAAATAAGATAAAGGGATACTTATTCGGATACATGGGGTTGCACTCCCCAAGCGGATGTTGACATAGTCTTCAATGTTCTTGATGGTTGGAAGTAGAGGTAGATAGTGATGGTGGCTGATTGATCTTCTTTAACTTATTTGGACACCATATGTGTCATGTCTCTCTTCCTTAGGATCCTTGAACTCAAATAGACAACAAAGCTAGTGGAACTTGATTAAGCGTTAAGGGTTAGCCACGTTGCTTCTTGTTTATCTGGAAATCTTTCAGTAGCATTAAATATTTTTGGGGTTTTCTATGCAAATAAGGAATGATGATGCATGCATATTTTATTTTTATGCCACCACAGTAAGCATCCTTGTGGGTTGTTACACACCACAAGATTATTCACATGGGGCTTAGAGTTTTTTCAAAGTATATGTAATAAACAAATATTTATTTTCTTTTCTAATGCAAGGCTAAAAACATAAATATGCTAAAGGAAAATGATTATGCAATGCAAGGAAATAAATATGGATAACTACCGATCTTACCTTTTCGGCGAAGGTTCAGTGTTTTAAGTCCTCCGAACGAGACTTCTTACCTTGTCATTTCCTTGAGTGTATTATCCGATCTTGATGGTCGTGCTCCTTGAGATGGTGAAGAACGACGTCACCCATGTTCTTTGCCCGATGAGTTGGAATGAAGTATTGATGTAGGCAGCGTCTTGTTTAGTGTGCATGCTTGTAGGACATTCACTTGTTTAATTTCGAGAGATCGGTAGGCTGTAACATCAGGTTTTAAGAACAAAACCAGATGAAGCCATATGTGAGCCCCGGAAGTTAAATCTCACATATGGTTTACAAGTGAATGGTAATCAATTCACAATGCTTAAAATATAACGAGCATAGAATAAAAGTATAAACCTCGGCTAGCAAGCGGCGGAAAGACACTCACGATCTTCCGGTGTAGACTCCCACAGGGACCGACCGACCTGGTTGATCACAAGCCTAACTTCTTCCCGAGTGTGGGGAAATAGCAAGGGTGAGTCCATGTCGAACTCCGCAAGCATAGCCAGGGGGTTTATGAGGCTCGAAACCGACTTTGTCTTAAGCTGCGGTTGCTTTTAGTGTAGGTCAAGTTTTAAGCTTAAGCATAAAGAAATCCCATATCCCATTATTCACATGTGTAAACAGATATAAACACCATTTTAATATCAACAACAAAGTAAGCACGAAATTATATCCATTAATGTCTCCAAGGCCGTTCATGACCGCGAACACGGCCGACATGTCGGTTTAATTAACTCTGCTGCAGAGGTGTACACTTTCACTACGGGTCATGGTTTCCACCAGAGTAGGTTCATGACCCCTAGCCAAATGGAAACCATATAAAGTCGTTCAAAGGCCCTCCTAAAAATATTAATGGCCAATGAGCTACAACCCCGTTTCTCCCATTCTGGCAAACCACCAACAAAGTTAGGTAAAACCCCCCTGAACAACTAGAGTCGAGCCATGTGACCCCCATAGTTGTACTTGTATGTCCCGGATGATCACGAATGAATAAGTCCTTATGGAGAGCTAAAAGCTTCATAAATAAACAACCCCAAGCTCTTTCGTCCTATGTACCATGGCATCATCAACTACTCATATCTTGATTTAATCCATAAAGCATAAATAAAGATTTGTTGGTTGAGTGCTAGCAAATTACTACCCAATGCATATACCCATAGGTGCCAAGGAACAAGTATTTAAAGACTAGGATAATCCTTAATGGCAATCAAGGAGGACACATGCATCATGAATCATTAATTAAGGTGAATAGGACATCAAGGATGATCCCAAGCTATACTTGCCTTAAAAATATATCCCTGTCTTCAAGTCCAAACTTCAAAAGAAATCCTTCTTGATCGTCAACTTCTTCTAGATCATCAACGTAAAGCTCACCGTCTACCCGATTCCAATCAACAACACCCAAACATATGGATCCAATCATGCATAGCAAACAAGACTACAATTAGAACAGTACACCAGCAGTGGAAAATCAATTTGAGAAGCTTATAAAACTGTTCTACACGTCACTATGATCACATTGACGTAAAGATCACAGAAATCGGAGCTAAACGGCGTAGTTATGAATTTTACAAGTTTAATAATAATAAAATAATAAGCCTAATATAAACTCGAAATTTAAAGAGTTGAAAACCTGAATATCAGTAAGATAAACATGTAGGTTACAAGATTACGAATCTAACGCAACTTGAACGGATCGATTTGGATTTAAAATGAAGAAGTTATGAACATTTGAATTTGAATGGCAAAACATGACCGGTGGCAGTTTGGTAAATACATGAAACTTGATTTTCGAAATAAAATAATTAAATCTGATTTTGAAAGCTGGATGGACTAGGAGACAGATATATTGGAGGAGTTCAAGGTTTCGTTAGCAAAATTTCGATGAAGGGATATGTTTTAATCTAGACCATGCTTGAACAATCGATGACTTGGTGTATATGTGTATTTCCCTTGTATTGCTAGATTTATTTTTGCAAAGGAAAAAGGGAAGAGAACATCATGCATAGTGCCAGCAAGCTAGCAATGATGTCATCAAGCTAACAAGTCGCGCAGCTTAGGACAACGATGAATATATATTTTGCTGTTGGATGAACTGGGTGGCCACGACTTACATCTACTGAACATTCATTAAGTGTCACGTACGGGAAGATTACCTAGGGGCTCGACGCGACCGGAGAGAGCTCAGCAGCGGCAGGCGAGACGGACGTGAGACATGCACGGCCAGCTTGACCATGTCCGTCTAGCAGATTGATGACGGTTCTTGATGAAACACGGATAGTGACAGACGAGATATAGCTGCAGCAGATGAAAATTTCATCATGAAACTAGATGATCTCCACGGCATTGACGGATGGCCGGACATGAACATGCATGCATGGCCAGCAGCAAGGCAAAGATGTGAAGTAGACATGCGAGGTGCTCACCATCTGTATAAAGCAAACGGTGTCCACGATGATTAGTATGGTTGTCTGGATTGCAACATCATGCAGACGAAAGCAACGAGCTGCTCGAGATGGCGGACGGCGGCAAGCTGCAAGTCCAGCAGAACGGAATTTATCAACCTGAACCCGAGGTAAAGAAAATAGGAGAGTTATGCGGCTTCACGAGGTGGAGTCGAAGCGCAGGAATGCACTTACGGCGGAGCAACGACGATGAGCAGCAGAAACGACGCTCGGCAACGGCGTCGACAAGCTAGAGTTAGCAGCGGCGGCGAGATCGAGCAAGCCGATGCGATGCGATAGGGTTTGGAATAGGGCTGCGACGCACAGGAGCTACTATATATATCTCTCTATGGAGTCTTGGGCCTGGGCTGCTGCACGTTTTTGTGCTGGGAAAAGAATACATGATTTTGTCCAAGGAAAAGAACGTAGAGAGAGCAGCTTTGGATTAATTTGAGATGGATATGGATACGGTTGCTCCAATCAAAGAAAGAAAATCAACCTTTCCATCGTGAAGAATACGGCGACGCTGCACAACGGCCCGGGATGCGTAGCTGGCTGGGCCGTAGGGAGAGCAGACCCAGAGACCTTAGGTGTGCGGGAGCCATGAAGCATGCAGCTAAGCCTTTCGGCTTGAAAAGAAGAGAATTCTTTTCCTTTTGATTTTCTTGAATAAATAAACTGAATTTTCTCAAATCATTTAGAAACAATTTTGAAATACCTTTTCAAAAGCATTTGAATTCCTTTTCAACTTTTGGTCAAAACCACTCACTCAGTAAACAGTTTGCACCAGCATGAATGCACCATCAAAGTTGCTATTTCCTATGATAAATTTTAATTTAATGAAAAAATGTTCTTTTTCCTATGTTTCATGAACACAAAAATTCACATTTAAGTCAATTTAAAACTATTTCAAAAGAGCCAAAATTTGGGGTGTTACATAGGCTTCTCCACCTTTTTGCTCAAAGTGTGTCCTGCTTGCAAAGTCAAGGTAGAGATCAAGTGCATGGGCTCTGTTGGTGGGAAAACACCAACAGAACCAAAACTTCATTCATTCTTCTCTAACCATAGGCACATCAAACAAGATAGAGTTGATTTATTATACACTTTTCTTAAACCTAACTTGGGTGACAAGATCAGAAGATTGAGCATTATTGTTTGTGATTAAAACATTCGACAAATCGAATCAAGCTCGTTGACTCTTGGAAGGGTTTTCTTATCTAAACATCAAAGGCATGATTATGATCCTTCCAAAGCAAGGTAAGCAATATTCTTGCTTACAAGATGAGGACTAAGAGATCAAGAGAATGATGGTAGGAACATCTAAAGAAGCAAAACATGTTGAGCTAACGAAGTTGGTTTAGACAAGGTTGTTACTCTAACATGTTTTATTCTTTATTTATGAACAAACCATACTTTAGGTAAAGCTTAAATAATGACAACTTACCTCAAGATGTTACCTTATTATTGGAGTGTGACAGCACCGTAACACCTTGTGATGGTCCTTTCCATCTGTTTGAAGCTTTCCTTATTTGGCCTCTTGTGTATCCTGTTCTTCACTTGTCTCTTTTATTATATCGTCCTTTCTTTCTTTGTTCTTCAAATTGTACTAGGACCTTTTAGCTCCTTTGATGGTTTTATTCCTGCAGTATTAGTTGACAACACATACCCGAAGGAATATCACTACTACAAAATTGATTTTACGTGGTGTTTAGTTTTTATTTTCCGTGGCGGGCATTTAGAAAACCGCCACGGAAAATAGTTGGCCTGGCAGCCCCCCGGCGGGGAATGCCCGCCACGGTTAATCGATTAACCGTGGCGGACATTGTCTTATTAACCGTGGCGGACATTTTATAATGTCCGCCACGGTTAATAGATTAACCATGGTGGTTTTTGTAATTAGCCCGCCACGGAAAATCAGGCCAAAATCATCAGCCCAAAAGCCCATTTCGCTGGCCACAAATATATATACGAGCTCTAGGGTTTCATTTCACCAACTCTCTCTCTCTCTCTCTCCCGTTTCCTCTCCCAGCCGGCAGCACCATCTCTCTTCCTCACCCGAGCGCACGCGATCCCTTCCGTCCTCTCCCCATCGACCGAGCGCGCGATCCTCCCTTCCCCTCCCCATGCGTCGGTGCAATGCCGGCCCCTCCCCTCCCCTCCCCAACGACGGCGGCGCGGCGGCGGGCGGAGGAGGCCATGCGGGCGGCGGCGGCGGCTCCTCCCGACGCTGATCCGCGAGGATGGCCTCCCCGCGGTGGATCCGCGAGGGCGGCCTCCCCGGCGGCGGATCCGGGCGGGCACGGTCTCCCCCCGATGCGGATCCGGCGACGACGACGACTCCGGCCCGGCTCTACGGCGGGCGCGGCGGCGCTGGGCGCCCAGCCGAGCGTCGGCGGGGGCCTCCCGGCGGCGCGGATCCTCGGCGGTGGCCGGGCCGCCGGGCGGCGTTCCTCCTCCGGCGTTGGCTGGGCCGCCGGGCGGCGTGGCTCCTCCGGCGGTGGCTGGGGCCGGCTGGCGGCGTTCCCGAGATCCGGCGGCCGAAACCCTAGCGGGTCCGGCGCCCGCATCCGGGCCGGTTTCGATTTGGATTTTTCTTTTTTTTTTTTTTTTTTTTTTTTTATTAACCATGGCGGGCATTATGCCCGCCACGGAAAACCGACCATTTTTTACGTGACCCTTTCGTCCGTGGCGACGTAAAAGCCCGCCACGGAAAAGGCTTTTTTGTCCGCCACGGAAGATCATTTATGTAGTAGTGTATACAAGTAATTGTAAATAAGGGTAGAACTGTCATGGAGCTTAAGGTTACTTTTATGCTAGACAAAGTTTTGGTTAGATATGAAACAAGTGCTCACTATTACTTTTTCTCTAGTGGGAAGTTTTATTATACCTTAAGTTTGATTTTGATATATGACATTTATTAACCAATCAAACTTAGAGAGACAAAGTAATAGTGAGTAGAGGGATTGCAAACCAAGATGTCGAGTGACGGGAGCTTGAGTAGAGGAAGAGTAATGTCGGATGATCTTTAGAGGAGTCGACCTTCTTCCCCATGCTTGAGCCTTCCCGTCTTTCGACACTTTAAGTGTGAATGCTGAACCATCCTTGATTGTGTATTGCATTCACCTTGTCCTCGGACGTTGTTCATCCTTTATCCCTACAAGGTTAGTGACCAAGAATACCCGAAGGGAACTTGTCCTAGGAACATGTTTTTTTTTTTTTTTTTTAGCATGAGCCTTCATGTGCTCAGATATACATAATTATTATTATTATTATTATTATTATATATATATATATATTTAGAATATAAGACAAAGGTTGTATACAAATATGTGATTTATATTCACTTACCATCTTTGATGTTCTCTTGGTCTGTTGTTTTGTCCATCTACTTTTGTTGAGTGATTACTATTCATGATCATGTTATATGGCACTCTTCTTCATCGAATGGACATAGCATAGACCTTTCGCAAAAAATGTTAATGGACACATACCCGAGGGAATACAACATAGTTGGAGTAGGGGTTGTTATCCAAAAGTTCATAAGATTTCATCTATGCTAGCAAAAAGATGGTTCTTTGATTATTCTTAGCACAGATTTTATTCATCTTGTCTTATAGCAAATTTTATTTATATGGCTGCACTTTAGCATGTGGATCAAGGCAAAGGTAACTTGTAGCAAAAGACAAAGTGAATGATATTTGATACTTACAATGCTTCTATCAATGATGAATGAGCTGTGTCTTTTGCACAAGGTTGAAGTTCATCAGATGCCTTGCTTCTTCATCTCGATTTGAGTTCATCTCTTAACTTACCCAAATTGGATTTGATAGTTCTCTACATGGGTTAGTCCAACAAAATATACCAGCATTTACTACAACATACTATTGGTTCAAAAATCAACCTAGACACCACGTCCAATTTGATTTAGGAAGACATTTTAACCTAAGCACCACGCTTAATTTAAAAGCCAATAGAAGTAAAATCACCACTCTAAACTAAGCACCATGCTTCATTTAAGAGATGTATGAAGATATTCCAAACCTTAGCATATTATAGCAAACAAAGGTAACATGAAAGCATCACAGAGATTTACTCAAATAGAGATGAAAGAGCATGATCAAGGTGAGGATTTTTTTTTTTTTTTTTTAGATGCAAACATGGATGGATGGAAGAAACTAAACATGCAATGGATCTACTAAGCAAAAACATAAACTAAGTGGAGTGAATGCATGAATTAAAGTTAACATGAATGAAATGTAAGAAGTTAAATGATAACTACTCAATAAGTTTAGAGGCCATGAGCAAGACTTTCTCACCTTTTAATCATACTTACCATGATGTGCAGCTCTATGTACGTCACTTGAGATGTGTGCATTGAATTCTTGTGACGGCGACTTCTTCTTCAATCTATACATGGTTAGAATAATATATATTTAAATACATACCTTGAGATAGCGGGGTTCCAATGTCGATGAATCTTGAATGATAAGGCACCCCGGGTTCTTCAATCTTTCTTATTTTCTTCTTCTTTTTTTTTTCTTGTGGAATCTTGTCGGAAGGTCGCAACGACATCTTTTGTCCCGTCTATTCCACAACTCAACAGAACAAGGGTAATCCTACTAAAGCTAGTGATAAACAAAATTAGCGAGACATCATGATCATCATTAGAATCTTTAGGCCAATTGCTTCCCGGCAACGGCGCGCCAAAAAGCTTGTTGGCATTTGTTAAGTGCTAAAAGAATATGAAGGATTCTGCAAGCGCACAGTAACACCTACCATTGTAGCTTTTCCCTAGGATGAGTATTCTAGAGTATCGTATCCACGGGAAGCTTTGGCTAAAGAATTCTAATAAGTCACAATCATGTATCCACTAACTTAGCAAACCACTAGACTATAGTGAGGGGGTAAATGGTTAAGGATAAGCAAATAATCAAAGCATAACCTACCTAAGATTTATAAAGAATAATTAAACTAATCAAGAGGTCAAAGGGAGAGATCAAGGTTCTGGGTAATTCTCTATTACTTAGGTTCTATGATAGCAATTATACTAATGCACTTTGGAGCAAAGAAGTACCTTTCCGGTTCTCGAATAGGCGGGAAGAAGTTACCGGGAGAAGGCTGCCAAAAGCTCTACGAAACACCAACCCATACGTGGTGGACTACACAGGGCGACAGGGGGCTGTCACCCCCTGGGGCTACCACAACTATCCGTAGGTTTGGGCGCAACCTCGGGTAACCAATAGCCTAGACAAAGAAGTCTACACTAACGATTACTACTCTAGCTACCCGAATAACTAGAGCCCTCAATACGAGCGGAGATCCCATGCAATAACATAACAACTATACTTAACCATATATGAAAGGCATGAGAGTGAATAGAGAAGATAAATATATGAATCATAAGTCTTGTAAAGAAGATATAAAGACATACCATACTCTGAAGACATCTCCAGAACAGGAGCATAGCTCCTCTCTCCTTTACTCTTGATTAGATCTAAGTTAGATCTAATCTAGTTCTAATTACATGGCTAATCTATCTCTAATTATAGGACTAATCTACTTCTAATCTACCTCTAATTCACTAATCCCAGAGAGAGGTTTTCCTTACATTGGGACACCTCTACAACTGAGAGTTAATGAATAGAATGAGATAGAATGAATTAGGGTTTCACCCTAGGGTCAGGGGGTCTTCTTATATAGGCCTTGGCGATGAATGATAGCCCTTGGATCAAACCGACCTTGGCAACGGTGTAGATACAACCACAAAGTCGGTAGTAAACCGACCTAGAAAGGTGAGACCGACAGGTGGGACCCACCTGGCGGCCGGCCTAATCTCCACTGGCGGCCGCCAGGCCATGGTGGGCCCTTGCTGTCAGCTCCTTCCTGGTGTCTTCTGGTGTCTTCTAGAATGTTTTAGTCCACAATTCGGGTTGAGTTACTTCACGGTCAAGTCTTGTCATCATATGCCTTGTATATTCCGGAACTTTCTCCATTATTCTCTGTATTTATCTGTTAAGTCCCTAAAAATGTATAATTCACCAAAACTCGTGGAATTATGTTAGTTAAACCCCTAAACTTATGTTGATATTCATTTTAAGCCCTTATCCATGTTTAGTTGACTAGTAATATTATGCTATAACAAGTGTCAACAACGTGATGTGGGCCCTCATCCTTGGATATTCCTCTTGATGCTCCATGCTTGCCGAACCGTCTCTTGCTCAGCTCTTTCTCGGACTCAGGCTCCTTAGCCGAAATAACAATGGCTTCCCCGAATGCCACAGTACCACTGGTACTATGCCGCTAGTCGAATGACCTTTTACCGAACCATCACACGCCCGGCTCATCCGTCATTCGTGCTCTACCAAATTTTGGTGTTAACATATGCCCCCTCAATTTTAGAGTAAAAGAGGCTTTTTGCTCTGAAATTGACCATGATCCGCTAAAACTCGGGCCAAACCTTTTTAACCGGGCTAAAAATCACCGAGGCCCATCTTCTGGAGGCTTCCTGCAACACTGTTTAACCCTTCAGATTCTTCTTGGGACTCGTGCCACCGGAGTTTCCAGCAATGTAAATCGGCAAGCCAGGTCGCTTCCGCTTTTCAAGATAATCGCCGAATAGATCTCTTCGTTTTCTCACGGCCAATTCCAATCCATCTCTTGGCCCTCTTTCTGTATACAAATACAGGGTGAACCCTTTCAGCCAAGAGCAGCCATCTAGATCTCGCCTATATTCTCCAGCTTTTCCTCTTTTTCCAAGATCTGAAGTATTCTGCTAGCTCCATCTTCTACGCAATGGAGTAAGTTCCTCTCCTGTATGCTTCGATACTCACTTCATGTCGATCCCGACTCTCTTTTTTCCGATGATTTTCAAGTCCTCGTGATGCGGAAATTGCATCGCTTCGCCATCGCCTTGCAATGGCGCAGAGGCATTCAGGGCGGAGGGGAGGCACACGAGCAAACGATCGAGGACATAGAAGATGTAAAAGATGAATATGACCAGCTTGATGAAGCTCAAGAACGCTATGTGCAAACTAGCAATAGTAAGTCTTCTTTGCAACCTCTCGATGAATTCCTCCTTCCATGGTCCCTTTTCTTGAAGCAATCTTTTTTGTAGATGTGGCGAGGAAATTCAACCGCCTCGATCGGCAACCAAACGGGTGATTGAAGCATGGGAGGCACCGGAACCCAACCGCACACAAAGGATGAATGCCGCATTCGGTCATCTCGAAGGCTGTTCTCGACACTCTTTTAAAAAAAAAAGTGCATGACTCGTATGGCGGTTATGTTCACCTTCAATAATAATTCCATGTTTGCCTCTCTTGTCATGATGCCTCGTCACTTATCGCCCCCGATGAATTCTCCTCATTATCTATAGGGCTTTTAATCATAGCACGACATTACATTGTGAATAATGTACTTAGTCGGCTGTATATATTTTGTCTGAAGGCAACATATCATACATATGTTGGCTATTTTCCATCTTTTGGAATATTTTTTCTGCTAGAGGCGATGTTCTCACACATCGGCTATATCAGAATTTAGTTTTTACCTTTTCAGGCTCCAACCTCAACGCTAGGATAATATTTCTTTAAGAATCTCCCGTTGATTGCTGATTTGAATTCTGTCCTCGTAAAGATATTAAGATATACGCATTCCCGTGTACACATCTTAATACCCAAAAAGGACCTTCCCAATTTGGAGACCATTTGCCGAATGCTTTGTCTTTAGTCCCAAGTGGTAATAATGCTTTCGGACAAGATCTCCTTCGGCGAATTCTTTAATTCGACTTTCTTGTTGTAATATTTGGCGACACACATCTTATTCTTCTCAATATTTTCCAATGCTTTGCACGAATTTGATGCAAATCTTCTAATCCATCTATCATAAGATTTTTATATTCTTCCTTCGCCAAATCTTTCTGTAACGTAACCCGTCTGGATCCTGATTGCATCTCCCATGGTAACACTGCATGGTGTCCGTATACTAACTCATAAGGTGATGTCTTAGTAGATCCATGACATGCCATCCGGTAAGCCCATAATGCTTCATTAAGAACCAAATGCCATCTCCTAGGCTTCTCTTCAATCTTCTTCCTGAATGATCTTGATCATGATTTTATTAAAAGCTTTAGCCTGACCGTTGGCTTGGGCATAATAAGGGGATGAATTATACAATTTGATTCTCATATCCTCAGCAAAATCACAAAACTCAGCAGAGATGAACTGACTTCCTTGGTCAGTTGTTATGGTTTCAGGAATTCCAAACCTGTAAATGATGTGCTCTTTGACAAACTCAACCATATTCTCTCGATGTGACATTCTTCAATGGGATAGCCTCAACCCATTTAGTGAAATAATCGGTGGCCAATAGTACAAATTTATAGCCCTTGCTCGATGGAGGGTGGATTTGGCCAATCAAATCTATTCCCCATCCTACGAGCGGCCAAGGTTTAACAATGGGGTTTAATGCCGATGCGGGAGCTCTTTGAATATTACCAAATTTTCGACAATCTTGACACCCTTTGTAATATTCAAAACAATCCTCAAGCATAGCTGGCCAAAAAGTATCCTGTCCTCCTGATTACCCACTTCATTCGGTGAGCCGACTGGTGTGCACCACACAACCCTTCATGCACTTCATACATCACTTTCTTGGCTTCCTCTCGACTCAAGCATTTAAGTAGCACTCCATCCAGAGATTTATAATACAACTGATCATCAAGGAGCACAAATTTGATAGCTTTGTACCGAAGTTTTCGAGAAACTTTCTTTGAAGGATTTTTGAGGTATTCAGTAATCTCGGTCCTCCAATCATCATCGGTTTGAGGGGTACTTTGATCTCCACTAAGCGCACACAAATCTGCAAAGCGAGAACTTCTTGATTGTCCTTATATCAGGAAGCACTTTGTTGGCGGTCATTATTGAGTATATTATACCGCCAACTTATATCCAATTCATGAGAAAGGGGCAAACTTATGATGCATATACCTTTACTTCTAACCTAGTTCCACTTGTATTCTAGAAACTATGTCTTGCGTGTATAAAAGTGGAAACAGTACAAAGTTGCCAAATAAATTAGAAAGCGCATTTGAATAAAAGACGCCAAGGAGTGGATTGAGCAAGGGGACCAAACCCCAGCGCATAAACCGGCCCATGCACCACCATAGGCCCAACATACGAAGGACAAACGCGCGACGGAGAAGGGCGGAGCCGAGGCGCAGCCGGGGGCCGGCCGGCCCATGCGGCGGTCGGCGCCAAATTCGCCAATGCTCCGCCCTTTCTCTCGGGCGGTTTGGTGCGAACTTCAAGCGGCGGTTGCAAGTAGTGCAAACTTTCGTTCCCGCCAAGAAGAGCTCGAAGCAAGGAGAGCCCTCCATTCCCTCCTCCTCTCCACTATATAAAGAGAGGCACTCCACACACACACAACACAACACACTACACATTGTTACATCCTCACCTTGAGCACCACTCTCTCATCTTCATTAGTTTAGTGTTAGTATTTGAGTTAGGCGGAGCTTCAAGGAGGGCTTGTCTCCTTGGAAGGATCTTTTGGTAATTTACTATGAAGTTCTTTCCTTTATTCAAGTCTCATTATTTATATCGCAATGCATATGAACTAGAGTATAGTTACCCTCATGTTATATTCATATTGTGCCAACTAGAGTATAGTTAGTATAATGTGATAATTAACATGACTAACTTTAGGCTAATTGAATCATATTTTATTCTTGGAACGTAGTAGAACTAAGTTCGAGTGATGGTCTGGTGTACCTTCGGGTTTATCTTTACTCTTTCCTGTCGATCCGTAGGGTCGGGGTACCATGAGGGAGTTTAGGTAGTTCTCTATAAATGTAAGCATGGTGCTTAGGTCTATAGGGAATCATCTGGGAAATGCCGGCATCCCACGGTAGTGAGGTAGGCGGCAGAGGTGTGACAACTCTGTCCGTCCTTTGCACTCCTCCACGTCCGGTGTTGGGTTTGAGTCTTATCAAGTGCAACCGGTTGGCGGATACCGGCCCGCGGGCATCTCCTCATCACTTTAGCCCATCTCGCTATGAACCATGAATAACATATGTAGACTATAGTCGACGCATTGGCGATATTAGAATAGCCAACTCAACATAGATTTTCCCTTTAATGTTATTTTCTATTTATTCCTTCTAATGCTCAAGAAGTGTGTGTGTCACCACTATCTCCTATATTATCGTCATTTACCCCCGTATATGATTAGTGGCTATCCATACATACATTGTGGGCTATATCATCATCATATTAAACCTAAACCTGCCTTCCCATGGGAAAATATAAATGAACGATACCCGATTACTCACCGGGTGAAATGCTACGATGATAGATCCGTGCGCTATGGATTGACCCTTGCAATATTCAGTTCATCTATCACCCGACGTTCTCTCGGCGTTATCATTAATCATAATGTCTATTCTTAGTGATTGTGCTAAGAAATGCCAACAAGCATTTCGGCGCCGTCACCGAGGATAGGTTTAATATCTAATCCTAGTAATAACGTTAAGAAACGCCAACAAGCATTTACGGCGCCCGTTCTTGCGGGGAAGGCAAGGTTAAAAGAAAAAAAATATTAATAAAGATGATCATAACCACATGTATGGATGATAGCCCTAATCTTTGCAGGCTAACTCTTTTTTGTTTTCTTCCCTGTTGTGGGACGAAAACAGAGATAGTGTATGATGGTCGCAACTCTTAAAAAACTTCGCCGACGATCCGGAGAGGCTCGCCGAAGGAGTCGAGCTCAGGCCACTCCTCCTGTCATCACTCCCGAGGAGGTTGCACCGTCATCCAAGTACCATCTTCATTAACACTCATGGCCACCAAGACACTCCGTGACTACTCTTCCCCCTGTCGTGGGCAATGTCCCGATTGGCCCCCCGTGTCAACTTGGGCGACAAGAACTTTGAGTTAAGGACTGGCCTCATCACGATGGTACAAGCAAGTCCATTACGTGGACCGCCGTTTAGGACGCAAATGCTCATCTCCGAACTTCTTGGAGCTGTGCGACACAATTGTCATCAGGACGTTGAGCCGGATGCAATCGGGCTCGCTTGTTTCCTTTCTCCCTTGTGGGGAAGGCGAAGCAATGGTTCTACAAGGACAAGGGAGGCTGTCAAAGCACTTGGAGTAAATGCTCCACCGCATTCCTCGCAAGGTTCTTCCCAATGGGCAAAACCAATGCCCCCGCGGGCAAGAATTTCCAACTTTCGCCAGACGACAATGGAACCCATACCCAGGCGTGGGAGAGGCGCGCAAGAGTACATCCTCCTGCCCACACCATGGCATGGAGAAGTGGCTCGTCCTCCGAACTTCTACAATGGTCTTACAACCATGTCGAAGGGCCACATAGATGCTACTATTTGGAGGGGCGTTCTTATCCCTCACCGTTGAGAAAGCGTAAGCACTCATCGAGAAGATGATCGAGAACCAAGGTCGGGAGAAGAACGGGCCCCTCGTAAAAACACAAAAAGCTCCGTCAAAGGCTACACTCCCCATGGACTCACATATGACATGTGAAGTCCGTGGGAGAGGTTGGACATTCGGGAAGCTCTTGTCCCGAAACACGAGAAGATGTAGCCTTCGTCAACAACGGATTTCGCCCAGGTAATAACAATGGGTGGAACAATCAGAATCGCCCACAAGGAGGTAACATTTACACCGTTACAATTCCAATTTCAATTCCAATCAACCCTCCTTGAAAGATTTAGTTTATGGTCAAGCTAAAATTAATGAAAGTCTTAATAAAAAGATATTGTCTAATGATAAAATGCTTGAAGACATAAACACCAAACTTGAGAACTTATCTTCGCTGTAATTAATCAATTGAGCTTAAATAAAAGGTTGAAAACAATTGTCACATTTAGCGAATTATATTCCTATTAATCAAGATGGAAAAATCCCTAGTCAACCTATGGAAAAGGTTAATGCAAGTGGCCACGAGGAGCGGTAAGTCTACTGCGTGATCCACCATATCCTAAACATGCAGCTTAAAAATTCTCGGCAATTCCAAAGAACCACGACAAGACAACACAGACGCTCCACCAATCGAAGAAGAACCAGCCAGAGGAAAGGGTTACACCTCAAACTTTTGGAGACACAAACTTCATGCCCTTTCCTTCCCGAAGAGAAAATCAACCGTGGATGAACAATTTGCCCGGTTTGTTGAGATGATCCAGAAGATACATGTGGATATACCACTAATGGATGTACTCCACATGCCATCTTACGCCAAATTTGTCAAAGCCATCATCAACAATAAGTTGCCCCTACCAACCACCGAGGTGGTAAACCGATGTAAGCATGTAGCGCAGCTATACTAAACAAGCTCCCGAGAAGAAGAAAGACCCGGGATGTCCCACCATCACTGTTCAATAGGGACTCAAAGGATTGAGCATGCCCTATGCGACGACGGGGCGAGCGTCGCTGTCATGTCCAAAGTCGTGTTTGACAAGATGAACTTCACCAACTTGGCACCAATAAGCATGTTGCTCCAACCGGCCGACTCCACGTCCGTCACCCGGCCGGAGTAGCGTAAGATGTGCCTGTTAGAATCGAGAGATCACCGTGCCGCTTGACTTTGTGGTGCTAGAAATAGAAACCACTAAGGAAACACCTTTGATCTTGGGGCGGCCGTTCCCGAGCACGGGGCACACATTGATGTCGCCACGGAGAAATCCGCTTTAACATCAATGGAAAGGAGGAAATCTTCAACTTCCGCCCCAAGCTTGAACAATGTTCCATGGTCTACGTCAAACACAAGTCTACCTTGAAGGAAGATACGCCTACCACGTCACCATCCAAAAATACAAAGAAGGCATGGCGTGTGAAGCAGGCCTAAAGGTAAGTTTCACTAAAGGTAAGAAATAAATATTTTCCTTCTATAAATTTATTTTCCTCATATTAAATTATTTTTAATATTTGAATTCAAAACCTCTTTAATTAATTAATTTCCTTTTTATTACCATATTCTTTAATATTAAAAAAGAATTCTTTTTTATATTCTAATCCCATTGCCGTATTTCCCATGTCAATTAAAAATATAATAATAAAAAAATGATTGATAAGATTTCATACTCGAATAAAACTTTATTCCAAAAAAAAATTATAAAATGAGAGAAAATGAAAAAACAAAGTTTTCGGGTCGAACCCGACCGTTTGCACTGCACCGCACAACGGTCGATTCGACCGTTTGAACACACCGCCAAAGCAGACGACAGAGGGCCAGGATGGGGCCGGCCGCCGCATTGGGCCGGCCGCCCCCTGGGCGCCTCCTCCTATCACGGGCCAAACGGTCACAAGCGCTAGCCGTTGCCCTCGTCCGAGTGTCGGGGGTGCATCGAGCTATAAATTCGTGAGGTGGCCGGGAGAACTCTCCACCCCTCTCATTCTCACTCCCTCACTCTCTCATTTTGCTACTTGCTCACTTCTTGCACTCCACAAAGCATTTCCAAGCTCTAGTGCAAGAACACCAAAGACATTCTCTCTCACAAGCTCTCTCTTCCAAGTTCTCTCCAAGAGTAAGCACTTGTTTCCATTCCGTTCACCTTTTGTTCGCTAACATGTTCAGGAAAGCGGCAAGCGCGATCAAGAAGGGCGTGAGAAGAAGCGCGAGGCTCTCCTAAGGAAGTTCGAGTACACACTTCGACAACACCGAAGCATATGAAGAAGACACACCTTCGCAAGAGCAAGAGCAAGAACAAGCACCCACGGGGATGACGATCGAGGAAGCCGATGCACCGCACCTCGACACGGAAGGAGAACGGGAGATGCAAGCCTACAACATCCTCAAGAACCGAGACTTCGCTCCCGCTCCTCGCTTCCCCAACGACGTCCTCGAAAAACTAGGTATGGATATCGAATTCCCCATCATTTGGAAAAAGCGTCGGATGGTCGGGATTGCTCCCCCGATGAGCCGGGCTCTCGCCTCCTCACCATCCAATTTCTAGGATCTTTGGAAGTTCATGATCGGGTGTTAGTTTCAGACTTTTGGTAAATATCACTATTACACATGGCAAGAAATGGCTAGGCACATAGGTTTTGATGCTAAGAAATGTTGCACAAACTTAGCTGTTGCTTTTACCGATTTTAATCGTGCCGCCTTTTCACCGAAATCTCCACCATAGTTCCTACTGATCCTAGGTTTCGTCCTTCTAATGCCAACATACATCATCCAACATTGAAATTTATGCAAAAATGGATTGCCATAACTTTGTTTCCTAGGCATGAATTTCATCGTCTTTTAGATGTTGAGATGCAATGCCTCTATGCCATGGTTCACAAGAGAAAGATTTGCTCTGTAAAAGAAATCATAAAATGCATGCTTAGCAATTTTAAACAATCCACACCTGTTTATTGTACTCTCTCGTGACAAGGATTGCTAGTAGCATTGGTGCATTGGAAGGCGAAAATGTCACATACCTAGATACTCCACCTCTGAAATTTCAATATCACACCGATACAAGGGCACATAATAAAAATTTGATGAGAATGACCATGAGAAGATTATTTATTATTTTTAGGGATATATAAATGAGATTCCGCTCCCTAACCAGGAACTCTCATTATATAAATCCCCATCACTCACCTTTCGCTCTAGTTGAGCTAGACAAAGCACGCAGAGTTACGTTTCTCGCAGGTCATCACGAAGGAGAGCTACGGGACGAGGCCGGTGGTTCCCGGATGCCACGGCCTACACCCGCATTACCGATGCCGCGCCGGGTTCTTTACACCAACGCTGAACCCCGGGCTCACACCCACCTTCCAAGTATGAAGGGATGTTCACACCTCATCCAGACCCAGCGGGAGGGTCAACATGGCATGAGACACACACACGGTGTCCTCCGACTCGAAGGGATGCCACCACCACGCCACTCTACGGTGGATCCCTGAGCGCTCAAGAGATCAACACCCGACTCGGGAATGTGGAACTCCGCACGGGTGAGATTGCAGTCACTCACCGGTTTGGTGCGGGTTTCGATCAACGCCATCGGCAGCACACGCAACACCAAGCGGAGGAGGCGGAACGGAGAGCCAGAGCACGAGGCACGGATGGCGTTACGGGCGCCACATGGGGTACTACCCCCTAACCCATAAGCCATCGGCTAGCTTGGGGAGGACCCCCATGGAGGTAAGTACCTACCTCCCCTATCATTTTATTTTATCCCTTCAATTCTCATTTTCATTTTCCTTTATTCAATAAAATAATAATAAAAAAAAATGAAAAGAAAAAAAAAAAATAAATATAATTCCACTCCAATATGTAGTATAAGGATGCTTAAATTTCTCTAAAGTTGAAATGATGAATAGTTGCTCTGTCTATAGTTCAATTTGCACCTAGTTCATAAAATTGTATTCCCCGGTGTTTAAGTTTATTGGCTTAACTTGTCTTGTCCTAAAACTTAATGATTTGTGGGTATGCAAACACATGATTCTTCTCTAAGCTATTGCCTGGGATATGATATGGTAAAAATAGAATCTACTATGATTTTGTTCTAAGAGAGATTCATCATTCGGAGAATAATTTTCAAAAATTCCTTAATTATCAAAATTCTCATGATAGCCTATGTGAGACACTGTCATACGCTTTTTGATCAAGATTCACATTGCCAAAAATAGGTTATGGGCTAAGCTAGAAAAAATGGACGCGTGTCCAAAAAAAAAATAAAACAATGGGTACTTCGATACCCGCCTAAAAAAAAAAAAGAGAAAAGAAAGAGAAGAATAATAGACAAGTGTCCGAGGGCGAGTAGAGCCCACTTCTCTAAAAAGAAATAAAGAGCTAGCCCATACCTTATCAAAAAAGAAATAAAATTTCACTTGCATATCTTGATCAAGGCTTATGACTTGTTTCTCCTTATGGTTTGCACACCGAGATGATTTAAGGAATCATTCTAAAAAAAAAAAAAAAAAAAAATCTCTCTCTCCGCATGAATGATCAATCAAGAACGAATGATTGGTGTTTCTATAAAAACCATTCTATCTTGCAATGACCCAAGAGTTTGAAAAATGTTAGAAGCCCCATATGATTTAAGTATACAAGGATAGATAGAAATGCCAATTTATTTAAACAACGGAAGAATATTTTGTTATGAGCATGGTACATTTTGAAATATATCAGCATTGTAGCAACTCACGATCAACAACCAAACACTTAGCTATTTGCTCGGGACGAGCAAAGGTTAAGCTTGGGGGGGACTTGTTGGCAGTCATTATTGAGTATATTATACCGCCAACTTATATCCAATTCATGAGAAAGGGGCAAACTTATGATGCATATACCTTTACTTCTAACCTAGTTCCACTTGTATTCTAGAAACTATGTCTTTGCGGGTATAAAAGTGGAAACAGGTACAAAGTTGCCAAATAAATTAGAAAGCGCATTTGAATAAAAGACGCCAAGGAGTGGATTGAGCAAGGGGACCAAACCCCGCGCATAAACTGGCCCATGCACCACCATAGGCCCAACATACGAAGGACAAAACGCGACGACGGGGAGAAGGCCGGAGCCGAGAGGCGCAGCCCGGGGGCCGGCCGGCCCACAAGGGCGGCGGTCGGCGTAAATTTCGGCCAATGCTCCCGCCCTTTCTCTGGCGGTTTGGTGCGAACTTCAAGCGGCGGTTGCATGTAGAGCAAACTTTCGTTCCGCCAAGAAGAGCTCGAAGCAAGGAGAGCCCTCCATTCCCTCCTCCTCTCCACTATATAAAGAGAGGCACTCCACACACACACACAACACAACACACTACACATTGTTACATCCTCACCTTGAGCACCACTCTCTCCTCTTCATTAGTTTAGTGTTAGTATTTGAGTTAGGCGGAGCTTCAAGGAGGGCTTGTCTCCTTGGAAGGATCTTTTTGGTAATTTACTATGAAGTTCTTTCCTTTATTCAAGTCTCATTATTTATATCGCAATGCATATGAACTAGAGTATAGTTACCCTCATGTTATATTCATATTGTGCCAACTAGAGTATAGTTAGTATAATGTGATAATTAACATGACTAACTTTAGGCTAATTGAATCATATTTTATTCTTGGAACGTAGTAGAACTAAGTTCGAAAGTGATGGTCCGTGTACCTTCGGGTTTACCTTTACTCTTCCTGTCGATCCGTAGGGTCGGGGTACCTTGGGGAGTTTAGGTAGTTCTCTATAAATGTAAGCATGGTGCTTAGGTCTATAGGGAATCATCGGGAAATGCCGGCATCCCACGGTAGTGAGGTAGGCGGCAGAGGTGTGACAACTCTGTCCGTCCTTTGCACTCCTCCACGTCAGGGTGTTGGGTTGGAGTCTTATCAAGTGCAACCGGCCCGGCGGATACCGGCCGCGGGCATCTCCTCATCACTTTAGCCCATCTCGCTATGAACCATGAATAACATATGTAGACTATAGTCCGACGCATTGGCGATATTAGAATAGCCAACTCAACATAGATTTTCCCTTTAATGTTATTTTCTATTTATTCCTTCTAATGCTCAAGAAGTGTGTGTGTCACCACTATCTCCTATATTATCGTCATTTACCCCCTCGTATATGATTAGTGGCTATCCATACATACATTGTGGGCTATATCATCATCATATTAAATCTAAACACGCCTTCCCATGGGAAAATATAAATGAACGATACCCGATTACTCACGGGTGAAATGCTACGATGATAGATCCGTGCGCTTGCGGATTGACCCTTGCAATATTCAGTTCATCTATCACCCGACGTTCTCTCGACGTTATCATTAATCATAATGTCTATTCTTAGTGATTGTGCTAAGAAATGCCAACAAGCATTTCGCGCCGTCACCGAGGATAGGTTTAATATCTAATCCTAGTAATAACATTAAGAAACGCCAACACACTTTGAGCTAGCTTATTAGCCTCTCTATTCATTTCCTCGGAATATGACGAAGGACCACAATCTTGAAAGTTCTCGTATTTTTCGACATTCTTCGTAATAATTTCTAAGAATGTCATTCCCGCACTCATATTTGCCGATCGATTTGCTTGATTACTAATTCAGAATCTCCAAAGATCTCAACTACAACGGCCTCCATCTCAACGAGAAGTTGGAGCCCTCCGAGTAAGGCCTCATATTCTCGCCTCGATTGTTAGTAACAAGTGGCATCAATGGGAATAGCAAACTCAAAAGATGCCCCTTGGGTGAGATCAACAAAACACCTGCACCTCCTCCTTTTTCACAAGATGATCCATCAAAGAATAAAGCCCAAGGTGTAATACTAATCATGTCGCCAGAAAGATCACGATGTTTGCGTAACAAAATCAGCAATAATCGACCCTTAACGGCTTTTTTTGCCGATTCATACCTTAAATCAAACTCGAGATAATGCCAAAACCCATTTACCGATTCTCCCTTTCAAAATCGGCATCGACAACATGTGTTTAATCACGTCAAATTTAGAAACTATTGTACATTCGGCATTCAATAACTAGTGCGAAACTTAGTAGTACATGAGAAGTAAACACATAGACACAACTTTTCTATAGCCGAATACCGCGTTTTCGGATCCAAAAGTTTTCGGCTAAGATAAGCTACAACTTCGCTCTTTTCCGTCTTCTTCTAGCATAAGGGCCGATCCTATAGTTAAATCATCGGCCGCCACGCATGCCTTAAATGGTTTATCTAGCTTTGGAGGGACCAAAACAGTGGCGTCTTCATATATTCCTTTATTTCATCCAAGGCTTTCGATGTACGTCACTCCAAATGAACTTCCGAGCTTTCTTTAGTTTTAACAAAGGGGGAGAATGACAAAACCCTTTTCGATAGATTGGAGATGAATCTTCTCACGAAATTGATTTTGCCAAGTAATGATCGCAACTCTGTAAGATCGTAGGAGGAGCGATATTTTCTATAGCTTCCATACTCTTCTTCCCTACTTCAATGCACGCTTTGTGAACCAAGAACCCTAAGAATTCACCAATTTGTGACTCCAAAAGCGCACTTATTTGGATTCATCTTTAACCCATGTTTCCTAGTGCACTCTAATGTCTTCCTCAAGTCGACCCGGATGCTTTTTGTAATTCTTCGACTTGGCGACCACATCATCAATGTAGACCTCGACTATTTTGCCGATCAGCTCATGGAAAATATAATTCATAGCTCTCTGATAAGTTGCACCGGCATTTTTTAATCCGAATGTCATGACAATCCATTCGAACAAACCAATATGGCGGGACACCTAAAAGCGAGTTTTTTTGATATATCTTCAATGGCCATAAAGATCTGATTGTATCCAGCATTCCCATCCATGAAGCTAATAACCTCATACCCGGCAGCGGCATCTACTAACAGATCAGCAACTGTCATGGGATATCCATCCATAGGAGTGGCATTGTTAAGATCTCTAAAATCTATACAGACTCTCATCTTTCCATTTTTCTTGTAAACAGGAACTATCTTGGAAATCCATTACGCATATCCGCATGGCCGAATGAAATTTGCTTCTAATAATCTTTCAATTTCCTTTTCACGTCGGCCAATACCTTCTCTTCATAAATTTTTCAAGGAGGTTGTTTGTAGAGCTAGAACCCTCTTTGATGGGTAATCGATGTTCAACAATCGAGCGATCTAGCCCAGGCATCTCCGAATAATCCCAAGCGAAGCAATCTTTGAATTCCTTGAGGAGGTCTATTAATTCTTTCCTAAATTCTGGATCAAGTTGAGTACTGATGTAAGTCGGTCTTGGTTTGTCACCATTACCAATATCTATTTCTTCCAATTTGTCAGCCGACTTAAAACCATGCCCAAGCTTTCCTTTGTTACCATCAATCGGGTTCCCCATTAAAAACCATCGTGAATGCCGACTGCTTGGATCGGCTGTTGATCCTGGTTATGAATGCTAGCAGGATCTTCTTTTAGTTTTTCCTTCGACGACTCAGCGGATGCAATATCATCGAATCATCCGCTTGAACTATTTCAACCTCATCGTCATCCCTTTGGATAAGAATCTGATGCATGGTGGATGGAACACAACAATTAGCATGAATCCAATCTCTCCCAAGAAGCAAGTTGTAAGGCCCTTCACCATCGATCACAAAGAAGGTGGTGATCAAAGTTTTTGAGCCGATCGTCAAGTTAACACAAATAGCTCCATGAGTATCCGAAAACTTTGCCGGAAAGTCTCTTAGCTCAATGTCTGTTTCCAGCAAATCCTCATCAATCATCCCTAGCTTTCTGAATGTTGTATATGGCATGAGATTAATAGCAGCCCCTCCATCAACAAACATATGAGTCAAAGGCTTCCTATTGAGGTACCCTTTTTAAGTAGAGGGGCTTGGATGATCATGCTCCTTTGGTTTATCAAACACCGCTTGCCTTGGTAAGGTTAATTGCGCCAAGAGGTTCATCATCTTTCTATTATCGAGATCGAGAAAATGTATCATCGTGCGAATAAGCACCTTCCCTTTACGAGTTTTTCAGCAATTTGTTACGTAGGAGTTCCAAATTTTATGGGGATGAAGAATACCATGCTAACATGCCCGAACGCCCACTTGCCGAATACTCCTGCCGAATGGCGGCTTCCTGAGTTTTCTTCTTTGGGCGCCACACCTGCTTTTGCGTTTTTGTTGCTTCCTTGAGCTCCTTGTTCCGAGACGTTGGACTCTTCTCTTTCGGCTCTTCCTTAGACCGGGAGGGCACCATTGTCCCTTTTGCCACACATACTCTTGAGGAGAATCCATGTCATCATCGAATCTTCGACATCGGCCCATGCTTGATCTCGCAATTCTCTTCGACGTGAGGTGTGTTTGTCTTTATTTTTAAGCGCCGATCATCCTCCGGGAAGCGTGCCCCAGTCTTTCTTGGATGGGACGGCGGTTGACTCGTGCCCTGTCTGTACCCGTGGTATTGTTCACCGCATTGGAGGGCAATTGTTCCTAGCAGGCAACTTCAAGCCTTCATTCGGCAATGCCTAAAGAAAGGGCAGTCCCAGTGAGACTCCTCTCGTTCTTTCATGTACTCCTCCCGCTCTCGGTGGTACATCTCTTCTTCATACCTCTGCTGTTCCCTGGCAAGCTGCTGATCTCTACGATATTGCTTCTCTTGCTGTCTTTGCCACTTATTCAGCAAGATACGACATGTCACCCTTGGTTTGGAGGTTTCCTTTTTTTTCGTTCGGCTATTTGGGAACCGAACACGATCTTCGCTGGAGCTCCACACTAGATACTTGTCGACTAGGGTCAACCGAACCGCTTTGCTTTTGCCCTTTCGTAAGTCGGCACTTTCATTGGGGCTTTGCCCTTAGGATCACCGGGCGTAAAACCATGCACTAATCGAAAGCAATCATGTTTGCGGGGAAGGGCTCCTTATCCACCTTCATGTTATTGTTGAATTTGAGGAGACCCTGCTTTGTATGGCCCTCTCGAATACTGTTGTTTAAAGATTCGGGCGGTCGATGATGTTGTGAGTGATCATATCATGGAAACCACAATATCTCGCGATCTTGACCCAATCACGGGCGCTTCATAGAATGATTCTCAAACGCCTTGATGCGTCCTTCCTTGACCAAAAACTCAAAGAGCTTTTTTCGACTTGGAGACGTCGAAGTCATATGCCCCCTTGAGTGTCTTCATCCAGTACTGGTTAACCTGGACAGGCTCTTTGCCCCAAGCAAATTCGGCAGCTGCTATGTCCTCCTGGCCATCATCTTCTTCTTCATCCTCTTCCAGAAGTGGTTGTATGTCCGATAAGACACGTTGCCCCCTTTCTCGAAAATGGGTGTCCTTCTTGATGCTCGAACTGATTGGCCATGAGTGATGGGCACCTCGAGAGTTGTCCTAGGTCATCAAACTCTATCTATGCCGGCTAGCTTTTCCCCGATGGTCGGATGCATACCCCGAATGGCTACTGGTGGCAACCGATGGTCGGCAAGTTCGGTGAGTAGCGGGAATTCTTTGTCTCCCCTCGAACCTGCGTAAGAACTCTTGTGGTGTCTCATTATACTTCTGTGTCAACCCCATCAAGTCAACGAGCTCTTTTTCATTGGAACCGCTGTAGAAGTATGAATGGAATTTATCTTCCAGCTCAGACCATGTTCCAATAGAGTTGGCCGGCAACGTGGCAAACCATGTGAAAGCCGGTCTTGTAAGGGATGACGGAAGAAGCGAATCCTCCATGCTTCATCATTGGCAAGTTCTCCCAATCGAATCAGATACCGACCGATGTGTGTTCGGTAGTAGAAGTGTCGTCCTGTCCAGAAAACTTGGTCAAGTCGGTAGGAGGCTTCGGTCTTGATGGAAGTGCCACTGTTGTACCAATCAGGATATGGTGACTGATACACATAGGGCCGATTCTTGGGCTTAATCCCAAATTGGTGCTGCATCATATCGGCCATCCTCGCTAGGAGTATATCCATGTTTGAGTTCTGTGGTTGTTGGCATTTGTTAAGTGCTAAAAGAATATGAAAGATTACGCAGCGCCGAGAACACCTACCATTGTAGCTTTTTCCTAGGATGAGTATTCTAGAGTATCGTATCCACAGGGAAGCTTTGGCTAAAGAATTCTAATAAGTCACAATCATGTATCCACTAACTTAGCAAACCACTAGACTATAGTGAGGGGGTAATTGATTAAGGATAAGTTAATATCAAAGGATAAAATAATAATCTACGTAAGATATCAAAGAATAACTAAACTAATCAAGAGGTCAAAGGGAGAGTTTGAGGTTCCTGGGTACTTCTCTATTTCTTAGGTTCTATGATAGCAATTACACTAATGCACTTTGGAGCAGCAGATCCGTCCCAACTCTCGAGAAAGACGGGAAGAAGGTAGTTGGGAGAAGGCTGCCAAAAGCTCTCTGAAACACCAATCCGAACGTGGTGGACTACAAAGGCCTTACGCAGCTGTCACCCACAGGGCTACCACAACTATCCGTGGGATTGGGCGCAATCTCAGGTAACCTATAGCCTAGACACCAAGTCTACACTATCGATTACTACTCTAGCTACCTAGCATAACTAGAGCCCTCAATACGAGCGGAGATCCCATGCAATAACATAACAACTATACTTAACCAAATATATGAAAGTAATGGAAGTAAATAGAGAAGATAAATATATGAATCATAAGTCTTGTAGAGAAGATACAAAGACATACCATACTCGAAGACATCTCGAGCAGGAGCATAGCTCCTCTCTCCTTTACTCTTGATTAGATCTAATCTAGTTCTAATTACATGGCTAATCTATCTCTAATTACATGTCTAATCTTCTTCTAATCTACTTCTAATTCACTAATCCCGAGAGAGAGGTTATCCTTACATTGGGACACCTCTACAAGCGAGAGATAATGAATAGAATGAGATAGAATGAATTAGGTTTATGCTGGGGGTCGGGGTCTTCTTATATAGCCCTTGGCGATGAGCGATAGCCCTTGGATCAAACCAGGCCTTGGCAGCGGTGTAGATACAACCTCAAAGTCGGTTACAAACCGACCCTACGAAGATGTTTGGATTGGGCTCAGGACCCTGGCGGCCGCCAGGCCCTTGTGGCACAATGAGTTCAAATTTTGTGGGTGCGTCGGTCTCGTCGATAGCCGTAATGACTGGTATTTTGCAGGAAACCTAGTCCGTATGAGAAAGTTATGACCGTTTTAGTGAACTCGCTTCGCAATCGATATCTTTTGATTACGGACTCGAATATAGCAAACAATATATCCGTTTCGATCGTCTCGACGAGTTCTTTGCAATGGTGCTATCTTGGAATATGTTTGTAACATGTTTATGCTTCATATATCTTGTAAACTCTAGGCTTTTCCTATTTAGTCCCACGAAAATATATAAATCACCAAAACTTGTGGAACTATGTTAGTAAAGCCCCTAGTCTATGTGATTAATCATTTTATGCCCTTATTTTATGTTTAGTTGACTAGTAATTTTATGCTATAACAGGTGTCAACAAGTGGTCCATGAGATTGTCCCGATTTTGTCGGTGGCCTATACCTAGGATTTGGCATAGCATGAATTGTGGAGTAGTCAACGAACTCTGTGTAACCAGGGCCAAAGGGATTTCTCTGTAACCCACTGGCCATTGGAGCCATTGAGTATGTGTTGTATGCTGGAGGATTCCCAGGTGCACCGAACGCCGCTTCTCCATGTGTCTTGGCTCCGGATTCCTCTGGTTTTTCTGGTGTCTTATTCTCTCCCCCAGATTCTTGACGTGTAGCTCCTTTCTTTGGTGGTGGCTTTGGCACATGTATATATCTTGGCCCCGAAAGCTCACCAAGCCGAGCCTCAAAGTGTTGATCAAACTCGGGTCCAAAACTAGCCTTCATGATATCGCGGAAAGTGTTGAAGAATGCCGTGTTGTGATTGGTCATTGCTCTCCCAACGGCAGCTGCAACAATCTCCTCCATCCGACGGATTTCTTCAGGACTTGGTTCCTCATCTTCCTTTTCTGCCCCTTCTTCTTCATCAGATACTTGTTGAGCATATCCCTTGTCACCGGGCAGCAATACCTTTGGAAGCTCCATCTTCTGGATGATTGTACCACTCTTCTGCTTGGAGAAGCATGACATGCACTTTTGCGTGAAGGCTGCGCACATATCTCTCACCATAGCCTCCGGATCGGGAGGCGGGTCATCCATCTGGACCTGAATGACCTTGTCCTTGTCGACGTTGTCGGTCGCATCGTGGTTTGATCTTGACGGGTCCCAGGCGTGCCAAAAAGTGTCGGGCACAAAAATCCTACTCACTGCGCCGCACACAGCGACAAGCCGGAATAGGCGGCTTTACCGCCCGGGGCGTCTTGAATCGAAGGCGTGCGGTCAATTTGACCTGTTAATTGACAAGAAAGGTAAACGTGAGATGCGGAACATGCACGGTGAGACCAAGACATTTCCGCATGTATGGCTCTAAGGCTAGATGTAAAGACATATAGCTATGAGAGCTATCTGTCGATGATTGAGGCATGCATTCGGTAACATATATGAAGATATGTAATGTAAAAACAGGTTGCGAGCGATCACAAAAGACATGTTTGAACAAGTAAAGTCGATCATCATGATGCGTTATTGTAAAGCTCTATTGCATGGATCGAATTAATTGACAACATGATAAATAGAATAAGATAAATCATAAATATCACCATGGACATTCATGACGTGTGAAAGTATAACCGTGTTCGGCAAGGTTGCTGAATCGGGGTCCATGAAGAAGGAACTACCTTACGTAAAAACCTATCGATTAAACCGATCTCTAGTCCACGGATGACTAGCTCTAGAGTAACCCAAAGATCTGTATCTACCGGATGACACAGTCCTGTCAAAGTCTAAACGATCACGAACCCGCAACACGTGACAACTTAGATTGATCCAGCTCGGCTACGATGAACAGATAGATCTAGTAGCACAACAAGATGTACAATGAAAGCACTAAAAGCAACTAGATCTATGATAAGATAAAGCCGAGATCTATCAATCTAAATTGGGCAAAAAAGTGTATGCAAACATAATTAAATAAATAAATAAGAGCATTGCGCTTGACACGTGGTAACTTAATGAATTCATTAGATCTTGCCAAAATCTAATGAAGCCGATAACTAGCTCTCGGCCGGACCTTAGCCCACCGAGATGGCTCATGATCGACAAAAGAACCCTCTTGCCCACGATAGCTTAAATCCGCTCGACGATACTAAGCGTGAACAAGACTTCTTGCAATAATCTAAATCCGCTCGACGATACTAGACATGGTGCAAGGTTGCCGGTACTTACAGAGGTCGACGGGTCGATGAATCCTCTTGCGATAGATCGATGACACGATCGGACTCGAAGGGTGGCGGAGCCAAGGCATGGAGCGGGTTGTTTGTATTGATTTGAGTATATCTTTACAGTTGCCGGGGGTCTCATATTTATACCCTGTTCTTATTGAGTCCTAACTAATTACGAATAATAATAACTAAAATATCTAGCTAAGATACATTGTCCTCCAAGTCTTCTCGGAGTCGTGGGAATTGCACGTGATGTGGGCCCTCGTCCTTGGATATTCCTCTTGATGCTCCATGCTTGCCGAACCGTCTCTTGCTCAAGATTTTTCTCGGACTCGGGCTCCTTAGCCGAAATAACAACGGCTTCCCGAATGCCACGGTACCACCGGTACTATGCCGCTAGTCGAATGACCTTTTACCGAACCATCACACGCCGGCTCATCTGTCATTCGTGCTCTACCAAATTTTGGTGTTAACACTGCGGTAAGCATTTTTAGTTGGTCACATTTTATTTATTGAACCTATATTGCTAGGTTATGCTTAGGGCTCCCATGTGAATATAGTTAATTATCATCATCAGAATTTATCATATCCCAAACCATCCATAGAACCATCTATCTCGAAAAGGATCCAGGCCGCTCGTGACCGTGAGCACGGCTGATATATCAGTTTGATCAAACTCTGCGCAGAGGTGTACACATTCACCACGAGTCGTGATTCCCACATGCCCGGGGCCCGTCGACCCCCTAACACTTCCAAGGTGAGTAGGCAGGGTTCACTACGAAGCTTTTCGCCAGCCGTCCTAATAAGTAGCAACCGCTAAGGTTTCGACCCCGTGTTTATGGAAGACTCTCCTCGAAGTGGCACAATTATTGGCACACAGCCCAGCACACACTTTGGCAGGATAATTCTTCGTGTACTGTTTATAAATCAAGATAAAAACGATTCTAACGCTGAAGTGGTGATCCTACGATAGCGTGAGCGCAAAGACACTTTAAAACGGGTTATGGTGAGCTTTTGAAGTTTTGGGGGTTAAACCATAAAATTGACATTTTAATAAACAAAATATTTTTGGAACAATAAATTGAAACTATAAAACAGAGAGGTTGGGCATATCAAGGAATAGTAAGAAGGGTGATAATGATATGTAAAGAATATAAAAGGATCATGGATTAGATTGCTGGATATTCATAAGAATGGTGGGATTATATTTGAGGGGAAAAAGAATATATGTACACATGCCATTAACAGTAAATAAACATACGTAACCAACGTGAGATGTATTGGAGAGATGTGTACTAGTATGTTGATGATGCCATCATGGAGAGAAGCCGCATGCAAGGCTTTGCATTTGAGCAATCTACACTAATGGTATTTTAGTTGGACTTCTGCAAGATGGATTTCTGTATGGGGTTCATAAGCAAGTTGAATTGTAGGCAAACCACGTGCAGCTGCTACTGGTTATGGCATGTGCTGATGGCCGGCGGTGAGCAGATCGAAACACGTCAGTGAGCATCTTGTGTATCAGGGCCAAAGCGTATGCAAAATCTAAAAGTGCATGCAGCCTAGAGAAGTTTCTCACCAAAGCGCAAAGAAGAATCCGGCGGCATCGAGGAGGATGTTGCAGCAAAGTCGATGAAGATTCAACGATGACGACAGTGATGGTACCGACAAGCGATCGTCCGAACGGCAGCGACGAGGTGCTCCGGCAAGCACGGCGAGCAGTGTGATGTGATCCTGTGGTTCCAACCGAAGAGAAGGGAGAGCTAGCTTGCTGTGCTTTCAACCTAGAGATTGATTCTTACTATGCGTGGACCCTTAGTCACCGGGAACGCGGAACGACGCCACGTTCCGCGTACCGGGAACTTCGTCCCGAAACGAGGAACGGGGACGAGATGGGACGAAGCACGGATCGAGGATGGATTGCGTCCCGGCCGGCAGGGTCGTCGCCCATGGCCTACGCCGGAGTGGAGATAAAGCAGCTAGCGGCCATGACGTCGTCCGTCTCAATTGTAGCGAAATTTGTGTCACAGGATATCTTGTCGGTTGAAATTGAGGCCACGAGGGTGAAGAAGAGGTCCTTGGCTGTAGATTTTACATATCTCTTAGGCGATATGGTGGTCGACAGCGACCAATCGGCGGCGGCGGCGGCAACGCTGCCGTGCGAGGCGAGTGGAGTTACGAGGAAGAGACGAAGATTCGACCAGGAAGAGACGAAGAGGTGGGCTGGTGGGCCGATAAATCGCTGGCCCATATATTTCTTCTCTCCTTTATTTTTTTTGTTTTCCTTTTTTCTTTGCTTGTTCTTGTATTTGCGTGTATGTACTGCTATTTGTTTTTGTTATTACTGGTATACAATGACTGAAATTTGGAATATGCTCCTCGTCCCATGCTTCGTTCCGGACCATTGTCCCGAAATTACATGGTTCGCGTTCCAACTCTAAAAAAACATGCTGATGAGGTATACTCTCTTCGTACCATGTCTTTCGACAATATCGTTCCGCGTTCCTCGTCCCCCGTTCCTCGACCCGATCGACCCGGGAACATGGTGACTAAGCGTGGACCTCGGCAATGGTGGCGACAGCAATAGAGGGCACTGCAGCGTGGGGGAGGACAAATGGTTTCTCATGCGAGGCTACAGGCAGATTTTATAGGACCAGAGAGGAAGTGGAGAGGCCTCTGGTGGAGCTCGATGGAGCATAAATGGTGACAGCAGTTTCTACAGTTAACAGGGGAGGAGAAGAGTTGGTGGAGCTATTTGCATCATGGATCACGGGATTTGATGGAGGGTTAAGTGGAGCTTCAGTTATGCGAGATGGTGGATTATGTGCTGTTAGTAAAAACATGGAGGTTGCAATGGTGGGCGTTCGTGGCTGCAAGTCGATCATGTGAGATGTCTTGAGATGAAATGAGAAGAAAAGACAGACACAGGTTGTCAGAGCTGATTTGATGATTACCTCTGATCATAGTTCAGCGTTTGCACAAGGACGTGCCTGGTTGCTTGCTTGACAAAGCGAGATTATCTCACGTGCAAGGATTGATTATATATAGAAAAGGAAATATATAATTAAAGGTAAGGAAGTTGAGTTTACGATTAATGGCATGGAAAAATGATGACGAAATCAGAATATGAAATAGATAATGAATGATCAAAGATTTTAAATGAGATCAAAAGGGGTTATAGTCAAGCAAGGATTTAAGAGTTTGACTGTGATTTTAGAAATTATTTTAAATTACTTTTACAAAGTCTTTTCAAACTCAAATTATTTGTTTTATAAATAGAGCAAAACCTATTCGAGGTTTTATCAACTTTTCTAAATTCATTTTTCACACAAGAAATAAATTAATGCATACCAGCATGAATGCAACATCCCCACAAAATTAACTTAGAAAATTTTAAAACCATTTTTATTTGACACAATTTGATAACAAACTAACTAAAGCTTGGATAATTTTAGGAAATATTATTAAATCCTTTATTTCATTTAGTATGTTCTACGCACAGCCCAAAATGGAAATTTTGGGGTGTGACACGTTGGCACGGTAGATCTGAAGTTTACTTCAGGGAAAATTGTGCTTGTGAAGAACGTGCAGCATGTCCCTACTATTCGCAAGAACCTTGTTAGTGTTTCCCTTCTTTTTAAGAGATGGGTTTACGGTAGTGATGGAGTCCAATAAAGTAGTTATGTCTAAGCATGGACAGTTTATTGGTAAAGGTTATGACTGTGGTGGCTTGTTCCGCCTAAGTTTGGCAGATTTTTGTAATAAGTCAGTGAATCATATTTGTGGCACAATTGATGATAATTCAAGTGTTTGGCATTCTCGTTTATGTCATGTGAATTTTGGTTTGATGTCACATTTATCTAGCTTGCGGTTAATTCCAGATTTCACCATTGCCAAAGGTTCTAAGTGCCATAGTTGTGTGCAATCTAAGCAACCTCGAAAGCCTCACAAGGCAGCGGAGGAGAGACACTTGGCACCTCTAGAGCTCATGCATTCTGATCTATGCGAGATGAATGGTGTGTTGACTAAAGGTGGAAAGAGATATTTCATGACGTTAATTGATGATGCTTCTAGATATTGCTATATTTACTTGCTGAAAACTAAAGATGAGGCATTAGACTACTTTAAAATCTTTAAGGCTGAAGTTGAAAATCAATTAGAAAGAGAGATTAAACGTCTAAGGTCAGATCGTGGTGGTGAATATTTTCCTATAACATTTGATGAGTTTTGTGCGGAACATGGTATTATTCATGAGAGGACACCTCCCTATTCGCCCGAATCCAACGGGGTTGCCGAGAGGAAAAATCGCACGCTGACTGACTTGGTTAACGCCATGTTAGACACTGCTGGTTTATCTAAGGCATGGTGGGGGGAAGCTATATTGACTGCGAGTCATGTCCTGAATAGAATTCCAAACAGAAATAAAGAGACAACACCATATGAGATATGGGTTGGAAGGAAACCATCACTTTCATACTTGCGCACGTGGGGATGCTTGGCGAAAGTCAATGTTCTAATTAATAAGAAGCGTAAGTTTGGACGAAAGACGGTAGATTGTGTCTTTCTTGGATATGCTCACAACAACATTGCCTATCGATTTTTAGTAGTAAAATCTGAAGTTTCTGATATGCATGTTGATACTATCTTTGAATCTCGTGATGCTACATTTTTTGAGAATATATTTTGTGTAAAAGATATGCGTAGCAATGCTAAGTTTTCTACTGAATTAGCTCGATATTACTATACCTATCGAGTCTCTGTTGAGTCGTTTGAGCAACCACTTGAGGAGGATGACAATGAAGTTCTGTGAGGAACAAAAGACAAAGGATTGCAAAATCTTTTGGTGATGATTTCATTGTGTACCTTGTGGATGATACTCCCACCTCTATTTCGAGAGGCATATGCATCTCCAGATACGAGATGATTGGAAAGAAGTGTTCGTAGTGAGATGGACTCGATTCTTTCTAATGGAACTTGGGAGCTCTCTCGAACTACCTTTTGGTTATAAACCAATTGGTTGTAAGTGGGTGTTCAAGAAGAAGCTTAGACCTGATGGTACTATTGACAAGTACAAGGCTCGGCTTGTGGCTAAGGGCTACACTCAAAAGGAAGGAGAAGATTTCTTTGATACTTATTCACCTGTTGCTAGAATGACCACTATTCGAACACTACTATCCTTGGCTGCCTCATATGGTCGGATCATTCATCAAATGGATGTGAAGACATCTTTTCTTAACGGAGAGTTGGATGAGGAGATCTATATGGATCAGCCTGATGGGTTTGTAGTAAAAGGTGAAGAGCAGAAGGTGTGTAAATTATTGAAGTCTTTGTATGGCTTGAAACAAGCACCTAAATAATGGCATGAGAAGTTTGACACTACGTTAACTAGTGTTGGCTATATTGTGAATGAAGGCGATAGGTGTGTGTATTATCGACATGGTGGGGGCGAATCTGTTATATTATGTTTATATGTTGATGATATTCTAATCTTTGGAACAAACATGGATGTTATAAATGAAGTCAAGTCTTTCTTGTCAAAGAATTTTGATATGAAAGATCTAGGAGAGGCTGATGTAATTCTAAACATTAAGCTTATTAAGGAAGAGAGTGAGATTACTTTATCGCAATCTCACTATGTTGAGAAGGTCCTGAGCCGGTTTGGCTTTATGGATAGAAAGCCTTCTCCAACACCTTATGATCCTATTGTGACATTGCGAAAGAATAAGAAGCGTACTAGAGATCAACTCAAGTACTCTCAGATTATTGGTTCACTCATGTATCTAGTGAATGCAACCGGACCAGATATCTCTTTTCTTTGTGAGCAAGTTGAGTAGGTATATGTCCAACCAGGGTGATGATCATTGGCATGTACTAGAAAGGGTCTTGTGCTATCTTAAAGGTACAATGAGTTATGGAATTCACTATTCGGGCACCAATTTGTGCTAGAGGGATATAGTGATGAGAACTGGATTTCGATATTGCTCAAATCTACGCCACAAGTGGGTATGTATTTACTATTGGAGGTGGCGCAGTGTCATGGAGGTCTTGTAAACAAACTATTTTGACTAAGTCAACCATGGAAGCAGAACTTACTTCTTTAGATACAGCATCTGCAGAGGCAGAGTGGCTGCGTGAGCTCTTGTCTGACTTGCCGGTGGTTGAAAAACCAGTACCGGCTATCCTTATGAACTGTGATAATCAAACTATGATCACTAAGGTGAATAGTGCTAAGGATAATTCAAAGTCAACAAGACACGTTAAAAGACGCGTTTGAAATCTGTCGGGGAAATTGAGAAACTCTAGAGTAATAAGCGTATCTTATATACGAGCATTGGATAAAAACTGGTGAGATCCCTTTACAAAGGGCTATCACATAATGTGATAGAAATTGCATCTAGGGAGATGGGTATGAGACCCATATGAGTTCTGATAGTAGTAGTAACCCAACCTTTTGATCGGAGATCCCGTGACTAAGGACCTAGGAAGAACAAACTATTGGTAAAGCGAGGAGAGTAAAATAATAAACCCTCTCTGTGTGTGAAGATGCAATACTCTCGAGCAAAGAGGCTCGTATGGTAGGTTGGCGAGGATGCCTTAATATGTCCTATTGACTTTATAAGTAAAGATGCTGTCCTACAGAGCATTTTTGAAAGGGCATACCTATATGAGTTCGACTGTTAAACGTCGCAGTCTATGAGATTTGGGTGATCTCTAGTAAGCTCATGAAGAGACTAAGGAGTATGACGTATATGCTCCACCCACGGAGAAAGGCTACTAGCAGCCAAGTACTAGTTTGACTTTGAGCAAAACTTATTCACACAAAACTTGCAATTCAAGGCGTAGTCCATTGTTCAAGTTGTGAATGAGTAGAACTTGAAGCTCTAGGCGGATGTTCAACTTAACAGTCTCTGCTGAAACACTAGTATATAAAACAGTAGTGAGATAAGGAAAATATCTATCTTTGGGCGGTTGAGATCTGGTGGGGATTGTTAGAATTTATATATGAATAAGTTCCCCTAAAATTCATATGAAGAAATTCGATAAATCTTAAAGGCCCAATATTTATGTTCCCTAATGGGGCTTATTGTTTTAGCCCATGAGCAAAGGTGGGAGGTGCAATATCAATTAGTACCATATTACTAGTTGATATGGAGGTAGGGAGTTTTTCTCCCTATATATTTGTACCAAGCCTCCTGGGAATAGACACAACATAACAACTACAATTGGGAGTTTCAATTAGAAAATCCTAAAGTAGTAAAATAGTATTTTCCTCTTCTCACTGCTGCGCCGCCGTTGCCAAG
Organism: Hyparrhenia diplandra; assembly: GCA_015847255.1. Taxonomy (NCBI): domain Eukaryota; kingdom Viridiplantae; phylum Streptophyta; class Magnoliopsida; order Poales; family Poaceae; genus Hyparrhenia; species Hyparrhenia diplandra. The sequence goes on from JADLZK010008693.1 coordinate 367,466, forward strand.
TCTCCAGCCCGATCGTTCGCGTGCACCAGCGACCGGGCGAGCAGGTCTCCGGAACCGTCGTCTTTGCGATCCTGCACCGGGAGAAGGCGAATATGGTTTTTGGGAAGCGCTTTTCGCGCTTGTTGCTCTGTAACACCCCAAATTTTGCCTCTTTTGAAAATAGAATAAAATGATTTATTTATGTATTTTTGTGCTCATAAAATATAGAAAAATAAATACTTTTGTGAAATTAAAATTTATCATAGGATTTAGAAACATGGTTGTGCATACATGCTGATGCATATTTTCTGTTGTGATGGCTGTTTTTTAGAAACTGAAAAGAGATTCAAATTCCTTTGCAAATGATTTTAGAAATTTGGTTCAAATAAGAGAAGAATTCTTTTCTCCCTCTCTATTCCCAGCCGAAGGGCTTAGCCTTGCCTTGCCTGTTTCCTTTGCGTAGTGCAACAGAACCCAGCTGTCTCTCCTTGTCGTGGACGACATCAGGTCACCAGGTGCATGGTGTCGTACGTATCTCCAACTCAATCTCCATCTATAAATATCCATGAGCTGCTGCCCTTTGTTCTTTTCTTTCTCCAAGAACAATCGATTGACATGTCCATCTATAAATAGCAAGGAGCCCTGGCCGGTTTTATTTCTTTCTAAACCCTGGTAAATCCCATGCAGCGATGCATGCTATCGCCGCCGCCTCTTCTTGTTTTAGCGGCCGCATGCACAATCCTAGCAGCAACGCCCCGGAGCCCTCCTGCAGCGCGTCACCCCACCGTTTCCATAGCTCTGCCATGCATCCATCCCCTGCATCTGCACCGAGTTTTAATTTAGAGGAGGAAACAGATCTTTGGTTCCGATGAGAAGACAAAGCCATCCGCAGCTGACCATTGGTGAGCATATCCATCATGTCTTCGTCCCTATTATATCTGTCATCGATCTTCTTCATCACGCCACAAGTCATGGATGCTATATGTTTCCTAACTTGCCCTGCATCCTATCGATCGATCTGCAGTTGCCGACCATATGCGGCGCATTCTGCCAACATGCCGCAGCGTGCCTTCCCTGGTTGCCATGGCCATTGCTCCGTCGTTGCCGTGAATCATCCTCTTGTTGACGACGTGGAACAACAAACATACAGCTGCTTCTGGTATGATCCATGCAAGATTCGACAAACATGTCCCTACCTTTTCAATCTTCAATCACTGTGCCAGTTATAGCTAATGCTACCTGATCCATGTGTTCTCCTTTGTCCAACCTAAAAGCCGAACATGCTAAGCGTAGCATGTGTATATATGGAGATAGAAAGCACAGCCGTGATCAAACTAGCTTCATGCATATTTATTTTAATCGGCCAAATACCTTGATGATGTCAGCATGACATGGCTATGATTTATGGCCGTTTTCCTTTGTAAAACTAATTCTAGAAATACACTCAAAATACATCTTTGATGTTTAATCCTTTGGTGTATACGTACGTATCTTTTATTCCATTGATAAATCAATTCCACTATATCCTTTATGATTATCTCGGTAATGATCTCTGGTTAATGTTGCCGTGTGTCTTTTCCTTTCCATCAAAATCATTTTGAATTTAATTTATTATTTTATTAACAACAAAACTTGCAAAATGCGTATCTTCGTCGTTCTAGCTCCGATTTCGGTGATCTTCACGTCTGTTTGATCGTAGTGACGTGTAGAATAGTTTTATGTACTTTTTAAACTGTTTTTCCACTGTTGGTGTACTGTTCTAATGGTAGTCTTGTTTGCCATGCATGATTGGATCCATGTGTTTGTGTGTTGCTGATTGGAATCGAGTAGATCGGTGAGCTTTATGTTGTTGATCTCGAAGAAGACCGTGATCTATAAGAAGTCGATGAAGAAGGTGTTTTTGGGAAAGCATTGACTTGAAGAAAGGATCTTTATTTAAGGCAAGTATAGTTTTGGGATATGCTAGCTTTAAACCATGATCTTATGACTTGCTTAATGTTTATATGCACCGAACATTAAATATGAGTTGTTGATAACATGTTTCATAGGGCTTAAAGAGCTATGTTTTGTTTATGATGCTCTTAGCTCTCCATAAGGACTTATCCTTTGGCAAAATCCGGGATTTACCGTACAGCTATGGGGGCCACATGGCTCGGCTCTAGTTGTTCAAGGGTTTTACCTAACTTTGTTGGTGGTTTGCCGTAATTGGGAGAAACGGGGTTGTAGCTCGTTGGCCACTTAATATTTTTAGGAGGGCCTTTGAACGGCTTTATTTGGTTTTCATTTGTTTGGGGAGTCGCGAACCTACTCCGGTGGAAACCATGACCCGTAGTGAAAGTGTACACCCTCAAGCAGAGTTAAAACTCGATATATCAGCCGTGTTCGCGGTTATGAACGGCCCGGAAAACCGAGGGAAGGATTTACTTTCTATTGATGTTGTTTATGATATAACCGTTGGATATACATGCTTATTAAATTGTTCATGATTTATCGTTTCATGCTATTCATTATTTATGTTATAATGATCATGGGTTTTGGGGTAGATATTGCCTAGCTATATTTGCGGAGTTCGACATGGACTCACTCTTGCTATTCCCGCACACCTCGGGAAGAAGTTAGGCTTGTGATCAACCGGTCGGTCGTTCCCGTGGTGCCTACATCGAGAAGAACAAAGAGTCTTTCCGCTGCCTCGCTAGGCGAGGTTATGTCTTTCTTGTTAGGTTTGTTTTATCTTAAGCATTGTGAATTGATTACCATTCATTTGTAAACTATATGTGAGATTTGACTTCGGGGCTCACATATGGCTTCATCCGGTTTTGTTCTTAAAACCAGGGGTTACATGCTCCCAAATCTCAAAGACGCCGCCTCGTCGCCGTAAGGCTCGCGCACGGGATCATCTACAAGGATGTGCAATCATCGTTTGCATCTTCATCACCATGTACTTCTACATCGGCGGGTATTACATCCGTAATCTAATCTTATTGTCTAACATGTTCATACTATTCAATCAATCCGGTATATGTGTTGTGCTAGTTGTGCCTACACCAGTTGCCATGATCATGCCATGTTTTATGTTGTTCAACCATGCTATGATCTGTTATATGATTTTGAATCATGCTTGTTTGCTTCACATGCTTATTCTAGTAGATCAGTTCATCATGATTTATATTATGGAATTAATCTAGAAATTGCCTTATATTCTAACAGAGTGAGGCAGGGGTGACCCCCCTCTCTCCACTTTTATTTGCCATTGCTGCAGATCTGATCCAGGGGCTGTCAACTTTGAGTTTAGACTTGGCAGACTTGACCCTCCTTTCCCCCAGAGCAATGACCTCCCCTTCCCCATCGTTCAGTACGCGGATGATACTCTTCTCATCATGCAGGCAAGGGAATCTCAGCTTTTACACCTAAAAGAAATCCTTCAGAGGATCTCGGCTTCCACTGGGCTTATTGTTAACTATCACAAGTCCCGCATTCTACCGATTAATGTGGATCACTATTGTGGTTGCCTCCCCTAGCTAGTTCCTTTGGCTGCTTGGTGGGGTCCTACCCCTTCACTTACCTTGGGTTGCCGATGGGTCTCACTAAACCTCAAGTGAAAGATTATGCTCCGCTCATGTGTAGAATAGAGAGAAAACTATCTCGCGTTCTCGTTTTTTGAATCAAGCGGGGAAGACGCAGCTTGTTAATTTGGTTATCTCGTCCCTCCCAACTTACTATAAGTGCTCTCTCAAGCTCCCCTCCAATGTCATTGATTTCATTGATAGGGATGTAAAAAATTGCCTTTGGAGAGGCAATGACACTACAAAAAAGGGGTATAACCTGGCTGCTTGGTGTTGGTATACCTTATAGCTTAAAATATAGAGGTTTTTAAAACGAAAAATAAGGGCTTAAAATGAATATCAACATAGTATAGGGGCTTAACTAACATGATTCCACCAGTTTTGGTGATTTATATATTTTTCGTGGATTAAACAGAAAATGCCCAAGAGATTGCAAGCCCTACGACATAAAGACGTATCCGTGACGTAACCCAACGTGGAACATACACTAGAACATTCCGTAAGAGACCCGAGAGCAATTAAAAAGAGGACGGGGCCCACCGGCAGAGCCGGCGGCGGCGGCCCTAGTGGCAGCCGGCGGCCGCCCGGTGGGCCCCCCGTCACCCTCCTGCACTAGGTCGGTTCACTACCGCCTATGAGGAGCAATCTAGTCCATCCATCAAGGTCGGGCTTTGATCCAAGGGTCTGCCGCGGCATCCCTCGGGGCTATATAACAAGACCCTCGACCCCCGGGTGAAACCCTAATTCATTCCCAAGTCATTCTCATTCAAGTCATCCAACTCCAAGTCAAGACCCTAAGCCCTAGTTCCACCATAACCCAGAGCAATAGCTATCTAGGCAAGTTCTAGAGGAAGTCAAGTATTGTCTTGAATTCCCGATCGTCAAGAAGTAGCGGAAGCAAGAGCTCTCGTGGCTTCTCTCTTGTATTCATCATTGTAAGTATTTAGTTAGAATACAATTGCTATGACTTTATTCTATTTAATAATTATATTCTTATTTATATGTTTTCATGCTTATTATGATTATATATTTAGTTTAGTATGTTTGTCTTTATATTCAAGCATGGAGTCGTATAGCACTCATGTAGAAAGCTACTATGTGGGTGGTCGACAATGTGTAAACGTGGTGTTTATACAACGTTTGCCTCGCGACATCACCCTATATTTCGGGAAATGTGGTAGATCGTGGATGTGATACTCCCATTGAGTCCTTTGGAGTCCACCCCCGAATGTAGGGCTAGTTGAACTTTGTTACTATGGTAGGTTGGTTTTGTTCCTAATCTTCCTTAGTAATATTCACCATGTGTAGATATAATGCTTTCATACGATGATGACTAGATGTATTGCACTAATTGTAGTATGCATTGACATATAAGTAGGAGTAACTTAGGGATATTCCATCCTAGTCTACCTATACCATGATATTTAGCCTGTTATGACACCAACTAGTGGCATACTATTATCTTTGACTTGGAATGTTATCATTATTATTATTATTATTATTATTTATCATTATTATTTTTCTTTACCTTGTGACTTACCCATTTTGAGTTTAGTATGATGCATATGGTTTACTCTACATTACACCACCGCAAGTGAATCAATATTAAATCATCAACCTACCCATAGCTTACCCCTCTCCTTTTTGGTAGAATATAAATACGATACCGGATAGAATCCCGGTGAAGTGCTACAATTGGGTAATTCTATCCGCGGCGCTTGCGCATACCGTAATTATATTATTATTGTAAGAGTTTCAAGTGTCATATAAAGAATATCCGCTCACGCATTTCTTTAGCGTTGTGAGCTAGGGTGACAGACTAGTTTCGTAGGCAATGCTAGAATGTGTGGTACAGCTTTTTGTGCCTATCGTGGTGAGATTAACTCCACCATCGATAATGTTACAAAGTCATAAACCATAACTAACTCCGTCTAACTTTACTAACTCTCCGATTCGACTTTTATTGGAATGTGAGATTAACTTCACATCCAAGCTAACTTATTAGATAGATACCATTTATACATTTCTAGCGCCGCCCCTAGATGTGGATCGCGTTAGAGATGTCAACAAGCATTTCGGCGCCGTGTTGTCGGGAAGGAAGGGTGCTAGCCAAACCTAAAACACACATACATGGATAGATTGATATCACTTGCATCACGTAATGTATCGAGGACCCATTATCAACTACTCAAACAAAGCTTACCCTTGTTTGTCTACTTGTTTTTGATCTTATGCGGTGGTAAATGAATGAATTGGAGTAACCGCCCCTGATAATTATATAGACGCATCCGTAAGTATTAATCGAAGGGCAAGATCCAAACTTAGAAGGGCATCAACACCCTCCGATTCGACGTTGATCGAAGTCGTCGCGCAGCCTATCACCCGTGGTTTGAGGCTATGGTCGATAAGACGCTTCACGAAGTTTTCGCTCCAACTACGGCCAATGTTCGTGACCGGACCGAAGTTGAGATTGAGATCGTGAGCTTCGAACTCAAGCCCGACTTATTAACATGGTGCAAGCTAGCCGCTTTTTTGAAAGGCACACGAAGATGCTAGTGCTCGTCTCCAACATTTCGGAGATTTGCAAAGACTTTCACCATCAAAGACATACCAAGAGATGCAATCCTACTTCACCTTTTCCCATTCTCACTTTTGGGGAAAGTTTAAGCAAAGTGGTTCTACGCCAACAAAGAGAAGAATACATCATGGTCACTTTGCTCCACTCGCCTTCCTAGGAAAATTCTTCCCAATTGGCAAAACCAATGCCTTGAGGGGAAAGATTTCAATTTTTCAACAACAACACGATGAATCGTCCTTAGGCGTGGGAGCGCTTCCAAGAATACATCTCGAATGTCCACATCACGGATGGAGAAGTGGTTACTCATGCACTTTCTATCATGGGCTCACCACGAAAGTACCCGTGAGACAATGGATGCCGCAGCCAGAGGTGCTTTCCTTTCACTTACAATTTCCAAAGCTACGTAACTTGTGGAAAAGATGGCTTCCAACCACAGATGGAATGAAGATCGCCCAACCCCGCAAGAGAACAAGTGGAACGCACTAACCGAAAGAGGTAGACGCATCGCCTACCAAAATGGACCTTATAATGAAGAAACTTGAGGATAGAGATCCCGAATCAAGGACCGCCATGCAATTCGACTCTCACATGACATGTGAAGAATGTGGCAACATTGGCCACATGGGCAAGAATTGTCCAGAAATAAAGAGGAGGTACACTACATCAATAACAACAACAACTACCGCCCCTCCACGTAATCTTGATGGAACCAACAGAGGCCAAGCTTCCAAGGTAACTTCCAAGGTAATTATCAAGGTAATAACTTTACTAATTTTAATCAACCTTCTTTAAGAGATTTAGTTTTAACCCAAGGAAAAGCTATGGAAAATTTAGCTAGAAAATTAGCTTCTAATGATAAAATGTTAGAAACCATAAATAATAGAATGGATAGTTTTTCTTCAAGAATTAAAACTCAACATAGCTTTAACAAAATGGTAGAGGATCAGCTTGCTAGATTGGCAAATTCTATGGAACTAACCTTACTGGGTGAGATACCGGGCCAACCGAAGGAAGTAGAAACCGCAAATCTTGTCGATATATATAATGCAGGTCATTTTCACACGGACTACCTCAGAGTGATTGGCTAGATGACTCTCTACCACCCAAGAAAGGAGATCCAGTGGAGACCGATCATCACCATCCGTGATAGGACCACATGAATTCAAGAATGCACTTTGTGATTTTGGCTCAAGCGCCAACCCGATGCCTAAGGTAATTTATGAGAAAATTCATGGTAGACCATTATTATATACATCTATGTGCTTGCAGCCTTGCGTGACTAGTCACTATGCTACCCAATGGGTATACTTAGAGATGTTTGCATTAGTTTTGAAATGCATATGTGGTCATGGATTTTGCAAAGAATTGAAACAGGGAAGATGAGAAGGCTCCAATTATATTGGGCCGACCCTTCTTGAACACAACCAAGGCAATCCTCTACGCCCACACGATTGTAAAGATTTGTTTTGATGTTCGGGGAGAAAGAGAACATTTTATTTTAGGAACAAGAAACTTTCCTCCCCTCGCTCAACCAAGGACACCATACATCTATGAGACGCCGCCAGAGCCGACGATTAAGGCCAAGAAGAACAAGAACAGAAATAAGAAGGCGCAATTCTTACTATAAAGGTAATGATGATTAATCGTGCACGCTCGAAAAAACCACCATTCACTTAAAGCCCCAATGCTACAAAAGTTAGATGACCCAGAGTCCCTACCATACATTGTTCTATTAACCAATGGAATTTCTATAATACTTATTGTGACACGGGCCCCGCATCAACTTAATGGGAAAGGTAACGTATGAAATGATATTTGGTAAGATGCCTTTGCACCCAACATATTTACAAAACCGCAAATGGCGGATTAGTCTTTTTTGGTACCTTTTAAGGAATTGCAAAAGATGTACTAGTAAAGATAAATGACCACTATGTCCCAACTGACTTTTTAGTCATGGACATGGGAGAGGAACAAGATCCACCAATAGTGCTGGGGAGACCATTCCTCAACACTACATGCGCCATCATCTACATGAGAACGGGGGAGATCCACTTCCAATTCCCCAAAGAGAAGGTACGCTTGTATTTCAACAGTTATACTACTTATGAATATCCAAAGAAGAACGGGTCAAGACTAAGACGCCGTCAACGTAAGAAATGGATCATGAATCCGTAAAATCACACCAAGGTACCAAAGCAGATTCAATAATGGGGCATCATATCAAGGCACAATACTGTAAGAGCCATTAAGGCATTGGATGTGAAAGTAAAGGAAGATTCAAAGATACATCAAGGAAAAGCTTGCTCGACTTTCACCGTAAAGACAGCTTTGTCTCAAGCAGTTGAGTTCTCTCAAGAACAAGGACAATCATGGGAAGATTATAAAGAAGCACGCAATGAGTATTGGTGGAACAGAGACCAACAAGCTTTTCGCCTTGCTAGAAGAAGCCATAGAAGAATTAAAAGACAAAAAGGTAAAGTCCCTTGCACCTGAATCATCCTTAGAAGGAGTAGAAGAACCTACCACTCCAGATAACAAGGAACAATGGAGTGAGGAAGAGGTAACTCCCAAGACACCATCGGAAGAAATATCGATTAAATCATTAGAACCCCCAATAGTGACTTCACGATATACCCGGGGAGTAATGAGTGAAACAAGAAAGTCTTGTTCGAGGACTTTAATCCCTAAAACCTCGCCGAAAAGGTAATTCGGTAAGTTATCCATATTTAATTCTCAGCATTGCATATTTACTTTCAATCAATTGCATAGCATGTTTCCCTTTTCAAATTGCATCAAAACAATAAAAATATTTAGTGCTTTGCATGTTTAAAAGTCTAAAGCCCCATGTGAGTAAATTTGAGGTTTAACACCCCTCGGAGATATTTACCGTGGTGGCATAAAAATAAAATAAAGATGCATTTCATCTTTTCTTTCATAAAGAAAATCCAAAAATATATTTTTCTCGCTAAGAATCCCAAGTGACAGAAGCAATGTGGCTAAACTCTAACGCTTAATCAAGTTCCACTAGCTTTGTTGTCTATTTGAGTTTAGCAGATTTTGAAGGAGAAGAGACACGATGAGCCAACACCACTGTCACCATCTACCTCAACTCCCATATCATCAACCCGACATTCAATTCAAGCTTGGGGAGAGCACCCCCAGCTTATCCCGATAAGTATTTCTACTACTATTATTATTAGCTAGATATTTGGTTTGCTAAGTTTGCTTTAGTTTGCTAAGAGTGAGTCTATATAATCTTTAAAGAGTCTTTATAGTATGAATAAAATGATCAAAAGAGAGTGTACACCTTTTACGCTTTTTGCTCAAAAAAACTTAGAAACAAAAAGGAGATGATGAATAGTTGTTCGGTCGTAATGTCTTTCAAGTACCTAGCTTTCAAGCTTAATTTCTCTTGAAGCTTAAATATAACTGCTTTGACTTGAGATTTACCCTAAACCTGAATTCCCGTGGATTGCAAATGCTTGCTCTAGAGTCTAGGTAATTGGTGGATATGATATATGAAAGTCTTGAGCTGCTATTTCTTACTCCTAGTGACACTAGATTTTACGGAGATTTATCTTTTGAAAGTTATAAAAATATACATGATAAGTTCCGTATGACGAGAGTGTTAAAACTCCTACCACAGCCTATATATACATGCTCCATAGATTAGGAAAACCCTTTGATATATATAGGCTTCTTGCTTTGCATTGAGTTCGCTCAAACTTTGTCGACCCTTAGAAACTTGTCATGCTGATGTACACTCCATTCATCCACCACATCTATATATTTCATTCCACTAGAGTCCACTCATATATGCCGCTTCTATTCTGGAAGTGTGCATCCACCATACACATCCAACATATACCCTCCAATTATGTTCCACTCCTATTCTCGGGAGAAGAGCAACCAAAAATATTCCATTCCAAGCCAACAATCTTATAAAGCTCTATTACCCTAGTCTATCTCCAAAAGTTATTGCAAAAAAGAGACTTGGGTTGTTATTTAAAAAAAAAAAAAAAAAAAGGGGGATGAAAAATGGACAAGTGTCCTACGGGTGAGTAGAGCCTACCTCCCTAAAAAAAAGAAAAAAAGAGAATAAAGGAGAGTTAAAAAAAATGGACAAGTGTCCAATGAAAACAATGGGTACTTAGATGCCCCTCTCCATAAAAAAAAAAAAAATAATAAAGGCAACCTGTGTTCTCTCAAGTGTTTTCAAGTTTCAAAAGAGAGATGATTTTTCAGAGAGCTAGAAAAGAATTAGACTTTTTTCTCATCACATTCATTCCATTCACACCTACCATCATATTTATATTCATTCCATCATGCACATGCATCAGTGTGACTCGTGACTTTGGATCCATTGTTTGAACTTACAATATATGCTTAGCAAGTAGATTTAGTTTTCTCCCCACCTATGGACTCCAAATATAATCTTTAAATATAGGGTGAGAGAGAAGAAGGCATAGTGTCCTACGGCCTTAGTCCAAAAATACCACATACTATGAAAGAAAGGCAAAACAAGCTTATTGCCTTAGAGAGGATCCACCAATTGCCACATATGAGAGACTTGAAAGGGTCATACTGAAGGAACTTTGTGTTTTATTTCGAAAATTAGCAAAAACTCGGAATGATGGTTGAACAAAGAGTTTGAGACCTAGTGCTTGACTTGATTGTTCTATCTTTCAATTGCCCAAGATCACAAGAAAAAAAGCTACAAGCTCCATGATTAAAGGTAATATGGGTAAGTTAAAAGGTTAAAGTAGTTTATTCCTTTTCGGAGATGAAATTTTGTTTGAAAGCATGTGTACTTTTGAGGTGTGAAAGCGTTGCAAAGAACTCCCGATCCAACAACATGGTCTTGCTAGGGACTAGCAAGAGAAGCTTGGGGAGCTTGTTGGTATACCTTATAGCTTAAAAATATAGAGGTTTTTAAAACGAAAATAAGGGCTTAAAATGAATATCAACATAGTATAGGGGCTTAACTAACATGATTCCACCAGTTTTGGTGATTTATATATTTTTCAGGGATTAAACAGAAAATGCCCAAGAGATTGCAAGCCCTACGACATAAAGACGTATCCGTGGACGTAACCCAACGTGGAACATACACTAGAACATTCCGTAAGAGACCGTAGAGCACCGCAAAGAGGAGAGTGGGCCCACTGGCAGAGCCGGGCGGCGGCGGCCCTAGTGCCCCGGCGGCCGCCCGGGTGGGGCCCCCCGTCGCCCCTCCCGCACTAGGTCGGTTCACTACCGCCTATGAGGAGCAATCTAGTCCATCCATCAAGGTCGGTTTGATCCAAGGGCTATCGTGCATCCTCCGGGGCTATATAACAAGACCCCCCGACCCCCCCGGGTGAAACCCTAATTCATTCCCAAGTCATTCTCATTCAAGTCATCCAACTCCAAGTCAAGACCCTAAGCCCTAGTTCCACCATAACCAGAGCAATAGCTATCTAGGCTAGTTCTAGAGGAAGTCAAGTATTGTCTTGAATTTCGATCGTCAAGAAGTAGCGGAAGCAAGAGCTTCTCGTGGCTTCTCTCTTGTATTCATCATTGTAAGTATTTAGTTAGAATACAATTGCTATGACTTTATTCTATTTAATGATTATATTCTTATTTATATGTTTCCATGCTTATTATGATTATATATTTAGTTTAGTATGTTTGTCTTTATATTCAAGCATGGAGTCGTGATAGCACTCATGTAGAAAGCTACTATGTGGGTGGTCGACAATGTGTAAACATGGTGTTTATACAACGTTTGCCTCGCGACATCACCCTATATTTCGAAGTGTGGTAGATCGTGGATGTGATACTCCCATTGAGTCCTTTGGAGTCCACCCCGAATGTAGGGCTAGTTGAACTTTTTGTTACTATGGTAGGTTGGTTTTGTTCCTAATCTTCCTTAGTAATATTCACCATGTGTAGATATAATGCTTTCATACGATGATGACTAGATGTATTGCACTAATTGTAGTATGCATTGACATATAAGTAGGAGTAACTTAGGGATATTCCATCCTAGTCTACTTATACCATGATATTTAGCCTGTTATGACACCAACTAGTGGCATACTATTATCTTTGACTTGGAATGTTATCATTATTATTATTATTATTATTTATCATTATTATTTATCTTTACCTTGTGACTTACCCAGTTTGAGTTTAGTATGATGCATATGGTTTACTCTACATTACACCACTGCAAGTGAATCAATATTAAATCATCAACCTACCCATAGCTTACCCCTCTCCTTTTCGGTAGAATATAAATACGATACCGGATAGAATCCCCGCCGGTGCAACAATTGGGTAATTCTATCCGTGCGCTTTGCAGATACCAGAATTATATTATTATTGCAAGAGTTTCAAGTGTCATATAAAGAATATCCGCTCACGCATTTCTTTAGCGTTGTGAGCTAGGGTGACATACTAGTTTCGTAGGCAATGCTAGAATGTGTGGTACAGCTTTTTTGTGCCTATCGTGGTGATATTAACTCCACCATCGATAATGTTACAAAGTCATAAACCATAACTAAACTCCGTCTAACTTTACTAACTCTCCGATCTGACTTTTTATTGGAATGTGAGATTAACTCCACATCCAAGCTAACTTATTAGATAGATACCATTTATACATTTCTAGCGCCGTCCTAGATGTGGATCGCAAGTTAGAGATGTCAACACTTGGGAGCTTGTCCAAAAACCCAAGCACAAAGGTGGGCTTAGGATCATTGACATCAGCATTTAGAATGATGCTTTGCTCTTGAAGCAACTGGACAAGTTCTACAGAAAGGAGAATGTCCCTTGGGTTAAGCTCATTTGGCAGAAATATTACTCTAGTGACGGTCCTCATTTAGCTAGGGAGAAAGGTCCTTTTTTGGTGGAAGGATATTCTCTCAGGCTTAGCACTAAATTCAGAGGAATTGCTCATTGTATCCCAAATAAAGGAGACACCATTAGTTTTTGGGAGGATCTCTTTGAAGGCTCGGTTCATTCTCAAACTTTGTCTACCCTATATCTGTTTGCTAAAGACCCCAAGATCTCTCTTTGGAAGCTAAGAAATTATGGCTCACTGATTGACTGCTTCAGGATTCCTATGACAAGGCAGGCTTATAATGAATTTTTAGTGCTTCAAGACCGGATATCCAACTTTCATGCTACCTCTGATGATTCTTATGATCGATGGACTTATATTTGGGGACGGCAGTACTTCTCCTCAAGCAAATATTATCAATTCCACTTCTCAGTTATTACTCCTCTCCGGTCTGTCACTTGGATTTGGAATTCCAAATGTGTCCCGAAGATTAAGTTATTTGCCTGGTTATTACTGAATGACAAGCTGAACACCAGGAACATGTTGAGGCGTAGAGGCAAATTCTTGGAGGAGGGGTATGACTGTGTTCTGTGTCATGATTCTACCAAAGAAACGATGGATCATCTTTTCTTCTTCTGCTCCTCCTCGGCCTCTAGGTGGTTCGCTGTTGGAATTATTTGGAACGAGCAAGCTGATATTCATGAGAGCTCCTTGAAGCTAAGCAAGATTTTGGCTATCCCTTCTTCATGGAGGTGGTTATGATTGGGGCTTGGTGCATTTGGAATGAAAGGAATGATCTTTTTTTTTTTTGATAACTGAGCACTTTTCATTACTCAATCACAGCGGAATCGCTGGATACAATACCTCCAACGATGGAGGTACAGAGACCCAGGAGTTATATTCCCCTCCGGGCATTTTACAACCATATGCAGCTAAGGCATGAGCTAATTGATTACATGAACGCGAGCAGACTGAAATGCTAGCAGAAAGGAAATCAGAAACCATGACGTGCTTAATTTCGGTGATCAGGCCACCCAACGCCGATAGCCGATAGTCATCACTCTCCAGTGCTGTTCGGACCAGTGTAGCATCCGTTTCCAACACCACAGAATTGATCCCCATCCTTGCTGCCATTTTCAGACCCTGTGCACAGGCCACAAGCTCGGCATGGAAGGGGTCTTGCAGGTTTGTTAAATTGCCAGCACCTGCACGCCAGACCACCCCCTGATCATCGCGTATAGCATAACCCCACCCACCAGAGCCCGAGACTTGAAAGAAAGCTCCATCAGCATTGATTTTCAGAACACCTTCTCTCGGTCTTTTCCAGCGCCTTGTCTGACCGTTTTCCGACAATACGGGATTTCGGCCGGACACTTGCATTTTATCAGCCTTGGCCGCTGTAATGTATGCAACTTCTCTGGCTGTTCTAGATCTCCCTTCTTCACGTCTCCGATTTCTTTCATTCCACCATAGCCAAAGCAGCGTGACTACCATGGATTGTTTTTGGGGTTGCAGTTTGAAAACTTTCTGCATCATATCCATCGGGGAGCATGCTTCTGCTAGCTGTTGTCTGACATCTTCCATATTCAGTTCTAGCCAGCCCTCCCGCACCTCCTTGCATTTGAGTAGCAGGTGTCCTCCATCTTCATCGAGCCTACCGCAAATACCACATTTAGGATCTACGTTCATGCCTCTTCTCCGCAGCACAGACTTGACTGCCAAGGTATTGTGACTTAGGCGCCGAAGGAAATGCTTGATCTTTGGTAGGCAGTCCAGATTCCATAACTTCTTCCAAAAATCATCCTGAGCACGGCTTCCTCCTGAACCACCTGGCTTGCTAACTTGCTGTAATCTCAACATCATGGCTCTGTGTACTTTATATGCTGACTTGACTGAGAATAGGCCTCTCTTGTCGTAATGCCATCCCAGTATATCATGCATATCCGTATGGACAGGAATGGACTTTATCAGCTTAACATCCTCTTCCCAAAATGTGTCATGTAATAGCTGGTTATCCCATCCATCAGTACACGGATCAACGAGCTCTGAAACTCTTCGTAGAAGATTACGGCCACGCTGAGTGAGTGGACGTCTGGTGGTGCTCCTCGGTAACCAGGGATCATCCCAAATATGGATATCAGCCCCGGATTCCACCCTCCAAATTACTCCCTCCTTCAAAAGTTCAACTCCCTTCATCACGCTTCGCCAAGTATAAGAGCAGCCCTCCTTCACCCTAGCTTGCAGCAAGTTGGTGTTCGGGAAATACTTTGCTTTCAGCAACTTTGCACAAAGAGAGTCCGGTGACTAAATGAGCCTCCATCCTTGTTTGGCCAGCATCGCCATGTTGAAAGAATGCAGGTCTCTGAATCCAAGTCCTCCTTCCTCTTTTGGCAGAATGAGCCGATCCCAGCTCACCCAGTGCATATTATTCTCCTTCTCTTGGTTATTCCACCAGTATTTAGCTATCATCGAACTGACTTGATCACATATTTCTTTCGTGACATCGAAGCAAGACATAGCAAACACTGGAATGGCTTGTGCAACAGCCTTAATCATGATCTCCTTGCCCGCTTTAGATAGCAATTTTTCCTTCCATCCCTGAATTCTTTGCCACACTTTTTCCATCAGATATGCAAACACCTCTGTCCTCGATTTTTCCCACATAAACCGGCAGCCCCAAATACTTCTCACTCCTTGTTTCAGATCGTATACACATTATCTCTTTTGTTTTTTGCCGAGCGATTTCAGAAGTGTTAGCACGGAACATGACTGCCGATTTGTCTGTATTAATCACTTGGCCTGAGCAGTCCTCATAAATTTTCAGGATCTCCTTTAGATTTCGGACCTCGTTTTCCTCCGCTTTGCACAAGATCAAGGAATCATCCGCAAACAATAGGTGGGACACAGAAGGTGGCCCCCTGCACACCTGAATACCATGGATTCTTCCCTCTTCTTCAGCTTTAGAAAGTAGAGCTGAAAAGCCTTCTGCACAGAGAAGGAACAGGTAGGGTGAGATAGGATCCCCTTGCCTAAGTCCTCGCTCCGGCACGAACTCATCAGTTAGCTCTCCATTAACACGAATTCTGTACTTGACAGAGGTTACACATGTCATCACCAACTCCACCCATCTATTATCGAAGCCTAGCTTTGTCATCATATCTCTCAAAAAATTCCACTCCACCCGATCGTAGGCTTTACTCATGTCTAACTTTATCGCAGCATGACCCACTTTCCCCTTCTTCTTTCGCTTTAAGAAATGAGTCAGCTCATATGCAACAAGAATATTGTCTGTAATGAGTCGTCCTGGGACGAAGGCACTCTGTGATGGGGATATCACATCCGGTAGTATCTTTTTCAACCTATTTGCCATGACTTTTGACACAAGTTTGTAGATTACATTACACAAACTTATCGGTCTTAAGTCCTTGATATTCTCCGGTTTGCGTACCTTTGGGATCAGCACAACCGTGGTGTCATTCCATCGACTTGGCATTGGTCCGCCATTCAGCACATTAAGCACTTCCTTTGTCACATCATCTCCCACCGCTTTCCCAGAAGCTCTTGTAAAAGAGCGCTGGATTACCATCAGGGCCCGGCGCCTTTAGGTTCCCTATAGATTTTAGGGCCTCCCAAACCTCCTCCCGTGTAAACTTGTGCAGCAAGGAATTATTCATATCCTTCGTAACCCTTCTTTGCACACACATTAGGAGCTGTTGTGTGTCATGACCGCTTGCTGCCCTGAAAAGCTGTGAAAAGTGGTTAGTGATAAAACTCCTCTTCTCTCCTTCATCTTCCACCCAGCCTCCATCATCCTTCCTTAATTTGCCTATTCTATTTCTCCTCTTCTGTTCAGAGCAAGAGGCGTGGAAATACGCCGTATTACGATCACCCATCGCCATCCACTTAGCATGAGCACGCTGCTTCCAATATGTGTCTACTTGCTCTTGTGCTTTGTCTAGCTTGTATCTCAACACACCTTCTCTCGCCACATTCTCCTGACTCAAACCACCTCTCCTACATCGCTCCAGCTCCTTTTTTAGCTCCTTGATTTTCTACTCCAAACCCCCCAGCAAGTTTCCACCCCATCCCGATAGCTCACTCGACACCAGCTGCAAGCTATCATACACCGCTGAGGAATCAGCATTCATTTCTTGCTGCCACGCCTGCTTCACTACTTCTTTGCATTCATCTTCCTCTAGCCAAGCCGCCTCAAACCTATAAGAGCAACTCCCTTTATTCTCTACAGCATCCACCGGTCCGGTGTCGACAATGACAGGTCGGTGATCCGAATGACGGGGGTCCCCATTTATTATTTTTACATTGGGAAACATCTCCTGCCACTCCACATTGGCCACCGCCCTATCCAATCGCTCCCGGATATACCCCTCCACCTTATGATTATTGTTTCTCCAAGTGAATTTGTCCCCTTCGAATCCGAGGTCCTCCACCCCGCATGCCTCCAACGTCTCCCGGAATTTATCCATGCATTGTTGGCTCCTCTGCCTCCCACCTTCTTTCTCATGCGCAAACAACACCTCATTGAAGTCCCCGGCCAAAACCCATGGTTTCACTGTTGGGACAATCAACGAGCGAAGAGTTTGCCATGTGCGATCCCGCAGATCCACATTTGGTTCACCGTAGACCCCCGTAAACCTCCACTCCCTCCTATCTTCATCAGTCACGTCCACATCGATGTGATACTTAGAGAAATTTCTAAGTGTCACCTCCAAACCCCGCCGCCACAGCAACGCTATGCCCCCACCTTTTCCTTCACAGTCACGAGCCACCATGTTTGTCAACCCTAGCGACCACCTGAACCACTGCATTCTTCTTTCGTCTAACTTTGTTTCAGACAAAAAAAGAACATCCGCCTCCACCGACTTCGGGAGTTCCAGAAGCCCCCGAACTGCCGGGATGTTGCCCAGACCCGGCAGTTCCACGCCACGAAGCTTCATTGCGCCCGCGGAGCTGTTCCGACAGCCCCGCTTCAAAGTTTGTTGTTGCGCCTTCAGCTTGGAACACCCCCTCACAACGCACCCTTTTGTCACTCCTCTCCTGATCTTCGTCAATCTCCATTCCATCACCTGCACCCTCTTCTTGTTTCCCCAAGCTGATCATCCTTCACCGTGACTCCTTTTACAGCCTAGATTGTCTTTTAAACTTTTTTTGAGAGTTTTGCTCCCCGGTCGGCTGTACCTCCCGTGCTAAATTCTCACCATCGCCTACCACCCCCTTGTCACTGCTCTTCTCTGTAGTACTCTCCTCCTTTCCCCCCTGCCCCCCTTCTTCTCCCTCCCTCGCCCTTCTCACATGCATCTTTTAGGGCTATAGCAAGGTTCTTTTTCACAGATGGATCAGCCGCTTCAACCACTGCCCGCGTCTGTTTTTTAGGGCTTGTCCCCTCCTCCTCCTCCCCCTTACCACGAACCACCATATCTCCAGTCTCCTTCCTCCATGACAGAGCATCGCTTCTTGTTCGACCTCCATCCCCTCTCCCTCCCGAGCTG
Organism: Hyparrhenia diplandra; assembly: GCA_015847255.1. Taxonomy (NCBI): domain Eukaryota; kingdom Viridiplantae; phylum Streptophyta; class Magnoliopsida; order Poales; family Poaceae; genus Hyparrhenia; species Hyparrhenia diplandra. The sequence continues at coordinate 385,919 of JADLZK010008693.1, forward strand.
CCTGATCCCCATGACCCCGAGCCACCTCCTCTCCCTCCCGACAAAGCCCTGAACTCCTGTGGATGCCATGCTTCCCCGCCTGCACGTCTCTTGGGGGGGGATAAATCGCAGCTCTCGGCCAAAACGTGGTCTTTCTCCCACTCCCAGTTTCACCATACACCTTCTGTCAACATGTCCAATTCTGCCACAGATGTAACAGAAATCTGGGAGAAATTCATATTGAGGGGGCACCAACGTTCCTCAACATCCTCTTATTTTCAATAGAAAATGTCCTAACCTGGCCTCCTGGAAGATCTCTTTCAAGAATGAAGTTCTGACTCACCTTTGTAGGGTCAAGCCCAACCTTCACCCCGCTATTCGCTCTTGGCTTGCTTCTCTGTAAATTATCCCCTCTTTCCAGCTTGAAAGCGTTAGTTAGTAGTCAGGGTTGCTTAACCTCTGGTTGGGTCCCTTCTTCTTTCTTTTTTTAGCTCTCTTCCTTTTTTCCTGTAAGTGGTTCTGTACTCTCTCTAATTTTAATATATTCACTGTTGCTGGGGGGCTTTGCCCCACGGTTTTTGTTCAAAAAAAAAAAAGAGGTCCTCTTTGCCGAGTGTGGAACCTTGGCACTCGGCAAAGACAAGATATGCCGAGTGTCATTTATTGCCAAGTGTTTCGGGTTTGGGCACTTTCGGCGTATATCTCCTTTACCAGTGCCCAATATCTTGCCCTCGGCAAAGACGCGGACACTTTCGGCAAAGGCCGCGATTCCGTATTGATTATTATTCAATCTGCATCCCGCATGGGCCTGGGTCATCCGAAGCCCATATAGTGCCCAGCCTAGATCCTGTTATTTGTTACCGTCTTCCTGATCCTATTTGTTCAAGGTTTTTGTTTTCTCAAGATGTCACGATACGCGGCTGCCGGATTTAGATTGTGCTGCCGGGCGGCGCGCCCACAACCCAACCGTCGTGATGTCCTTGTACACGGGCAGAAATGGCGGCAGACAACCATCTCCTCGCACTAAAACAGAACGACACCAAACAAATGAGAGGTAGATGGAGATCCAGATCCATTTTTTAGGTACCTTGATCCAGATCAATTTGGGCTGGAGAGGCAGTGTGTGGAGCTGCGCTGCCCTGAAGAGCTCGTCGCTCAGCAATCCGCATGAAGAAATGGAATCTGCAAGACAAAAACAAATGGACTGGATTTGGGTTAGGTATAGTCTGGGCTTGGAAGGGCCGGAAGGGCCTAAGTGGATAATATAATAAATAAACATAAACATATTTAAGTAATTGGACGGGTTGCTTTGAGATCCGTGTTTTTTAAATGGTCAGGGGGAGGGTGTGAAATATCCTCACCTGAATTTTTATTCATTGGTTGGCTCTAAAAGCCTTAGATAGAAAACATTTCAAGGTTTCAGGCTTAGCTTTACGCACATATCGCGCTGCCTGACGAAAATGAAAAACCCAAAACACAAACACAAAGGAAAACAAAGAACTCCCATGATAAGCATGTAATTGTACACCAACCAACACCACCACCAGCAATAGAGCTCCGGTGACCTCCACTCACACGGCGACTGTGAAGCTTCGAGTCAATTGACAGACGACAGTCGTGATTACAATGTCTTTGAAGTACATCCAGGCCCCAGTTGACACTTGCCAACGCCCATTACCAAGCCTTGAGGGGAATGGTGGCAGCAGCGAAATCACCCGCATTTGATATTCTGGCATCATCAAGGACGTTGACATTCTCCAGCGCATCCGGGCCGGCATTTGATATTCTGGCACCATCAAGAGTAATGGTGACTACGTACCACCATCCAACATCGTCCTCAGGGAAGACAATGGAGGGAGGTCCGGCAAAAGGGGGCGCGAGGAGGTCCAAGAGAGGATCATGGTCTCGTTACCGGTATTTAATGAGACAAGGGAATCAAGGATCACGGAGAATGGCAAATCTAGGACACCGGGATCAAGTTTGCTGGTTAGAACTTGTGCTAAAACATCGGGGAGGGTGGATGGTCAGCGCACTCGCCTCCCAATGATCGAGGCAGCGGCGGTCTTCAATGGCCGGAAGACCCAAAGAGAGCGGCACCGGGGAGGGTAATCGGCCGCGCCCGCCGGCGGCTCTAGGAGGGTCGGCACAGACAATCACAGCCCGCCGCCACCAAGCCTCACGGCCAAACCGGCGCATCGTGTCGCCGCTGAGCCCCTACAAGGCGAATGCGAAGAAGAATACACCGCCGGTACACACCCGCCCGAATCGGTCGCGCTCCCTCTGCGCAGAATCGCCCTCTCCGCCGAGGTCGGAGAACGCTGATCGTTCGCCAGCCGCCCCGGTGAGGGGACATGACATGCGTTGCGCCATCGTTGCTAGCCTAGGGCCGTGGTCGCAGCCGTGGGGGTTTTCACCCTAGCTTCCCCGCACGCCCGCAGGAAAAGGGCCGCGCGCGAGGCGCCCGCAGCGGGGCCGCCGCCGCGCCGCATCGCGCAGGCTCAACAGCCCATGACGCCCTAAGCGGAGCAGCGCCACGCCCGCAGTCGGGCCCGCCAGCCGGAGCAGATGCCATTATAGCGTAAGTTGCCGAGCAGCGACGCCGAAGACGGGCGAAGCACGGTCTCCCACGCACACCGCGGCCGAAGACCGACGACGCAGGACGCGCCCCGTCACCCGCAAGATCGCACGGTGCCGGATAGCCAACAGCTGGGCTCGCACCCAAGCACACGCCCATCCGGGCCCTGGGGATCGGGATCCGCGCCCGTGAGGCCATGGATCCGACGCCCCAAGCTCGGGCCGGGCGGCCATCCATGGAGCCGGAAGCACATAGCTCGGGAGCCGGGAGGGGGATGGGGGAGAGAGGAGAGGGGAGGAGAGGGCGGCCGTGGCTAGGCCTTTGAGCGCGGGGGGCCGCCACCGCCGGGCTAGGGCGTGGCGGCGGTGGCGGCCGGGGGAGCTGGAGGGCAGGTTGTTGGCGGTGGTGATGCAGTCACCCGAGTCGCCCAGTGGAGGACAACGGGGGGGGGGCAGGGCCGCCCTGGGAGAATTCCCGTTCAAACTTCCAAAATTTCAGACTTTACAGAAATTTTTAGAACTAGATTAGTCCTTGTTTAGTTCTCAAACTTCAAACTTCCAAAAGTGACGAATCAAATGAGCCTAATTAGGTCGCGATTAGAGACTAAATTGTTACAGTAACACATGCTCTAATGACGGAATCAAAATGCTTAATAAATTTGTCTCTCGCCATTTACTGACGGAATCTATAATTTATTTTGTAATTGGTGCGTGTTTAGTATTTCGAAGGTGTACCGGAATATCCAATGTGACACTTTACAACACCACTTTACAGCACCACTTTACAGCATCCAGTTCTCTCTTGTGTATAGATCTGAACTTCAAGACTTGACCTACTGTCTATATAGGTTCTGGCATACTACCTGTTAAATGCTTATGTTTTGTGTCTTTGCCTCAAATGGGATGCACCTGTGACCTGTCCCTGTTTTTTTTGTCGGTAGGTGCGAATATTCCTGTAGGCTGCTTATGACAGGGATATAATTTCAGATCTGGCGGCCAGGAAACTAACAAGACAGTTGGACCGCCGATAGAGGAATTGAAAAACAGACTGGAATTTCTTACTCAGTATTTCTTTTTGTCCCTCTACTCGTGTCACTGTATTTCTGTCGGTATATCCCGATAGAAAAATTGTTTTTCCTATTTTCCTGTCAGTAATTCAAATTTTCCTATCGGTTTTGCACCGATAGAGAATTTTTAGTTTCCAGTAGTGGATGGTTCCATGTTGTTGTTTGCTTTGAACAATGCAGTCCACTATGTTTCTTATTTGGTTGCAGGGATATAAAATAACGATAGGGGTGTTCTTTTTTACGCTATTACACGGTCTGTCCCAATACCGAACCTTAGCGCTGCTCTACTTTAGGCCTGTAGCACTACGACTGAATCCATTCTGGAAATGATGAGCTGCCCACATTAGAAACAAGTGTCAGTTTCCACTTTTTAGGTGAAATTAAATTGTCTTTACTAGTCTCGTCTGCCTTTTTCCACTTGTCTTTCTAGTGCAAATCTCATGTAGAAAGAAAGCAGTAGTAGTTTGAAGTGAGCTGCGCTCTCTCTTTCGGAATTCTGCACTAGTTACCACTGTGATTTTTCTTACTGACTGACTCAAGTGCTAACTCAAAGTCTAGTCCCCTATGCCATCCATAGGCCTGCATGTCATTCTCTGTGGTTGTGTTCTTTCATCCTCCACCTTGGGATTGTCCCCTCTGCCCAGTTCACCGCCCAATTTTGGCTGGCGTTTCCGCCACCACGTCATCGTCCGGAGTGGCCAAACCAGCCTTGCCCGTTGCGTCCACCTCCGCCTCAGACCCTCCAGGTTGCAGTCGTCGTTACGTCCGCCGCTGTCCTCGCTCTGCCTAGCTCATCCGACGTTCCCCGTACTTCACAGCTGCCAAATCCGCTGCTGCCCACAATTGGCCCACGTCTCCAAGCTTGGCCGCATCTGCATATCTTCACGCACGGGCGCTGTCTGGACTCCGGCACAGCGTCCTGACTTGAGCAGAGAGAGCACTAGGTACCACGATGGCACAACCTGCGCCACCCACCTCACCTCGATCAGCCTAAAAAATGCAATTTCATATATACTCCCTCCGTTTCAAATTATAAGAAGCTTTTTTTTTTTTTTGATACATCTATTTTGCCATAAATCTAGATATAATAATGTCTAGATACATAGCAAAATGGATGAACCAAAAAAGTCTAAGCGACTTATAATTTAGAACGGAGGGAGTACATATTAGGAAATTATTTGGGCCAGGTAAAAGATCTTTTTAAACAACTTCGCCAATTGCTCACACCAGTCTGTTGGAGATGATGATTTGGTAATCTCTTGAGACGCCCTAACATCACCATTACAAAAAGTTAATCTGAATATCTTTGTTTATAAATAGTATTACAAAAATAAGAAAAAAACTCCAATACATGATTGTCTTATTAACATGCACCTCTTGTGCATGGTCACTATTATATTTTGTGTACATACCCTCAAGGTTTTAGTACGTGTTACAACTACTACATCATTCATTCCAAATTATAAGTTATTTTATCTTTTCTAAATACGTAATTTTGTTATGCACCAAGATATATGTTGTCCGGATAGATAATAAAAAGCTATGTCCGTAGGGAAAAAAAAAAATAACTTATAATTTGCAACGGTGGGATAGATTAATATTTAAGATTCATAGATTTGTATACACAAACCTACGCACTTACATGTGTAAACAAATTCCAGGAAGTGAAAAATAATAAAAAAGGATGCACAAAACAAAAAGGAGAAGTGTTACAAAGAAAAGAAGTGTTTGAACTTTGAACTGATGATATCATTGTTCATATATGTTTCCAGGATGACGAGGCTTGTGCACTAAATTTGTAGTGTCTAATCTAGGTGGAACCCCAATTAAATCAATCATATTCAGAATGAGAGCCAACATCAATACATTTTGACCATGTATTTCTCTTTCACCATATATATTGTAGATAGCTAGGTTAACATTGTCTTAAAAGTGTTTTGGCTATCATTCTATTGGAGCAAAGCACATAATAACTTTTATTTTTGAAATAAAGCACTAAATGAGTACGTATATCCAGACAAGTGGAATAATTGTGGCCTCTGAAGAAAAACTTTTTTTTCCTCGATCGAACCTATTGCCTGTTTTCTATTATATAAGAGGAAACCCAAGAAAACATTGGACTGCTACTCCTTTAAACTATGTTTTTTATTAGCGAGCAATAAAAAGAAGCAACCCATAATGAATACTATAATAAAAGTTTATCCAGTTTCAGTGACCAGTACACTTGAATTATCTAATGCAAAATACCTTTATTTATTTAGCCACTAGATACTTAGAGTAAAATATACTAATTCGCCTGAAAAGATCGACAAATATATGTATACCGCCCACACGACAAATGGTCATGAATGTAACCGCTGCACTAACCTGACACACGGCAAGCAAAAGGTATTGTCTCCAGTTCTCATTGTCCTCGATGCTGTAGGCCGTAATGCCGTCCTGGCCGCCGAGATGCAGCAGCAGGACGGGCGCCCACAGCGTGTCCAGATGGGCGCTCGCTGGGTACTTAACCAGCACCTTCTCCTTGTGCTGGTTGAAGAGGGGGTGGCCAGGGCGTAGATCGCCACGACGTCGCCGCCCTGGTAGGCCAGCCAGATGAGCGCCCCGGAACCAGGGCGGGACGCGGCGCTGCGGACGATGGCGGCGGCGAAGAGGAAGTACTGGAAGAAGAGGCTGGCCAGGACCAGCAGCCGCAGCTGCCACTCCTCCCACCATTGCACCGCTGTTGCGAAGCTCATGGCCGTGCGCGGCTGGCCTCTATCAACTCTCAGCTAGCTCTCTAGTGCTATAGCTGCTTGCTGTCTCCGGACATTGATGATGTTTCCTAGCTATTTTGCTGCTCCATTCCTCCCCTCTCTAGCTATATATACTACTAGGAGCTATCAGCTGACGGCTTCTCTAACACGTGCTCCGAGCAGCTGTGCCTGCCGTGTTGTGGTACTTGTTCTCGAGTACTGAGTGCATTTTTGTTTTGAGAGAAGGATGTTCTCGAGTGCATATCATGCCGCTCTCTTTTGTAAGATGCACATGTCTCTTTTTTGTTTTACAAGACTTGTTTTTTGTGACTCAAGGCATCAGCCCAACTTTAAACAAATAAGATTTTAATGAATTAAGCACGATTCTAAGTAAATGGTGATGATGATTTTGGATGGCAAGTAATTTTACAACCATTTAGCACGTCAGACATATATACACTAGTTAGAACAACTAACTGGGAAGCTTTACCAATACAAAAAGAACTCTAATTGCCATGTTCATAGCTTTGGCACGAAGTGCTTGCCACACTACACAAGTAATTCTACCCCAGCTGGCTGAATGGAATATATTCTTAAAAAGAAATGCTTTACATAAGAATGTCGAAATCCTTGTCCTGACTGTGGGATCAGATGCATCAACATTTCATCGAATGTGTGAAACTACATCATAATTTTATCTCTTTAACAAATAAGCAATAGAGCTGCCAATTGTATATTAAGAAGAAGCTAAAACCTAAATGGCTAAATGAGCATAACACCATAGCAACGGGACCCTAGAGGATTTGTAAAGAATAGTCATGTGCAAAAATCATATCTTTTAGTTTTAGTGATTGAGATGAAAAATATAAGGTTAGAATTAACCTGTACGTTAAAGATGAGTTAGACAACATGTTGTAATATGATTAACATGAGCTTTTATATTTGTATCTTATGTTGGATGTGAGGTATGTGCACTTTATGTTTGTACTAGAGAAAGTTCATTTGTGTTGGTTCCAAAACCCCCTCATCGATGATTATTGCCCGCGTTGGGGATAGTCGGTGTTCATCACCACCGGTTCGAACCCCTCGATAGTATTGTGCACCACCGTCAGTCTACATGACTATCTGGTTGTGTTGGGAACACCAACACTGATCTACCATACCGTCCAATAGTGATGATAGGAACATCAACACCAGACTGTGCCATCCAGCAGTGATGATGGGAATATCATAGCTAGACTGGTGTAGCTTTCGGACGGTGATGAGAACATTAACAATGGAACGGCTTACCATCCGACGGCGATGATAGAAACATCAGCGCTAGACCGTCATTACCATTTAGTGGTGATGATGGGAATATCAACGCTGGATCTGGCGACATACCATCGATGATGGCGGTCATGATGAGAACATCAACGTTGGACCATCACACCATCTAGCATTGATAATGGGATGAATATCAATGACGGACCATCATACTATCTGACAACGATGAGGTGAACACCAACGCCGAACAGACATACCATCTAGTGGTGATGATGACAACATAAATGCTGTACTAGCATACCACCAGGTGATAATGTTGAAAACATCATCGTTGGAACTACATACCATCCAATGGTAATGTAGGTACCAGTGCAGCTAGTCGAGGTTTTAACTAGTGGTGATGTAGATACCTCACGCAGCCGGTAGGGTTCCTTCCCGCGGTAATGAGGGCATCGTCATTGCTAGCGTTTGCCACTATACATCATTGTTGAAAATATGATTATAGTAATAGTACAAAAACTTTGTGGCTTACATTGCCAACAAACAATGCATGACATCCAAACATCAAACATAACATCCATAATGAAACCGACATTACAAGGTGAGGAACATTAGGACCTTGATTATATAAGGTGATGTTCTCCAACGGTGCTCACGACTTGGAGCATAATGAACTGAACAAGATCTTCTTGCGACCTAGACATCTCAAAATCAGGCAGTTTCAGCGTAGGCGACAATAGTATATGCACCACAAGGAAAAAGTGAAAAACAGTTAATACAAGCTTTGCTACAAATTCTAAGTAGGTTGCTAGGGCGTGAACTAAGTAAAGGGGCCTGTGAGTCGGGTATTCATTTTCGATGCAACTGCCTGTGTAATGCATGACATAGAACCCGTTGTGATAATTGTCCATGGGGTTGTATTTGGATAGAACCAACCATTACTACCTTAAACCCAAATCTCCAATACTGGGGGCGATGCCTTTTGCTGTTTTTCTTCTACTTGTTGTAGGACTTATGTGACAAGTCATGACTGCGACATATGTTGACCAAAGCTATCTAAGAAATAACCCTATCATTGGCAATGTAGTAGTAGTAGCTTGTCTTGTTCAATGTGTTAATGAGCGGTTGGATGTTCTCTAGTGGGGTCGCCGAGAGATGTAAACATTGATAGTGTAGGTCTCTAGGATGATGTCAAGAACAACGTGATGGTCGCCGCTACATTAACAACGTCCGTTGCCAATTAGGTTCAACCCTCAAATATAATGGAGTAGAAAATTAGGCATTTGCAACAACATTATTAGATTTAGTTGTGTGATGGAAGTATGCAACAAGATTTTTTTGCTAGGCAAGCAACATCTTTGTCAATTCGTTGATGGTGCTAGTGTACTTCATTGTCTAGTGATAATTCAGCGATGGTGCTAGTGTACTTAATTTTTCGGAGATTGTCTATCCTTTGGGTTCAAGAAGCCTATTTGTATCCCTTCCAACCTACAAAAGCATGCCTCCTTCCTACAAAACAAACTAAGAACTAGCAAGAACTCCTTCCTACAAAACAATCTAAGAACTTGCAAGAAAATACAATGTCGAAAAGCGGTATGCTTCAACAATCTATTGCCAAAAATTGTAGGATTGAGTGATCTTGTGAATATGAACCTTGGTTGGTTTAGTGATGAAGAAATTGTTTCCCTATTTTCTTGTGGTGCTTTGGCATCTTCATCGTTGTCAGATTCGAAATCCCAACCAAAGGATATGTAGCGCTTGTGCAAGGCAACTAAGGAACCCAAGTTTCACCCTAGTGTCTTATTCAACTACACTATACCTTCCCTTTTTTGTGACATCAATGGTCACCTTGGCATACTCTACATGCAAAGGACAACCATTGCTAGAAGGATAAAATTTGGACCTTTTGCCCCCTTGGTCTTAAGAGCTTCTCTTGCACCTATAGGTTGCAAGGTGTTGGCGTTTGTGGTCTTATCAATAGAGAATTAGATGCATCTTCAAGACATAGTGGTATGCTTCCATAACAACCCTAGATGTGCTCGGCGGGCTTGTGGATGGGCTCGGCAGCCTGTCTAGGGTTTACGCTTTTTTATTTATTTATTTTTAAAACATTTAACGTGATGGGAACTTGTAATACGCCCGCCACGGTTAATGGATTAACCGCGTGAACGGCTTTGTAGCCCGCCACGGGGAAATCCACGATTTACCATGACCTTTCAAAGCGTGGCGGGCTCGGATGCCCGCCATGCAAAAGCAAAATCGCAAATCACGCAAAATCATTTGGTTACTAGTGCAAACTACTGAAACTAACATTGAATTCGAGATTTTAATAAAATGATATGTATTGGATCTTACTAGACCGACCGAGACACGGCAGTTAGGACATGACGCCTCCACAGCTCGTTCTCCTCGATATTATAGCTCGTGCAACAAAAATATGGGTGCCCACAACACGTCCAAGCTTGCGCTACTGCGGTGCGTGGCGAGCCATTCTTGGCTTTTGTGATGGTTGAATAGGGTGGCAAGTGCGTGAAAGAATCTTTGGACCCATAAAATGCGGAATTTGTGCTTGTGAAAATTCGAGCGAGCGTAGCTGAAAACGAAGACGAAAAGATTTTGCCAAAAAAAATGCGGGGTAGAATTTGTTGATTCTCACCAATCCATCCCGAATTTGGTGGTTAAACTCTACTGCGGTGACGATACTGTAGGGGAGGTCCTACGGCAAAATAGCTCGATGCCAGAATGATAAAAAGCTTAACGCCTCTTATTTGACTTTTTCACTATTATATAGCGATGGCATCACTGCCTAGGTAGGCGAGCCAGGTAAAGAACTTGAACCAGGCAGGGACACAACGCTTACGCAAGGCTGCAGCGATGAAGAGGAAGTACTGAAGGAAGAGCTGGCTGCTTAGGACGAGGATGCGCAGCTGCCACTCCTCCCAGAATTGTATGGCTGCTGAGAAGCTCATGGCCGGCCAGTGTGTTCTCTCCGATCATTCCGTGCTTGCTGACCGGCTCCGTTTCTCCTCTCTCTATATATACTACGAGCTATCTGCCCATGGCTTCTCTAGCACGTGTACTCCGAGATATTGCTATCTACCTTCCGTGTTGCCGTGTTGTCTCTTTTTTTGTTTCACAATATATTCTTGTTTTTGAGACTCAAGGCACTGGCTCAGCTTTAAACAAATAAAATAAGCTTAGGCAGGATCCGATACACTCAGGTACGTAGGGAGATTTTCAGACACAAGGCATCAACCCAGCTGCGGTGCCGTGATCTCCTTCTCGCCATGCATGAACTCCATGTAGCGTATTCAGAATCCTAACCAAGCCCCCCTGTTTTTTTTTTTTCTGGTCCTTCTCTAACTGTGGCAGAGGCTTTGCTAATACAAAAGGAACTTCAATTTCCATGTTCATAGCTTTCCCACAAAGGGCTTGCCACACTACACAAGTAATTCTACCCCAGCTTGCTGAATGGAATATATTCTTAAAAGAAAAGCCTTACATAAGAATGTCGTAATCTTTCTCCTGACAGTGGGAACAGGCAGCAAGTGAAAGCTAGTTTTATCTTTTTTTTTTTTTTTGACTAACAAGGGAGTCATTGATCATATATATATTCAAAATAAGTTGAAACCAAGATCGATGGGACATATAACACTGTAGCAATGCCACCCAAGGAAATTTATTTGTAAGGTTCATGTGCATTTTTTTTTATCAAAGGCTCATGTGCATTGACGAGTGCAGTTGTTCAAAGGAGGACGATTCTAGAATTTTTGAGAAAACCAGCTTGGCCAGGTTTGGTAAAGTCATTAAAATACAGAATGGACTTCGCCATTGAGTTGCTCTCATTGCGATGATGATAAAAAGTCCCTTGTCTAGTTCTAATACTCAGTAACATGGTACTGAACCTTGTTGAGACATCTAAAGGACTGATAAGGAAAGGGCCATATGTTCGATTCGTCCTCTGGTCTCCAAACTAACTTGGCCAAATGTTCGATCACTCCCATCTATGGGGGAGAAGGGGTGATGGATGAGATCGTCAACATTCTCGGTTGTCAGATACAACCCTTCCCGATCAGATACCTCAGTCTACGGCTCAGAGGGCCATCCCTAAGGCTAACTTTCAGGCAATCATCGAGCAAGTGGCGAGGAAGCTTCCACCATGCCGAGGTGCGCTCATGGCCAGGAGTGGGAGACTTATCTGGATCAAGTCTGTCCTACGATCAGTGCCCATCTACGCTATGATGGCTGAAAATTTACTGGCCTGGGCGCGTAAGGAAATTGATGCCATCTGTCGCCGGTTCTTCTGGTCAGGCTCCGACCGATCGGTTCAGGGAAATGCATGGTAGCTTGGCCGACATGCTGCAGACCAACTCAGTTTGGTGGGCTTGGCATCTCTGACGTCAAGCTGGTAGGATACGCGCTACAGACGCGATGGTTGTGGCTCCAAAAAACTGACCATGATCGAGCATGGAGTCAGCTTGCCATCAAGACATGACCTGAGGTCCAAGCCTTCTTCAAAGCATCCACGTACACCATCATTGGAAATGGGCTGAACACTCTATTCTGGGAGGATCGTTGGTTGCAAGGTGAGTCAGTGTGCGACATAGCACCTTGTCTCTACAGTCTTGTTCCTGGAAGAGTCCGTCGCAGCCAAACAGTCAGCGTCGGCCGACACAACAGGACCTGGGCACGGAGCATGGTAAGCGGCATGTCCACCCAGGCGATCCTGGACTATCTTTATCTATGGCGCTTGGTGGCGAATGTACAGTTGATCGAACAGCCTGATCGAACGGTTTGGCGTTGGACAACCCACTACCACAGCACAGGTTTTTCGTGACGGCCAAAAACCGCCAGGAAAGGGCAATTCTTCTGTCGGCCGGGCAGCTGTCAGGAAACAGCCGACAGGAACAGCTCGACAGGAATAATTGTTTTCTTCTGTCGGCCGGCCATCAGGAAACTATTCTTGACGGCAATTCCTGACGGCTCAAGTCTGACCCGCAAAAAATGGACTCCTGTCATAACAGCCGTCAGGAATAGCTCCCAACAGCAGTCAGGAATAGCTCCCCAACTTTCTCCTAATAATGTTGATAATCAATAATTGTGCACCATATAATGTTTATAAATCCACTAATAAGGAACATCGGACATACAATTTAATACAAATAATCATGACGAGCTTGCAATCCATGACAACTTATAATTTATCATCACAAATTCACAGGTCAACCAAATTGAAATGGCACTTACTGCTTTGTACAGATTTATTGTTCACCAAACTAGGAATTCAAGTTCCGCTATACAAGTCTAGCTCAAGTATAGATCGAATTAATAATTCAAGTTCACTATGTTACAAGTCTAACTCATCTACAGAAATCTTCCGAAAAGGAGGATTTTCACTATCTACATCATACTAACAACACCATAAGAAGCAGAAACTTTTCCAGCAAGGGGCGACCAAGTCAAGTTACCTACAAGGAGTATGGAGTTAGTAACCTGCGAGGAACTTTAGTAGGTTGTAGAAAAACTGGCGAGTTTTTTAAAGGATTTCATTGTCGACATAGCAGAAGTATATCATGAGAAGGTTTCTGACTACTAGATATATAGCGATGAACTTGAAAGTTAAAAAAAAAAGAAAGAAAGCAACATTCTAGTAATGCTCAACATATGGTACTATAGAAATCACTAAGGTACTATTGAAATCACTAACCTGCTCACTTGGCAGTGCAAAATTATTTGCTGCCTGCATATGTTCCTTTGTCAAACAAAATAAAGCCAAAATCAATAAAGATATCTGGCGGGTGGCAGCAGCTATCAGACAATGAAAGACTAGCAGAAACTCAAATGTTTAGCAATAAATCTGATTAATGAATTAAAAACTGAGGCAGTATAATGTAAGAAAAATACTAACACCAATACTAATTTTTAAAAAATGGGAAAAACAACTACATTTAGCACAGCTATTTTGTCCAAATTGATTATCATAAAATTGCAATTGATCTAAATCAAGGAACTATTTAACAAAAGTATGAAATAATTACAAAATCCCAGTAAAGGTTATTTCCTACTTCAGTTTATAAAGGTAAAATCTGAAGCATCGTAGAGAGTAGTATTTGAGGGAGGATTTTTTTTTTTTCTACTACACGAAGGGGGCAACGATACCGTGAGTATAGTGATTAATCAATGACCTAGGATTCCACACGCACCTATTCCAAATCTAAACCAAAACATCAATATCATCAGTTTTAAGCATTTTGTGAACATGGATCCACTACAAGAAAGGAAAGAGACCAGATCCGAGACAGAGAGACAGACACTGAGGTGCGGCGACGAGCCCGTGAGGCCGCGGGGTGGGGCGAAGGCCGAGGAGCCCCTTTGGGGCGGCGATGTTGGCGCCGGAGGGACCCGGGAAGCCCATGGGGACGGGCGGCGCAGGTGGTCTGGGCCATCGAGGAGCCCCTTTGGGGAGTGGCAAAGCTGGCGCGCCCGCAGGCCTTTGGGGGCCGGGCGGCGGGCATCGGGGAGGCCTCAGGGGCGGCGACGGGCGCCGGCGGTGGGGAGACCCACGAGGCGCCGACGAGGGCACATGATTTGGGCGAGGGTCGCGAGGACAAGGGTGGTGGCGGCGCCGAACGAGATAGAGGTGGGCAAGTGCGCTTAGGGTTTGGGAGTGGTGAGTTTTATATGTTTTTCGTGGGCCGTGAGCAAAGGAAGCCGGAAGCCCGCGCACGGAGAAGTCTTGTGGGTTAGAATACGCCGCCGAGAGAATATAGAGTTCCTGATGGTTTTTGAGGGCCTACAGGAATAGGATAAACTCCCGACGGTTAACAAAGAACCGACAGAAACATAAAAAACCAACAGGGAGAAAACCCGAGTCCGGTAGTGACCAGTGGCGACTACACTGCAAAATCAGCTTATCTCATGCTGCACTCCGGTCGTCTCCCGTTCACCGGCCACAAACTAATCTAGAAAACGTGGGCGTCGTTGGAAGTGAAGATCTTCCTTTGGCTTGCGCCACGTCGGCGACATTGGATTGCGGATAGGCGCCGGGCGCACGGTCCGAGACCCGGGACCAATGCTATCTCTGTGATCGGGAGCCGAATCGATTGACCACATCATCGCGACCTGCTCGTACTCAAGGGAGGCATGGTTTCTAGTACTCCAGCGCTAGGCTTCCATCTCGCCACAAAGCGCTACCACCGTGCTTCGTTGGTGGCGGCGTATTCGCTCATCGGCATCCAGGAGACCGCGAGAAAAGGGCTCGACACCCTCTTCGCGCTGGTTTCATATGGCATCTCCGGAAGGAGCACAACTCTAGGTGCCGAGGGAACGTGGCGGCCCTGTTGCTGAAATGTTGCAGCTGATCAAGATTGAGGCTGATCGCTGGATCGAAGCGGGGCCCAAGGTCTAAGGAGTTTGGCGCAGCAAGGCTAGCATTGCGAAGTTTCGTTGGTAGAAAGGTTGTTATTTTCCATCATGTAATCTTTCCTTTTGTGTTCAGCTGGTTTCGGCTTTCTTGTACATACATTCTTTTCTTCTAATACAATGATATGCACACTCGTGCATATTCACGAAAAAAAGGAAAGGGCCATAGATGTCAGTGCTTAAATTTCGCTTAAAACACTTCTATAATTTCTTCAAACAGAAATCATATATATGATTCTGTGCTAACATTATTTCATCTGGTCAGAAAAATCGGTATGACAGGTGGCCGTTGCTATCTATGTGTTTGTCAAGTCACTGTCTTCAAACAGTAACATGATCTTAGGACAAGCAACTCTTATGTTCGTTGGGGTTCTCAAATGCTTACTGAAACCATGAGATTTTAAGAGAATTAGCATGATCAATAACCTTGTGAGGTCTTCTGGCACAGAGAAAAATGGCGAGATTATTCTGACTGGCCGTTAAAGGCAAACATCATCCTGCACCGACGAGGGTAATGAACTGCAAGACGGGAAGCTGTATAATCTATTTGCTGACCATGCACCTCGATATATGACCGTCGCCTTATGTGCCTGGAATTTTCACACACCCGCAAACACGAAAAGACGACTACATTGTTACAAATCTTGCGACGAGGACTAAAACACCCACTCAGTCCCCCAAGTCCCCAAGACCTATGACATCAAGCTCTAAGGCTTGCACATCAAATTTGCCATTAAGAGGCACGTCCAGCGCATACTGCTTGCGCGCCGTCATGTTTCCCCTCAAAGCAGCCCTCACCTTGTCATCCACAATTGTATCGGTATCGTCCTCAGCTACCTCGAAGCCGACCTTTCGGAGCAGCAGCTTCTGAGCCTGTATCGTCGCTTTGGGCGCCCTCAGCTTGGTGGCGATGCGGCCACTCCTCCGCAGCGAAAGTGAACGGAGATGGGCGCCCCTCGCCCGGGCGCAGCCTTGATTTTCCCTTGATGAGTGGCGTCTCTAACGGAATGCGGGCGCCGGTCTCGATTATCTCTTGGATCGATCGCCTGGTAGTGCCTCCACCGGCCGAGCATTAATTCGTTCGAGGACCGTAGCGGCTCCAAAGCCTCCTCGGCCTGCTCGGTGGGTGGACCACGGCGGGCGTAACACCCGCACCTCCCCGGGCGCATGAGCCGGCGCGCCACGGGGGTGTTGGCGAGACCCTCATGGCCGCGTCCACCAGGTCCGCGGGCCGCATTACACCTCCAACCAAGGCGGCGAAAGCAGGTGTTTGTCGCGACCGCAGCAACAACCGAGGGATCCTCACAAGATCGACGCGCGGGCGGGCAAGCCCCAAGCTCGTCAAGCATCGAAGCCCGCCCAAACCGGAGGCTCTGGTGCCCTGCGTGACCCAAGCTGAAGCAGGTCGTGGTCGGTGCATCTAGAAGGCATAGCGATCTTCCCGGACGGCCCGCGACAAGGGCGACGACGATGACGTCGGCCCTTCGGCGGCAATGCCCGTCATGGCGGCGCCACAGAGGTTCATGGCCCGTTGAGGACGGCGACGCGGTGAAGGGTCTTGGTTGCCCTCCGGCGCGACCACGCTTGCACACCCCGCCCGGTGGCCGGAGCCCCAAAGAACGAAAAAACAACGCGGCGGGGAGTGGCACCGAAAGCAGCGATGTGGTCTCATGCCGCACAGCTTGAAGCAAAGGTCCACTAGCTCCGGTGGGACGGAGCGCGATATATCTTGAACAACGCCGTTGGCGGCGACGAAACGACGGTTCGAAGCCATCGGCATCGACATCGGGTAGTGGGGGGCATGACCGGGCTAAGCGCGAATGCGCCTGGATCCTGGCGCAGGCTACGGACCAATGCGATGCCGCGCAGGCACCCGCCGTGTTCGAAGAGACGGTGGTGCAGCTCCCGGGGGCGCCGCTGCGCTGCGACGATGACGCCGCCTTTTCAAGCGGGAACAAGGCGTGCGCCCGGCTCCTCAGCACCCCTACCGCTGAAGGGAAGTGGTCCGGAGAGCCTTGCGGGTGGCGAGGGGAAGTGGTCCGAGAGCCTAGTGGGCGGTGTCCAGGTACAATGGACGAGTGGCGACAGGGTGAGTTTGTCATCACTGGACGCGTGAGGATCCTCCTCCCAACACTGGAACTTGCCCCTCGCCGGATGACCGATGGTCGGGGAAGAAGGGGGAGCATGCGGGGGAGAGGGAGGACGGCAAACGGTTGCGAGCAGACCTCCCCCATGGCTCGCACACGCCCTCTTCATCACCGACGTCCTCAACCGCCCGGGCGGCCGAGGCGGGCGGCGGCGTTGGGGCAGCGATGCAGCTGGCTCCCGATGGCGGTGGCGTGATAGGGAAGCGGAACCGAAGGGGGGGGGGGGCGGCAGCCGGGGGCCGGCGACGCCCGCTCGACTTCACCCTCCTCGAGGTTGTCGGCTGTCGCGGCTTCCCGCCCCTCCCCACCGAATGGACTGCATCCGGCGGCGGCGCGGGGCGACCGCCGACCGCCCGACCGCAGTACGACGCCGGCCAAAGGCGCGGGCCGGACGGGCGGCGCCAGTGAGGCCACCGCGGCTCGGAGGGGCCTCGCACGGCGGAGCTCGGCGGGCGGGGACGACGACGCGCAGCCGCCGAATCCGCCGCTGCAGGGTCGCGTCCGCGGATCAGCTCCCGCCGGGCGACGGGAAGGCGGGGAGCCGGCGATGGTGCTCCACGGCGGGCGAACTCAAGCGCACCGCCGCTCGTGGGACGCAGCGAATGTGGAGGAAGGAGGGGGGGGGAGGTGGGGCTGAAGGGGTGGAGGAGGAGGTGGCGGGTGGGATGGCGGAGCAGGCGAGGGCGCCGGGGCCGGCGGCAGGCGGCGCGCGGCGGCGCTTGCAGAGGGGGCCGTCGGGGACGGAGCCCAACGGTCGGGAGTTGCTGAGTTGCTTGCACAGAGGAGCTGTTCAAGGAGCAATATTTTATTGGGTAAATCAATAAAAGAATGGATTGAGGTATGCAAGTATCCTGGTTTCTGTCACGATAAGAATGATTATGTGCCTGGAATATGCTAAAGAAACTTGATTGGAGCTTGAGGACGCGGTTCCACGAGAGCGTCCTCATCTCGCACCTCGCCCCGGATTTCTGCTTCATTTGCACGTATGCCTCCTGCTCATGAAGATGCTGATGGCCGGTGTCAGATGCAAACTGTTCAGAGCCGCTTAAAAGGAACTCAAGGGCATTCCAGGGGACGAGGAACACTGCCATTAGGCGAAAAAGAGCTTACGAATAACATAATTCGTAGCACAAAGGATAGAGCTCATAAGTTTGGTTCTTGATGCTTGGGCAATCGCCGAGGAGCTCATAAGTTTACAAGATGAGGGAGGTGTGGAAGGACATCCAGGTTGTGGGTTGAGATCCTCTGGTTATCTGCAGTAGTAGGTGCAGAGGGTACTTGCACGCGAGTATGGGAAATGGCGGGGAATTCCTCTCGTGTGTTTGGCTCCTCCTCTGTTACATGGGGATGGAGACTTTAGCAAATAGATTGCGAAGGAAAGATCTGCCAGAGGAAGGAGACACCGTCGGAGCTGACGCAGGAAGGAGACAAGGAAACCCCGCCCACAGTTGTCCCTCCAACTACGGATTCAACAATGACGAGAATGTTTGAACCACAACAGTGCACTTGGTTAATGACACGTTGCTGCAAGACTTCCCTAGAAATAAATTTTTGTAGGTATTTATTGGGCATTGATGTGCTACACGCAAATAACAGAAAAAATATCAGAGTTGGCATAGACATAAAGTTGATATCGACACAAGAGGACATTGTCTAATTATTTCAGATCAAGCATGAGAATCATATTTACTTTATTGCACCTTACATTCACATAAAAGTTGAGTCACACCAAGGCACCAAGCCTCGCCCATATATAGTGTGCTTTTACCTTTTATCTTCCAATCTTGCTCATAATGTCTTGCATACATTACATCTCAGACAACTTGTGCACACATTCAGGTATGCGAGGTCAAAGCGAGCGACACCAAGTAATGGCCCAAACTTCTGGATCTGGAACATTGCTTAATCCTTATCCACCAAGTGTGGTATCTCATCAACTAGTTAACATACTAATTGGATGAGACCCTCTAATATTGTATAGCATTATGTCTGCTGCTTCTGTTACCTGTGACTGTGAGGCTGATCTTGAGCCGACAACTCAAACATGCTCATATGTTTCCTCTTGCAACTCTGACCTCTGCATCTTCTCGGCCACTGTCTCCATCCCCATGTAAAACAGGAGGAGCCAGATGTAGGAGAGGAACTCCCCTCCCTTACCCAAGCTCTTGGCATGCAAGTACCCTCTGCATCTCCCAGCGGAGAAGCAGAGCATTTCCACCCACACACCCTGCACAACCCTCCATATCTTCTCCTGGTCCCTTTGAAAACCAGTGATGAGCTCGTTGGCAATCGCCCAAGCGTCATGAACCATTCCTGAACCCTGATCTGTAGCCATTATCTTATGGATTATATTTTGGGCAAATTTTTTCTCCCCTCGGGGCGCCGGCGCATTGTTCAATGGAACACCCTTTAGTTCCTTGTACATGGCTTTGAATAGGCTGCGTCTGGCACCAGTCATGAGCATCTCAGGATTGACAAACAGCAGGTACACCATGTAGTTGGATATCTCCTTGCTGCGATGGGCAGCTTCATAAGCAGCTTTGTGAGCACGAGACGGGTCCATGTGAAGGAAGCAGAAATCGGTGGCGAGATGCCAGAGGAGGATGCTCTCGTCGAAAGGGCGACGCAGGCCCCAATCGAGCTTACAGTTGCACCCCTCCTGCTTGAGAGTCCATTGGCCCCGGTTGTCGTTGAATGCCCTGTAGGTGGCCATGTCCTTTATATGATGCTGCGTCCACGCTTGGGCGATGTACCTGTGGACAAGCTTGGTGATCTCGCATGATGACTTGGATGGCTTCATACACCAGAGCTGGTCAATGTAATCCTTGCATACTAGCAATGTCGCAAGCCTCCTGAGGTTCCTGTGTTTCTTGTTGCGAACTAAGTACCCCATTAGGTTGTACTGTGCAACTTCATCTGGCCATCTCCATTCAGCTATTCCAATTATTTTGGCAATAATTTTAATCACAGATGGTAAAAGGTCAAGATAGAGCAAGGTACGTGTGATGATGACATCGGTGTGGTCATAACCTTGTCTATGGCTCATTCTGAATCCCAACTGGACGTTTACTACCGAGGCTATTGTTGCTGCAGACCGCAGGAAGGTAGCCCAGCTAAGGGACTTGGTGGTGCCATCTCGGATCCATAGCATACTAGGAAACAGCAGTGTTTTCTTGGTATAGAGTCTATCAAATGTCATAGAGAGGAAATGCCGTACCAAGACATGCACTTTATCTGGCTTGCCGTGCACCATGATCTTCAGGCAGCTGAGGCGATCCGAATATGGAGTTGAAAGGTCTACGAAAAGATCATAGGGCTTCCACTTTTTGCCTTCATCATCGCCTTGGTTCGTGCCCGATTGTTGACCTTTGTGGTCTTGCTGAAAATTCTCCGTTGCAGCTCGTATATATTCGTCAAGCGAGCTAACATTAGAATTTTCTTCTGAACCAGCAGAAGAGTCGACGAGGCTATTGATGCTAACCCTCTTCAGGTCCCAAGGCTTCAATATGCATTTGAGAATCCCAGCAATGAACAACAGGACTCCTGTTGCCAAGACTCTCTTATCCTCTGGACATGAGTTGTGAAACACATATACTGCAACGGCAACCTGTTAATTACATACATATCACGGTTGGAAAGGTAACTGAAACCATAGCAGGGGAAATGTCAAAAGAGTAGAACTGCAAGTGCTGAAGTGAATGGCACTAACATATATGCAGGTTACCTGAGACACCGCTGTTAGGACATGCCGCCTCCATAGCTCGTTGTCTTCAATGTTATAGGCAGTAATGCTGTTCTGCCCGCCAAGGTGTATCAAGAGGATAGGCGCCCACAACACCTGGATCCTGGCGCTGCTCTGATGCGTGGACACCCATTCCTGTGTCTTCTGCCGGTTGAAGAGGGTGGCCAGTCCGTAGATCGCAACAGCATCGCTACTGAGGTAGGCCAGCCAGATTAAGAATCTCAACCAAGATGGGATGCAACTCTTGCGCAACATGGCGGCCAAGGATAGGAAACACTGGAGGAAGAGGCTTGTCAGGACAAGAATGCGCAGCTGCCACTCCTGCCACCATTGTACAGCCTCCCAGAAACCCATTTTGAAAGGCGAACGCCCGTTGGCTCAAGTCTCAACAGCTAGCAAGTCTCTTCGTTCAGTGGAAGAAGAGAGTAATAAAGCAAGCTCTGTGCTGTCACTTATGAGTTTGAAAGATGATTCTGTTAGTTTCTTCCAATAACCTCAGCAGTGACGCATTTTTTGGGGAAAAAAAGTATTTTTTCTTTCCAAATGGCGCGTATATGTGGTCCAAATCTATAAAACTTATGTTTGCAACCCCCACAAGCTAATTCTCTTGACATGCAAGCACGCCACCTCACCATCCCACTAACACCCCATTAGCATGCCACCTCAACAGCCCACTAACCCTTCCTTGCGCCACGTCACCAACATGCCCCACATATGTATGGGCATAAAAAGGTTATAACTCATGAACCAAAAAAATAAATCAAATTCTGATTACACCATTAAATTCATTTTAATAAATCCTTTAAAACAAGATCTCACATGTATATATTTTGATAAAATTATAAGTGGGACCTATTGGTATAGAGAAAAAAAAAAAAAAAAAAAAAAGGAAAAAAAAAAAAAAAAAAATAGAATAGGAGGGTGATAATAATATTGTAACTCATAGAATTCTCCTTCATACCCCCGTGTAACGCTGGGAATCCACTAAGTCCTTCTAAAACAAAAATCAGGAAAGGACCAAGCAAGTTGTACGGAATGTGCTATATGTTGGTTGCATTATTATTTTCCATACTATAATAAGCCAGATTAGTTCTATTAGTTTAAGGAGATCAAATCTATGTGATACATACATATGCCAACGAACGGAGGAGCTTACTATGCAGGGCGAGACGCCAGACAAAGTCTACGCCAACAAAAGGAGGAGCCTCCTATGCAGGGAGGGGGAGACGCCAAAGTCTATTGGGATCACTCCTGGATTAAGTGGCCAACAACGTACTTGCCTCCTTAAAGGAAAAGGAGGCCTGGGTATTTTGGATCTTGAAAGATTTGCACGAGCACTAATAAGGTTGTGATGCCTATGGTTCCAGTGAAAACACACAGGGACAGATCATGCACCAATCTTGAGGTTCCTTGCGACAAGCAGGATGGCGACCTGTTCAACGCGTCAACAATAGTGACGATAAGGGACAGAACACTCACCAGTTTCTGTAGAAACTCATAGATCCTTGAGATTGCTCCGAGAAGCATATCACATTCAATTTGAGGGCACTTTCAGTAAGCTTAGAATTGCGCCAATCTAGAAAGCCAAGACTGAGCCCAAGTACACTTTTTTTTCTGTTGGACATTACTGCATAAAAGATCCTCACTGATAATTTAAACAAACACAATTGGCAAAATGATCCGATAGGTTTGTTATGTGGGGTACGTAGGACCAGAGACTCCAACACATACCTATTGATAAAGGATTGGACTACTCGACACGGACTAAGCAACGACTACAAGGAATTAAAGAATCAGCTAGTCACTACGCTGCATACTCGTACTAGGGAATGTTGCAGACCGACCTTTGTTGTTGGGCTGGAATGGAAACTGACGTATGCAGGACTGTATGGCTGTTGGTGGATATTCATAATTCATATTCAAATCCACACCCATATTAAATGGGGAGGGTATGGGTAAAAAATTAATTATCCATTAGAAATGGGGAGGATAGGGTATGTGGATTCAATTATTTATCCATTAGATATACATAGTATCTAGTACATAATTAATTATCCATTGGATATGGGTGGAAATGGAGTGGGTAAGGATTGGATAATATATAATTGGATTTGGACATGAACAAGAGTGGGTATGTCCATACCCTCAGTGGCAGGCCTAGAGGACTAGTGATATCTTTCACTCTTTCAACAACGAAAGCCTTGAGGACATAAGCGATGTGTTATAGGGACGTCTCTGGATCTTGCTTCTAGAGTGCGTGCGGGAACATCCAATCAAGTGTCTAACATTAGGTGCTCCACTTGTTCGTGAGGAAGAAAGACTGCCTTCTTCCGCTTGTACAGAAATCTTAACCGTGGCGGGTGAAAATGATCTTTGCGTGGTGATCAAATGAGCCCGTCACAAAGTGGCATGGTCCCGGTAAATTGTGGCATCACCGTGGAGGCGGCTTTATGCGCCCGCCATGGTTGATACTATTAACCATGGCGGGCGGGTTTATATTGCCTGCCTCGGAGTATATTTTTGTTTTTAAAAATATAGGAACTTCCACATTTCATGTAGGAACCGTGGCTTCACTCTTGATAAGTTGTACATTCAATCGGACCGCCGCTCCATACCTGCAAACTATAAACAAGAGCATCATCTAAGAAATAGGAAAAAGAGAGAGAGATAAACATGAATAATCTAGCTTAGATCTAGAGGCCATGCAAAGAGAGGACAAAGAGGGAGGAGGGAAGGATGGGAGAGTCTTATTTACCTTGTGTGGTGTCCTCCTCCACAAATTAAGTGCCTACATACAAGAGCATCTAAGAATTAGAGAAAACAAAGAAATGAACATGTATCTAGAGCTTAGAACTAGATGTAGAGATCTAGAGGGCCAAAGAGGAGGAAGGGAAGGATGGGAGTGTCTTATTTACCTTGGGTGGTGTCCTCCTCCACAAATAAGTGCCTATGTACAAGAGCATCTAAGAATTAGAGAAAACAAAGAAATGGACATGAATCTAGAGCTTAGACCTAGATCTAGAGATCTAGATGGACAAAGAGAGGAAAAGAGGAGGAAGGGAAGGATGAGAGTGTCTTATTTACCTTTTGTGGTGTCCTCCTCCCCCAAATCAAGTGCCTAAACTTGAATTTAAATATTTGCGCGATTTTTAGGGAAAAACTTCCCCCTATGATTTGGAAGAGGAAGAGGCAAGGAGGAAGAATGGTTGTTGGCTGGCTACATTTATAGGTACTGGGATTAACCGTGACGGGCGCCGTAACATGCCCGCCATAATGGCAGCGCCCGCCACGGTTAACCTATTTACCGTGGCAGGCTCACGTTACATGCAGTACTACAAAATTGATTTTGCATGACACTTGGATTTCATTAACCATGACGGTGTTTTAAAAAACTCCCACGGTTAATACCCCGATATATAACCATGGCAGTTTCTAAATTAACCGTGGTAGTTTTTTAAACCGTCATGGAAAATCGATTAACCGTAGTGGTTATTAAAAAAAAAAACCACTACGGTAAATCAAGCGTAGAACCCCAGCCGAATAAGACCATATCAGCCCACTGTACCTTCTAGCGTATAAAAGAAACACAACCTCTAACCCAAACCGCAACCCACCCCTCACTCGGCAGCCGCATGCACACACCCTCACTCAGCCCTATCCCTCTGCCTTCCTCTCCCGACTGCTCCTCTCCTTGATGCTGCCCCGTCCCCCTTCCCCGGCTGCGGCGGTGCCCTCCCTTCCCCTCCCCGGTGGTGGCGAGGGAAAGTCTCCTACTAGTGGCGGTGGGGGCGGGAGCCGGGCGGCCCCTACAACGAGCGTGGCCTCCCTCCCTGCCTACTCGGGACCCGGCGGCCCTCCTCTCACGTCGGCGGCCCAGCGGTGGCCCTCCCTCCCTCCACTCGACGACACGAGCGTGGAGGCTGGTGGACGAGGGCGGCGGCGGGACCCAGCAGCGGGATGAAACCCTAGCGGCCAAACCCTAGGCTGCGAGCCCAAATCTTGGCCCATTTGGGCTGAATGTGGTCTTTTTCTTTTGTTTTTTGTTTTTTCCTCATTAAATGTGGCGGTTTTTAGTGTATCAGAAAACCGCCATGGTTAATCAATCGATTAACCATAACCTTCCCTTCGTGGTGGTTTCAAAACCGCAAGCGGTAAATAAAAAAACCGCAACGGTTAATTATATGTATATAGTAGTAGGTTGCGCCATGGTTAATGGGCATTAACCATGGCGGGTGCCCTATAGTGCCCGCCACGGTTAACCTATTTACCGTGGCGGGCACCCAGATGGCCGGCTGGCCTGGCCAGCCAGCCAACTACCATGGCAGGCAAAGTGTATGCCCACCACGGGCACATTCTAGGAGGTGTCACATAAAAGCCAATTACCATGGCGGGCAAAGTGTATGCCCACCACCCGCTAGCAACTACAGTATAGATAACTTCACTACCTTGAATCTTCTTCCTATTATCCAAGCAACAAACAATAGATATCCACTACTATAGGAATTTTACTTTCGCTTACGTTGAATCTTCTTGTTACTATCTAGGCAGCAAACAATAGACATCCACTACTATAGGAATTTTAACCGAGGTGAGCATTTGCCCGCCTTGGTAAATTAAATAGAAAAAAGAACCATGGACAAGTAGCGAGCCCATGTGTGAGCGATTAGATCCCATCCATGAAAATAGAACTAGATGATTAAAAAAGTTTTTATTAGGTAGAAACCAACAAACGGGATAGAGCGTATAACTTACAGGTGTGCAGAATTTAGAGAAATAAGCACCCAAAAACCAATGCAGCACCACAAATAAGACTGGAGTACAATTATTGTGCAGCAAAGGCAAGTGCGATATCTCTTCAACATGTTAACACAATAATACTATGAGACTCCCCTTCTTTTGTACAACCTTATTTCCGCTGCTGCTGTCACCTGTGACTGAGGCCGATCTTGAGTCGACCACTGAACCAACCCTCTCCGTTTCTTCTTGCAACTTCGACCTCTGCATCTTCTCAGCCATTGTCTCCATCCCCGTGTAGAACAGGAGGAGCCAAATATATGTTATACTCCCTCCATTACGAAATGTAAGGCGTACTGCAGTTTTGGGTTTTTGATTTTTTGTTAGGCGTCTCATTCCTATCGAGGTGGAGGAGGTAGAGAGTTGTGTGGCATTTAATAGTATGCATGAACCCGAAGCGTTTGCCAGCAAGGTGTTTGTTAAAATAGAGCTGTGTGTAGTAGCAACTTTGCATGCAGCCATGCAAAATGAGGCGCATTAACCCACAACTCACTCTTTCTTCCTCGTTGTCTGTATTTCCTTGGTATTTGAGATATTGGCCTAGACGCCTTACAAAAAATGATAGAGGGAGACTAGGTCCATGCTATGTTTAATTATATCGAATAATTCCAGGACCCGAATTTAATTAAGTACGGTTTTCTATCGTACTGACCCTTTAATGCTTGTGCACTTTGGCTTGTGGCCTGACGTGTGAGTGCTGGCTATTATTAGCCACTTCGATGAATGGTGGAGTGAGAGTTACTAGTGCATTGGATGACTTCGTCTTGTGGCCGTGTCTTCCTGGCTTGACGGCATGCAACAATGACTCTTGGTCTTATGGCTCCCGAGTACTCCTACCTATTTATACACAAGTGTTAAAAGGAAAATCTACCGAAAAAATCCAGTAGCTTTTCAATCATTCCCGTCCCGACGTCGACGAGCATCGGCCTCGGGAGAGTAGACCTCCGGAACGGCGAGCATTGGCCTCGGGAGAGTAGACCTCGAACAGGCGCCCGGCTTCGTGTCCACCTGCTCGGGTGGAGGCCGGACGTAGTGTTTTGGGGAGTGTCCGACGGGGGACACGACTACGCGTTCGTGGTGCTTCTTCCCGGTGGCAGCAGCAACACGGTGATCTTCTTCCTGGCGCTTGCACTGCATCGAGCAGGACCACGACATCAACAGCCAATATGACTGATACCGGATCATCATCATCTGTTGAGTATGATGTTCTTGCCGTTCTATCAAATTCCATAATAGCTATGTTGCTTTTTATAGTACACGTGATTTTTGCTATGGTCATATCTCGGGAAGTCTTGCCATGCATAGAATTATTGCTGTTAGCATACAGTAGAGTCTCTTG
This sequence comes from Hyparrhenia diplandra, assembly GCA_015847255.1. NCBI lineage: Eukaryota > Viridiplantae > Streptophyta > Magnoliopsida > Poales > Poaceae > Hyparrhenia > Hyparrhenia diplandra. The sequence goes on from JADLZK010008693.1 coordinate 412,984, forward strand.
GTTGATTATCTTGTTCGGTTCATATATGCTCTTACTCTTTGTCACCCTGTTAAAGATGATCCTTAATTTCTGGTTTAATTTGTCACTGAAATTGCCTAAATTTCTAACAATATAGGAGAGAAACTCACCTCCCTTGCCCAAGCTCTTGGTGTGCAGGTACCCTCTGCAACTCCCGGCAGACAAGCAGAGCATCTCCACCCACACACCCTGCACCACCCTCCATATCTTTTCCGCGTCCGATTGGAAGCCAGTGAGGAGCTCATTGGTGATGGCCCAAGCGTCATGAATCATGTGGTCCATGTCTGAACCCTCTTTACCCAGTAACCTATATATGGATCATGTTCTGGGCAAGTTCTTTCTTCGCCAGGGGCACCGGCTCCTCGTCATACAATGGAATGTCCTTGAGTTGCTTGTACATGGCTCTGAATAGGCTACGTCTGGCACCGGTCATGAACATCTCTGGGTTGACGAATAGCAGGTACACCATGTAGTTGGATATCTCCTTACTGCGACAGGCGGCTTCATAAGCAGCTTCATGACCACGAGACGGGTCCATGTGAAGGAAGCAGAAGTCTAGTCACCGCGTTCCCGGGTCGACCGGGTCAAGGAACGGGAACCAGGATCGTGGTACGCCGTTTTTCAATACTATTTGGAACGACGAGTATATAGCTTCAGCATGTCTCAAATTAACATGGATCGTGATCCAAGTTAGTTCGGGACGATGTTCCCGGAACGAGGGACGCGTCCCAAATATTTGCACTTATTAGGCTTCTACTTATCCTGACAAAAACTAAATAAAGCCACCTACTTTTGAGTTCTCCAGCAAATGCGTTCTGAATGGGAATCAAATTTCAGGTTGCCTTCTTGTGCTGATGTGAAGTTCAGAGTGTTAGCACTGTAATATTTCTATGCACGAATGTTATTGTGCAGAAATTTGTAGAAAAATGACATCTCGTAAAGTATGGCAAGGCACAGCCTAAGAAAGATACAGGAAACAAGCACGGATTCTGGTTCTGGCGCCACTCCGCACTGTGACATTTCACCGAGAACATGCTCTACATTCTTGAGCGAACCAATCCTGACATACCCTTTGAGCAGCGCGTTGTAGGCACGCGTCCGTGGCTTTATCTCCCCAGCAAAGAAGAACTCGAGGAACAGCGCCTCCGCCTTGGCGACGCGCCCGCAGAGCCAGCGCGGTGACCGCGTTGGACCGCTGGCGTGAGCCCGATTGCTTGCGCGGAGGCGAGGAGCTCGAGCGCGGCGTTTGGGGGCGCCACCTGCACGAAGGCAGAGATGAGGTCCGAGAAGAGCGGTGCGTCGGGCTCGAGCCACTTGGCCTTCCGTTCCTGGTGCGGCGATGCGGCCGAGTTCCCGCGGTGGCGCGGTTGAGATCCCGTGGCAGGGCGGGCGACCGGGCGGGTCGTGTTCCGCCTGCGTTCCGTGAGCTGTCCTAGCGCGTTCCGTTCCGCGTTTTGGGATGGCGTTCCCGTGAACGAGGATCGCCGCATCGACCCGCGTTCCCGGTGACTAGGAGCAGAAGTCTGTGGCAAGATGCCAAAGGAGGACGCTCTCACCAAACGTTCTCTCCAGGCTCCAAGCGAGGCTGTCTCCGCACCCTTCCTGATTGAGAGTCCAAAGGCCGCGGTTGTCATTGAACGCCCTGTAGGTGGCCATGTCCTTTATGTGATGCTGCGTCCACGCTTGGGCGATGTACTCGTGGACAAGCTTGGTGATCTCGCGGGACAACTTGGATGGCTTCATACACCAGAGCTGGTCAATGTAGTCCTTGCAAACTAGCAATGTCGCAAGCTTCCTGAGGTTCCTATGCTTCCTGTTGCGAGCCAAGTACCACATGAGGTTGTACTGGGTCACTTGGTTTGTCCACCTTGCTTAACCAAGTCGGTCAATTTTACGTATAGTGTTTCTATTCATGAAAGGTGGTAAAAGGTAATCCAGTGCAAGTGCAAACCAAAGCAAGAGAATTGTGATCTTAAAATCAATGTGGTGATAACTTTCTCTATGGCTCAATCCAAATTCTATCTGGACGGTTATATGGAGCCTACAGTTATCAAAAACTTCAGGAAGGAGACCCAGACAAGCCACTTGTTGGTGCCATCCCGGAAGAGTAGCATGTAAAAATGTTGTAATTTCTTGGTGTAGAGTATATCAAATGTCATAGAGAGTCCATACCATACCAAACCATGTGCTTTGTCTGGATTATTCACCATGGCCTTCAGGCAGCTAAGGTGATCCGAATACGAAGGTAAAAGGTCTACAAAAAGATCGCAGGGCTTCCACAATCTCTCTTCATACATTTCATGCTCATCATTGCGTTGGCCATTGGCTGATTGTTCACCCTCCTCCCGAAAATTCTCCGTTGCAGCTCGTATATATATTCGTCAAGTGAGCTAACATTATGATTTTCTTCTGAACCAGCAGAAGAATTGACCAAGTTATTGATGCTTGCCCTTTTCAACTCCCATGGCTTTAGTACACATTTGAGAATCCCAACGACGAACAACAGAATTCCTGCTGTCAAGATTCTGCTATCTTTAGGACACGAGTTACGAAACACGTATGCTGCTACAGCGACCTCTTAATTACATCCATCTGATCTCAGGTGAGAAAGGCAACAAAAAGTATAGAACATAAAGTGAAGCGAACCGCACCAACATATATGAAGGTTACTTGAGACACTGCTGTTAGGACATGCCGCCTCCATAGTTCGTTGTCTTCGATATTATAAGCAGTTATGCTGTCCTGCCCACCAAGGTGTATCAAGAGGATAGACGCCCACAACGCCTGCAGCCTGGCACTGTTCTCATGTGTGGACACCCATTCTTGCGTTCTCTGCCGGTTGAAGAGGGTGGCCAATGCATATATTGCTATTGCATCGCTGCCGAGGTAGGCCAGCCATATTAAGAACCTCAAGAAAGACGGGATACACCGCTTGCGCAAGATGCCGGTAAAGAAGAGGAAAAACTGGAGGAAGAGGGTTGTCAAGACAAGAACGCGGAGCTGCCACTCCTCCCACCATTTCACCGCCTCCCAGAAACCCATTCCGGAGCGTCCCTTGTCTAAAGTTTAACAGTTGTTTATAGCTAGCCAGCCCAATGGACCATCCACGTGCACGATATTTCTGTTCAGCGGAGAAGAGAGTTCTAAGATTTGCCCTGTCACTTTTTATGTTGAAAGATGATTCGATTGCTTTCTTCCAATAGTTTCACATACGCGTTTTTAGGAGAGAACAAATTAGTTTTCTTTTCAAACTACCACGTCATGCCCATTTCAAGCGTAGTTATTTCACTTGATTATTACCGGGGCAACAAAACACCGGGAAAGGCCGAAATTGTGAAGTTGCGCAGAATGTGTGTTTTAGGTATGTATGCAAAGATCAGAACAATGACATCCATTCATCAAAAAATACACACACACACCCTACCACGCTGGCACACACCACAACCATATACAAACACCAAGAACAGTGTGAGCCAAACGCCAATCACCCGTTATAAAAGATTAAACAAAAAGTTAACATTGTTTAGACAGATTCTTGTCTGTACTGGACGTACAGCTTCTGCCAATTTTCACGGATGTTTCAGAGCATACAATTTATACCGTGTTCACATTTCGATGGAAACAACGGCGTTACAGGCCACAGAGTTTTTTTTTTTGTTTTTTGTTTTGTTGACAAGAATACAGGCCACAGAGTTGGATTGCATGAGTTCTTCCTATAGCACATTTGCACTGTCCTCCCTGCTAGGAACTGATCCTGGACACTGTTGTAAATGATAACATTATTTGATTTCTAAAGTCTGTATATGACAACAAAACTGAAGACAATACAAATATTTTTTTATCAGAAGATAACAAGTTTAACAAAAAAAAAAGCGTTTGTCTCAAATTCTAGCCTCTTACTTAGTAATAGTAATAGAGTGAGCTCACATTAGACGATGCTCATCATCATGTCCATTGTCCTGTACCGTATTATATATACCGTATTACCGGAAGTTTTAAAACATTTTCTGAATTGGGTTCGTATTGTAGAACTCGCTCGATTTGTATGGTTCTCGCACACACAACAATAAACATTGTTTCACACGGCAGCCAGCTAGCTGGAACCGCGTTGCATTAGTTGGACCCGTTCTTACAACAAGCATGTTGTACTTTCTATACAATTTCATAAGAATCAGTTCAGTTGGAATTTTGCACTCTATCTATAGCTATATGCATTGATCAATGCAGATGCTGGAATATTGATATATTCCCTCTTCAAAAAATCAGTTCCGTTCTTGGAATTTTGGACTCTTTCCGTCCTTGTAACATAATGGTCTAAGTTATATTAGCTAGGATGCTTGACCTACGTATCCTAACAGCTACAATTAGATTAGCGAGGGTTGTATATCTAGTGCAAACCAACCACTCCGTGCAAATCATGTAAACTTCTAATATGAGTCATAAGATGCAGATCCAAGGGTCACGAGGTGACCACTAGGGAGGTGAAAAGGGGATTTGCAAAAGTGTGATTAGGAGCGGGCAATTAAGTGTAAATTATCTAATCCTCTCGTGTCCCTTAGATCAGCATCTTATGACCCAGATTAAAAGTTTGCATGGTTTGCACGGAGGGGTTACTTTGCACCCGATACGTTGCCGTCTAATTATATGCATCATACATGCACATGCTAACACTCCCCCTCAGGTCTCGGTTGGAAGGAACTAAGCATGAGTTGGCGGAGTGAAACATTTTTTTTCCGAGACCACGCCCACCTAGGTTGGCGTGTTTTTCATTAAGAAGATAGTGTTGACAACACAAATACAACGTACCTCCCGGTAACACTGATTACCAGAGAGGTTGAGGGGACGGTAACCGGCGGTTACCGAAGCCCAACTAACAACAACTCGCATGTGATTGTGATTATAAATAACAATTACAACTAAAAAGACGGACATGGAAGGAAAAAAAACCAGCTCACTCCGACGTAGCGGTGATGACACATTGACACTCCCCTTGTCTATTTTAGTGGAGCAACAGGACGGGAGCTTGGACATCTCTATTCCGTCCCATCCCTGAGAACGACATGGATCTCACCAAAGGCCTGGAGTTCTGGCAAGAAAACCAGCTGCGCATCCTCGTCCTCGCGAGTCTCGCAAACCAGTGGTTCCTCTACGTCTTCGCTCGATCTCGTCAGCATAGAATTCCAGGTTTGCTGAGGCTCTTCATCTGGCTGGCCTACGTGGGCAGCGACGCGGTGGCCATCTATGCCCTTGCCACCCTCTTCAACTCCCGCAGGCACGACCGCAGCAGCAGCCGCCCCGTCGCGCAGTTGATGTGGGCACCAATCCTGTTGGTGCACCTCGGTGGACAGGACAGCATAACTGCCTATAACATTGAGGACAACGAGCTATGGAGACGGCATGTCCTAACAGCGGCATCTCAGGTGAGTGATTGCGTGGTGCCTCTCTAGCATGTGACTAATTTCACTAAACTGTTTTTCATTGAGTCACCTTTTAGGAAAAACTGGAGGGGATCAAGGCCCCTGCAGAAATTAAATTGACAAAAGAAAACAAAAGTTACAACAAAGCAGAGTGGGGAAGACGAGAGTAGTAGAGTAAACAAAAGTAGTGTAGGGTAAAAGTACAAAAGGCAGATTCAAGAGACAAAAAAGGATACAAAGAAAATAGGAAAAAAGTAGGCAATCTAAACCAGATTCTGAGTCAATTGATCAGAAGATGAAGAGCTTGATCTTATTGTGAAGGATAGCAGGATCAGCTCCTTGAAGATAATCCTCTGCAATGCTGTAGCCATTGAAAATCACTTAATTTCTTTCCATCCAAATCACCAAGCACATTGGGATGATTGCCAGCATGAAGAAATCTGAACTAAACTGAATCTTGAGCAGGTTTGTGACCTCAGTGAAGTTAGGGGGATATTAATGTAGATAATCACCCTACACTACTGAACAAAAAGGGCATTGTAGGAAAAGGTGATGAGAGGTGTCCTACTGGTTTAGATTGTTGAGTTCACATATAAGATTCCAAATGCATATTTTCCCTCTTAGTACATTCCTAGTGCTCAGCCGGTCCTTAATAGTAGCTAAAAGAAATATTACGTTTGGGTTGGCATTGAAAGCAGGGTCAACTTTAGAGTGGCCAATTAGCTGTAAGCTTTTGAACAGGAAAATAGTGGAGCCCCAGTTGTAAGTCCAAATGCCACCAGACTCAGTGAGGGGAAATTTCACTTAGTATTTGTTGAAGGGTTTGTAGTTGGGTGAAGCCGTGAAGGTTACTTGAGAGAGCGGTAGTTGGAACGATTATGAATGACCATCTAGGCTTAGGCTGCAAACTCCTTATACAAAGATGAGCTTATTTTTGGCTAAAGAGAATACCACTAGGAAGCCTTTTTTTTCGAAAATGTGCATTGACACGTACTGCATTAAGAGAAGTAGGAAGTTACATAGGATTCACAAGTATTCTGCAGATTACAGACGAATCTCACAGGCACAAACAAAGAGCAAGAAATGAGGGGGGAGGCAGGGTGGTGGGTAGGGCGGACCCTTCACCTTACAACTCCAAGTTGAACAACCTAAAACATGAGGGTTGGGGAACCCTCCACCGAACAACCCCAAGAGCTGAGCCTATTACAATAAAAAAATCTCAACACCTTGGTAGTTAGCAGCGATCGAGCCATAGACGATAATAGAGGGAACTCCGGATGGCAAAGCATCTATCCAAACCAACCTCGGCAGCAAAGAATGTACATGATAGAAGCAGACCTTGGTGGCAAAGCATCCACAGAAATCCACCTCGGCGGCAAAGCATCCGCCAGAAAAATCTCCTACGAGTCACTAAGGCCTAGCACTTAGGACTACGGTGAGGAGGACTTACAGATAAAACGGGAGCAAAGCATCCGCCCAAGTAATGAAGAACACCTCGGTGGCAAAGCATCCGCCACAAACAACCACGACTTCAGCCGCCACATCCACTAGCTAGACAAACACAAGTGCGGAGAAACATGAAGCACAAATAGGTGCAAAGAACAGGACCATACCGACCCACGGAGGAGAAGCAACGGGGCGTAGAGATTCTTTAGCAATGCCTTCAAGAAGGGGGTGACGCCGAGGGCGCCATCGCTGCTTGCCTTAGGTTTCTAATGTAGGGACTTCGCCCATAATCCGTGCCAGTGATAGGGACATGAGAGTCGAAGATGACACCTTCAAAAAAGGTGTCGCCATCGTATGCCGACCATGTCGAGCCGAAGCCGCCCGAGCTCTATGCAACTTCGCCCATAACGGTGCCAGTGATAGGGACATGAGAGTCGAAGATGACACCTTCAAAAAAGGTGTCGCCATCGTATGCCCGGCCATGTCGGGTTGAGCTTTCGCCCGAGCTCTATGCAACTTTCGCCCATAATCCGGTGCGCTGATAGGGACATGAGTCGAAGATGACACCTTCAAAAAGGTGTCGCCATCGTATGCCCGACCATGTCGGGCTGAGCTTTCGCCCGGAGCTCTATGCATCCAAGTCACTTGTGACGAGCGAGACATCGCCATGCACGACACCACGACATCGATGACATATTGCCAGAACAGCCGTCACACCACCGCGGTGCAAGACGGCATCCCATGTGGCCACGCCACCCAAACTGCCGCACGGTAGCCACCTCAAGCCGTCGGCGCCACTCGAGTGTGGAGCACACATTCGCGCCACCTGCCGTCAAGCAAGATGGTAGAGCACCCAGCCCGGCTAGGCATAGGGGCTGCCGGAGAAGAGCTCGCTGGCAGTAGCCTGGCTACTAGCGGAGCAACACCTCCATAGGTGCAGGAGGGTGCGGGAGGGGGGGCATAGATCCGGCACCGGGAAGAGTAGATCGAAGTAGATCTTGGCCAAATCTTGCTGAAGCTCCTCCGCCTTGGCCCACATGGGGCACGCGTCTGGTGCCCCGCCGTGGCATAGTACCACAGCATACACGTACTGCACCTCCCGGTGCCTAGAAGACCCGCAAGGTCCTGATAGGAACCACCAGCGCGCTCTAGTAGAGAGCAGGAAGGCATGACGGCGCTGTCCTGCCGGCCATCGAGCATCCAGCTAGGGAGCCAGCAAGCCAACTGGCCGCCTGCTGCACCCGACCGCCAGGCACTAGATCCGCTGCGTGGACGACTGGATCCAGTCGAAAGAGGCTGGATCCACGCCTCCCGGCCGGTGCCGCCCCGGCCGACCACGGAGGAGGAGCGAGGCACCCGAGGTGGCTTTTGGGGCTCCGTGGTGGGCTACCACCGGCGCTAGTATAGCAAGGAAGCGGCGGCGGCCGGGATAGAAACCGAGAGGGGGTAGGGGGCGGGGATGGTGGCGGTGGCGGGGAGTCGCCCCTGTGTCGCCTGCACGGAGAGTGACGGGGGGTGCTTGCTATGTTTTTCCACTCGTACTAGTCCTTCGAACACGAACCAACTAATCTCACCTCTAGGAAGAGATTTTGAATTTGGAAAGGGTCTTTAGATGATCTCTCCACCAAAAACAACCTTTCTTTTATATTTCTATGAAGTTTTTCCACTCCTACAGTGTTTTTACCACACCATCTAAACCCATGGAGTATCAACCATTAAAAAAACTTGTGAAAAGTTTTCAAAAAGAAGGGCTTCATTTTGCTTTCAAAAGAAGGGCTTCGTCCTTTGGATTGCAAACCATTTTCCAAGTTCCTTTTGGAGGTTTCTTTGCATTAATAGCTGATGCCTCCATAGGCAAAGATTCATGAATTTATCAATCTACTTAACCACTATTTTGGGAAGAGCTAGAGTGCATGTAAAAGGTTGGGAGTGTAGTGAAGACTGCATTTGCAATTGTAATCTTCCTGCTTGTGAGATATAGGATGAGAACCTTAGATCTCTAGTAACCTTCTCTAACATCTATGAACTAGTGGTCAGAAATCTTTCGTTTGAAATATTGATTGGTTATAACCAAAGTTAAACAAAGATACCTGAAAGGTAGATTTCCTATGGAGGATCCAAATGTTCCAGCAAGGACTTCAACCTTTCTACTGAAATATTGATTGGTACCATCATTGATTTCCTAAAGTTTATCTTGAGTCCTATTGACATTGAGAAGTTGTTAGAGGACTCTGCGGAAGAAAATCTACTCAGGATACCACCGGAGGTGCTGAGATCCACCACTAATGTACAATGCAGTGGCCTAGGATACGCCTGCCATGGATTCATCCTTGGAGCTATCACGGAGTTTGATCAGCTGCCAGGGTCATCCATGACAATGCTCCTCCCAATCTTCACGAAATTTCCTCTAGCATCCGAGACAAATCAATTTCTAGGCCAAAAATTTATCTCAGGGGTAGCACAGACTTATATCTTCTTTGCTTATTTGTAAAGTTGCTAGGAATTCTCACGCTCACTGCCTCCAACAGTTTTTTTCACATTTAACACCTGAGACAAACAAATCGTTACAAGCAGACGCCTCCAACACTATATTTCACTGTTGTAGACAGTAATGTATCTGTTTTTTGAAGTTGTAGGATGTAATTGTTTTTAGGTTTTGTGGCATTACAGGTTGCCGCTGCTATTTACGTGTTTGTCAAGCCGTGGCCAAAAATCAACGTGACTACTACTACTCATCAAGTAGTTGACCAAGCCACTATTGACGATGCAAAGGATAAAGAACAGAATATGGCTTGGGCAATCGCCTATTCAGCAGTTGCTTTGTTCTTCTGTGGCATTACCAAATGCGTGTTCAAGATTCGGGACTTGAAGAGAGTTAGCGTCAACAGCCTGGTGGACTCTTCAGTCCCACAAGAGAACGGTGAGAGTGAGATCATTTCGCTTCAGAACTATGTCGGAGCTGCAACGCAGTATTTTGAGGCCAAGGCCGGCCATGGAAGAGGAGGACTGCTGCAGGAGCCATCTGGCGGTGACGACGACGACGACACTTGTGAAGTAGAGGAAATCTGGAAGCCCTACAACTTGTGCGTAGACCTCGCGCCCCCCTTACTCCGGTCGGCTGAGTTGCCTGAAACACCTCGTGTGCAACCCAGACAAAGCCCATGGCCTGGTGAAATCCAGCCTGGCCACAACGTTCCATCAGCTCTACACCAAGGTTCCACTGATTCTGGAAGAATTTTCGAATCATTCAAGGACGAATGTTGGCAGCAGGTCACCTCGGCTGAAGGCCTACGGATGTGGGTAGTTTTCAGCATGTTTTTGGCGACCTTTATGTTCTGCTTGTTCATAAGGCGAACTGACCAGGACCCGACTGATATGATCATCACGTATTTCCTGCTAGGCTCTGCTCTTCTCATGGAGGTCTTGCCGACCCTGATCTACGACACAATTGGCTGGATAGAGCGACGGTTTACTGGGCATCCGGCATGGCCGGATCAGGTCGCGCAGTACAACCTGATGGGGTATCTGGCCCGCAGCAGGAAGCACTCGTGGCTCATGAAGGTGGCAGCCTGGCTGCACTGCAGGAACTTGGTCGACCAGCTCTGGACCATGAAGCCGTGCAAGGGTGTTATTTCATCCCAAGAAATCACCGGCCTCGTCCATGACCACGTCGCCAGAGGATGGAGAGGGGGTCACATGGCCAGCCCGGACTTGTTCCGGGCGTTCAATGACTACCGGGGCCAGTGGACGCTCGGCAGGGAGCTCGCCGGGGTTGGGCACAGCATACCATCTGTAGTACTCACGAGCGTGTCGAGACCGTTCGACGAGAGCGTCCTCGTCTGGCACCTCACCACCGACTTCTGCTTCCACCTCCACGAAGACCAGGAGGACGCGTCCTCCTCCTCCAGCGCCACCGCTCGGCACTGCAGGGCGATGTCCAACTACATGGCATACCTTCTCTTCGTCAAGCCAGAGATGCTGATGCCCGGTGCTCGGCGCAACCTTTTCAGAGACGTGTGTAGCGGGCTCGTGGACGTGCTCGAGGAGGACCCTCCGCACGAGCCGACAGACCTCGCGCACAAGGTCATCCAGGTGCTCCAAAGGGACGGGGATCGACAGCATCCACGGCTCAGGCGGCAGGCCGGCAGTATCATTAGCCAGGCATGGAGCGTCACCAAGGACCTCATGGATTCACTTAGGGACGACGAGGAGAAGTTGTGGAGGGTGATCCAGGGTGTGTGGGTGGAGATGCTCTGCTTCTCGGCCAGCAGGTGCAAAGGCTACCTGCACGCCAAGAGCTTGGGCACGGGTGGGGAGTACCTGTCCTACGTCTGGCTCCTGCTCTTGTACATGGGCATGGAGACCTTGGCGGAGAAGATGCAGAGGACCGAGCTGTACGCGGGCCACATTGCTGCAGCGTCGTCCATCAGTGGTCAGAATGTTTGATAGCAGACATTTCCATACCGTCATCCCATCTCTGGTAGATACATTTTGTTTCTTTTGTCAGGATACCATGTGGATTCGTACCGGCGTAATCAAGTGTGTGTTGCTGCATGCGTGTATGTGCTACAAAATCTAATATATAATGTTACATGTGCGCGATTGTTGTCGAAATTTTCATCGTGAAAAGTCACGGTGACTTTACAGTATTATTTTTCTATAAGAAAGACCCAAAGGTTACAGTGAAAAAAATAATGAATACATTTGGTATATTTGTGGGCAGGCCACACATTGATATTTTTTATTTATAGGTCAAGGGAAATTGCACCAGAAGCAAACACGACACCAATACAATTGTTCCATGAAGAAACATGTTTTCATATAGAGAAAAAAGAAAAAGGCAATCTTGATGGCACCTTGCCCAAAAACCTAGACTATAATAAGGGCTTTCAAAGATAAAATCTCGAGGGATGTTTGAAGAGTTTGTTACTCAGGGCTTGAGTGATGTTTTTTTTTTTTTTTTTTTTTTTTGAACCATGAAGAAGTTTGAATTTACCTGTGCTCTGATATGGTCAATGGCCTGAAGCACATCATTCTGGCCTTGGAGATTGATGCCCATGGCTATCCAACAATTTATGGCAAACTGGCACTCAAGAAAGAGATGCTGGGCTGTTTCTTCTATATTGCAGTTGTAGAGAACACACAGTTGTAAGATGGCAGGTGCATGTTTTTCCTTCTCAAAAATATTTCTTGTACTCAGGCTTGAGTGATGTTGTCAAAAGATCATGTCCGCCAAGATACTAGGACATGATATTAGCCTCTATGATAGGACCATGAAGGGCATATATGACACTTCCCTTCATAAAGCATGGAATTGTTTTTTTTTTTTTGAAAACAGTCTTACAAGGTATGCTTATGATACAAAAAAGGGAAACAAAAAGATTAAAAAGATTACACATGGGCTTCTAGCCATTGAGAAATATAAGGGTGGTATCTTGCTCTTGCTCTCGAGGATAACCCAGGCAAATTCTCTCTTGAAAACTCTCTTGATACTCTATATTGAAGGAGCCATGTTCCTAAAATGACAACATTTCAAACTTCCCAGATTGACCAAAGCAGGGTTATGATAATTTCCATAAAGAAAGGTAGATGAATCATTGCTATTAAATCATCCAGCACCGAAAAAAATGTTATCTAAAAAGGGGACGATCTAACCAAAAGAGGCCTAACATCTTTCAGCTAACGAGCAGTGAAGAAAGAGGTGCTCCAAAGTTTCACCAACCTGATTACTACATAAAAACACATTTGTAATATGAGGGATGCATATGTTTTCATTTTATAAGAGCTCTAGTATTAAGTTTATCCTTGAGCCATAGCCAGAGGAAAACCTTCCTTTTTGTTTTTGACAGTTTGAGTTACAAATCCAAGAATATGTAGGGTGAACCTATCATTAATACTAAAGCAAGTTACATCCTCTCGTTACAAAAAAATAAACCAAACTACTCCAGCTCCATTGATGGGAGACAAGAAACCTTGAAAAGGCCACAAATTCCACCATCTAGGATCATCATCCCAAGCGGATGTGCCACGGACATAAACTCCGATCTGAAGCAGTAGGGCCATCTCACCATCCACCACCGCCGTTCTCATACCCATCACTTTTGCAAAAAGGAGTAAACCGCTAAAACTCCACATGCAAACATGATGAAATTGGCGCCGCCCGATTACGTCATCGACCTCGTCGTCGACACCTTCACCAAATTCGTCATGGGAGAACACAAGTCCAACCGACATCCGATAGATATCGTTGAAAAACTAACAATCACTAGCTCCCGCCATGGCTGCATACCACAGCGAGACAAAAAAGAAGGGCTGGAGTACCTTATTCTCTCCTTTCCTAAATCCTCAGTTACATTGAAAAACTTTGCCGGGAATGCCATTTAGTAGAACTACTGAGGTCACTGATCCAAAAATTAGCTTTATCAGGACAACCATTTCTGTGGTAAGCCTTTATGTTTCATAATTTGGAATCAAAATAATATAGGATCCATTTATACTTTGTTAATAGATTTTTATTATAAAAAGCCTCACAGAGATTGTGGAAGTTCTTTAAAATAATATATAGACCAACATTTCTTTACAAAAAAAAATCACTGTTAAAGCCATCGGGACCTGAGGCCTTGTCTCAAGGTAAGCTTTTAACAACGGCATCAATTTCTGTATTAGAAGAAGGGATTACTTGGCCTGAGTAGTCAACATTCACAGATAATAGATTTTTCAGATCAAAAACACTGCCAGAAAAGGAGGGCACTCCTAGCCTCTATTTGAAAGATTCCCATATCATGTTTGCAGAAAATGGGGGACTTTGGATCTCCAATTCTTTAGTGCCATTCAAAGCTTGGAATTGTTGTGGGAGGTGAAGTGATTTGAAGCGCTTTAACAACCATTCCTCTTTTGAGTTTGAGAATAGTTTCTTCCATGGCCACCTTGAAGAGTACTTATTGGGGGAGTCAAGGGGAGAAGGAGGTGCTATGGGTTTCTTTTCATAGAAGTTACTCGACGTGTTCCCATAATCAATGAATATATGATCCTTGAATTCAACTGGTACTCATATTTTTTTTTTTTTTTTTTTTTTTTTTTTGACAATTCTGGTACTCTAAAGTCATGGTGACTTTTCAAGATGAAAGTTTCGACAACAACACGCACATGTAACATTATAGATTAGAGTTTGTAAACAACTGGCACATACACGCATGCAGCAACACACACGATCGAAAATACACTTAACTATGCCGGTACGGAAGCCACATGTTTGACCGACAAAACCAACAAAATGTACCTACATACCGTGCAGAACAGAGTAGCAAGGGCAGCACAATATACGGATCGAGAAAGAACGAACCACGCTACGAAGACAGGAAATGTCTGCAATCAAACAATCTGGCCACCAATGGCCACCCCCTGCTGCCGTGGGGCCTTCGTACAGCTCGGTCCTCTGCATCTTCTCCGCCAAGGTCTCCATCCCCATGTACAAGAGCAGGAGCCAGACGTAGGACAGGTACTCCCCGCCCGTGCCCAAGCTCTTGGCGTGCAGGTAGCCTTTGCATCTGCTGGCTGAGAAGCAGAGCATCTCCACCCACACGCCCTGGATCACCGTCCACATATTCTCCTCATCGCCCATGTGCGAATCCATGAGATCCTCAGCGACGCTCCAAGCCTGGCGAACGACACTGCTACCTTCTGAGCCCTGGAAGCTTTCGTCGTCGCCGTCCCTCTTGAGCTGCTGGATGACCTTGGGCACGAGGCCCCTCTGGGCCTGCCCCCGTGGCGTGCGCGAACGATGGAGCATGTCCACGAGCTCGCTGCACGCGTTTCTGAACAGGTTGCGCCGGGCGCCAGGCATCAGCATCTCCGGCTTGATGAAGAGGAGGTACACCATGTAGTTGGACATCTCCCTGCAGCGGCGAGCGGCGGCGCTGGAGGCGGACGGATCCTTCCGGAGGAGGTGCAAGCAGAAGTCGGTGGCGAGGTGCCAGACCAGGACGCTCTCGTCGAACGGCCTCGACACGCTCATCTGTAGTACCATGGACGGTATGCCGGTGCGCCAAACCCCGGTGACCTCCCTGCTGAGCGTCCACTGGCCCCGGTAGTCATTGAACGCCCGGAACGATTCCGCATCGTCTATGTGACCCTCCGTCCATCCTCCGGTGATGCGGCCGTGGACGAGGCCGGTGATTTGTTTGGACGACGAACACGGCTTCATGGTCCAGAGCTTGTCGACCAGGTCCCTGCAGCGCAGCCAGGATGCCACCTTCATGAGCCACGAGTGCTTCCTGCGGGCCACATACCCCATGAGGTTGTACTGCTCGACCTGGTCCGGCCATGTCGGCCGGTGCCCGTTCCACATCAGTCGATCTATGCTGCCAAACTTGTGGACATACGCGATCACGGTGGGCAAGACGTACTCCATCACGAAAGCAGACCACAGCAGGGCATACGTGATGGTGGCATCGGTCGGGTTCTGATCAGTGCTGCCGCCGACAAAGTGGAACTCCCCGATCGCCACCAGCAGGAAGAACGCGGCCACCGACCGTATGCCTCGAGCCGAGGTGAAGAACCTCCAGCGGTTCAGGACGGGGTTGTTCGTCAACACAATGTAAGAGAAGTCGTGCAGCTTCAGCGATTCCTTGGTGTAGAGCTGATGGAACGTTGTGGAGAGGCTGGATTTCACTAGCTGATGGGCTCTATCTGCTGGGAGGCGCACCATGTGTTTCAGGCAGCTAGCTCAGCCGACCGGAGTAGGGAGGTGCGAGGTCTACGCATAGGTTGTAGGGTTTCCAGATTTCCTCGACTTCACAACTGTCGTTGCCGTCGCTGCCAGATGGCTCCTGCAGTCTTCCCGATTCCCTTCCATTGCTGGCCTCGAAATGCTGCGTTGCAGCTCCAACGTACTGCTGAAGCGAGTTGATCTCACTGTCGCCATTCCCTTCTGAGCCTGAAGAGTCCACAAGGCTGTTCACGCTGACTCTCTTCAGGTCCCAGGGCTTGAATATGGATTTGGTAATGCCACAGAAGAACAAGAGAGATGCTGGTTCGAAGACTCTCCAGTAGTAAGCCTTCATCTCTTCAAGAGTGGCTTCTGTAGATTTTGGCCACGACTTGACAAACACATAAATAGCAGCGGCCACCTGTCATACCACGCCACAAGAGTAGTAAGCATATGTGGATAGACTATTATAATATCTTATTATAGTGTGTAAGAGCTAGTGAAGTTCATTAAACAAAAACTCAACTTAAAAATAAAAAAATTGTGGATGTAGACACACCCTACATCAAAGTTGTAGTGCTCAACATGGTCAAAGATTTGTAATTGAAGTACTCCACCACCTGTGGAGGCCGAAGTATTCAGTACGCATAATGCAGATCGCGTCCGGTATTTTCGGATCAGCGATTTTGGCGATTCTGAGGGCGTCTCCACACCTGACCACGATCTAGGCCACCGCCGCCAGTGACTGTGATCAGCTCCGCCGCCGGGCTCCTAGCCACGGCGTCCCCGCCCCGTCACCAACTTGCAGCTTAGTGCCGGCCACCACATATTGTCGGTTAGCCGTTCTGGGGCCGCCAACCAAAGATTTCCCTTAGGATTGCCGCTTAGAAACATAGGTCGGGAGATCATCGTTGTGGCTGTGCTGATTCGCACGCAGTCCACTATTCTGGGCCCTCTGATCCGATATGCATGTCATCGGTAGGAAGTGGCGACTCGGATGGGTTGGACGATGGTCCAGACCCTAATGTGACAGAGCTTCTACAGAAGCTCAACCTTATGGAAGAGGAAGAAGCCGTGGTGGACTTCAATGAAGAAGAGTAGGGTGCGCCAGCACCAGCAGAGTGGGAGCTGGTAGGGAAGGTGTTGTCGCTAACGCCAGTTCACGTCAATATTGTGCGATCGGCGATGAAGCCTGCATGGGGCAATCCCGTTGGTCTAAAATTCCGACCAATCAGAGACAAGGGAGACAACATGTTCGTGGTTGAATTCGGCACTAGTGGCGACCTGGAAAGGGTGATGTCTGGATAGCCATGGATGGTGGGAAAACTTGTTATTCTTCTACAGGAGTACCATGGAAAACTGAGTGTGTCTGAGATTTTGTTTGATCGAATGGAGATTTGGGTCCGCATTCTAGACCTTCCCCTCGGCTGGATGAATCGAATGAGCGGTTCTCGAATTATGGACTTGATTGGGAAGGTGGTGAAGATGGACGTTGATGCTGATGGAAAGGCCAGCTGTGCATATTTACGTGCTCATGTGGTAGTGGAAATAGATAAGCTGGTTAGGCGCGGGGTGCTCCTCCATATGAACAAGAACGAGGTGCCATGCTGGTTTCAGGCATAGTGTGAGAGGCTCCCCTTTTTTTGCTTTGCGTGCGGCATCATAGGTTATTCAGAGGTGGAGTGCCCAACAGCGGTGGCACAAGATGATAACGTCAAGAAGCGTATGATATTAAGCTCAGGGTCCCAAAAGAATGGAAACGCCGACCGCTGCCTTTCGCAAGTGCGGCACCAAAGTCTTTTGGGAACGGCTCATCATCGACTCTCAAGCCTCAAAAACAGTCTAGCAGGAAGTTGGACTTCAGTTGGAGGAGAGGGGCCGTCGTCAAGTCCCTCACAAATGGAAGTCGAAAGTGTCAGGTTCAGAGGTAACACCAGACCTGAACATTCCACTAGGACAGTCAAATGCAATTGTACCCGTCGGATTGGTAAACTCGCAGGTCAGCTAGTTGCATACAGTGGGGTTGGGAGGTGAAAGTAGTTTGAATGAGATGCTCAAGAAGCAGAAGAGAGGTAAAAATCAAAGTGCACGATCAGCGGCGGCTGCGGATAACAGCCCCCACCGGGCGCCATGAATCTCTTAAGCGTGAATTGCCAGGGCTGCAGGCAGTCCGAGGCAGTTCAAGAGCTCCGCCAAATTGTGGAGGAGAAGATGCCCACTGTGGTGTTCTTGATGGAGATGAGGATGAATGAGGAGCGCGCCCTTGGCTTACAATGAAATCTTGGCTTTCCTAATGCCATTGTTGTCAAGTCAGAGGGCTTTAGTGGGGGGCTGATGCTGCTTTAGCGGCAAGAGGTGGTGGTCGCTGAGTTGAGTAAGTCTAGATCACACATTGACGTACTCTTATCAAGTGACCATTTGAAGATCGTGCAGTGGAGGTTGACAGGCTTCTACGGAGAGCCACGTCGTGAACATCGGAAGGAGAGCTGGTACCTATTGAGATTCCTAAGAGCACAATCTGCTTCTCCATGGTTGTGCATAGGGGATTTCAACGAGGTATTGACAGCGGATGAGCAGTTTGGTGGTAATGAGAGGGAACCATGGCAGATGGCGGCTTTCCAAGATGTTGTGAATGTTATCTGATCCTGGTTTTTATTGTCTACCATATACATGGGATAACCGGCAGGAGGATAGCGGAAATGTAAAGGTGCGCCTAGATAGAACTCTTGGGGGTGATAAATTCTTGGAAGCACTGGGTGACTCGGAGATCTACCACTTGCCTCTGGTGAAGTCGGACCATTGTGGTCTATTGGTGGAGGTGAGGGGAAGCAGCTGAACGGACGCCGATGTGGATAGCGCAAAATGTAACCCTTCCGCTATTAAAATATGTGGAAGGGTCATGGATAATACATGGAGTTTGTGAACTGAACTTGGGACCTAGGTTCTGGCTCGTATGACCTTGCTATCGCATCTTTGCTCTTATGTATCTACAAAGTTCCTTTAAAGTTTGGGACAAGGAGGTTTTTGGATCTGTAAAACTACAGGTTAAAGAACTCAGGGCAGAATTGGAGTTGGAATGCAGCAATACCTTATACCGGGGGCGGACAACCAAGGAACGCATAGTTGTGACCAAGCTAGCTGGTGTCCATGCTCAGGAGGAGACCATGGAGCGTCAGAGATCAAGGATTGCTTGGCTTAGAGAAGGTGAACGAAATACAACCTTTTTCCAAGCAAAATCTTGTTCCCAAAATCGTACCAATAGAACTAAAATGTTGCTGGACGAGTCAGGTAATATTTTTACCGAGCAGGAGGATCTAGAGCAGCTTGCTTGTCAGTTCTACCAAAATTTGTTTTACAGCTCAAGATAATCTCCAGCCAGAGCTGATTTGTAAACATGTACCTAGGAAGGTGACCTTGGATAATGTTGGAGCAGCCATTCTCCGAGCTAGAGATGGAGGCGGATCTGTTTTAGATGGCCCCAAATAAGTCTCCGGGCGTAGATGGGTTTAATGCTAGTTTCTTTCAGACACACTAGCAGCTTGTCAAACAATGTCTTTTGAGTGTAGTTTTGGGGTTCCTTAATGGTGGGGAGATACCTAAGAAGGTAAACAAAACCTTGTTGGTTCTTAACCCAAAGGTAAGCAATCCGCAAGACCTCTCACAGGTTTGGCCTATTTCTTTGTGCAATGTCCTTTATAAGCTATGCTTAAAGACAATGGCGAACATATTACGGTTGATTCTTAATGAAGTAATCTCAAAAGAGCAAAGCACCTTCGTGCCAAGGCGTTTGATTATTGACAATGTGCTCATAGCTTATGAGTGTATTAACTATTTAAGAAACAAGAAGGGGAAGACAGGAAATTGTGCGATCAAACTTGATATGGCGAAGGCCTACGACAAAGTGGAGTGGAACTATCTAATCGCGGTTATGCAGGCCTTGGGGTTCCCAGATTCATGGTGCTCTCTTGTCCCGAAATGCCTGTCCTCAGTCACTTTCTATATCAGAATAAACGAATTGTTTTTGGACACCTTTAGACCATCTCATGGAATATGGCAAAGCGATCCAATCTTGTCGAATTTATTCTTGCTATGCTCTGAGGGGCGGTCCTCTAATTAAGAATATTGGTCCACCATATATCTTGAGAGGAATAAGAGTAGGCGGGCATGTGCCGTGGATCTCTCATCTTCTTTTTGACGAAGATTGTCTGATTTTTACTCAGGCCACAAAGAAAGGTGTCGACCGGGTTGCAGCTATCCTAGATGACTATAACCATGGACCAGGACAGCTAGTTAATAAGCATAAATCGGCAGTGTTTTTTAGTTCAATTGTCAACAAGACAACAAGGAAGAAGTGCATACAAGTCTGCAGATTTAGAATGAGGTGTTGGAAGAAAAATACCTTGGCCTTCCCACAGTGGCTGGCAGAGGAGCAATGGTTGCTTTTGATTATGTGTCGGCGCGTGTGAGGGGCTTTGTAGGTGGTTGGGCTGAGAAGAGCTTGAGTTGTGTGGCAAGAGAAGTGCTTTTAAAAGCTAATGCACAATCGGTCCTGACTTACCCAATGTCATGTTTTAAGTTGTCGCCAGCAGTTTGCCGCAAGCTGACTTCGGCGGTCTCAAACTACTAGTGGGGCAGCTCAGTAGACAATCATAAGATACGCTGGTTGCGATGGGAAAAGTTGACGCAATCCAAGAGCCAAGGTGGTATTGGGTTCAGAGACTTTACTCTTTTCAACCAAGCTATGGTGGGCAAGCAAGGTTGGAGACTAATTATGCGTCTGAGCTCGTTATGTGCAAAGGTCTTGAAGGGGAAATATTTTCCTAATAGTGATTTCCTCTCGGTGACCAAAAGACGACGAAGCTTGGAAACGTGGAGATCAATAGTCCATGGGAGAGAGGTGTTGAAGATGGGTTTGATAAAGAGAATTGGCCTTGGAGAAACTAGTATTTGGCACTAAAATTGGATACCGGGACTGAAATCGCTCGGGCCACTAGTTAGGATGCCGAGGGCACGTGTTGAGTGGGTGAGTGAATTGTTTGTTCCTAGTACTCGTATTTGGGATGAGTAAAATGTGCGTAGTTCCTTTATGGCTCTGGGGGCTATGGAGGTTCTGAAGATTAAGCCAGGATATAATCTAGACAATGATATATTGGCGTGGGCTTACGAAAAGAACGGATACTACTATGTACGTTTTGTGTACAAATTCTTTGAAAAGAGGCTCAGATGGCGGACGCTATGGCTATTTGTATGGTGAAACAAGGACGTTCGAAGATGAGAAAAGCTCGGAGATTGGTGTGGAAGCTAAATGTGCCTCCAAAAGTTCAGGTTTTTCGGTGGACAGTTTTACACAACTCCCTTCCTTCAAAGGCTCAGCTAAAACGATGACATGTTGCAAATGGAAGTTACTATGAAATGTGTGGCGACCTGGTGGAGACCTTGTACCATGTGTTCTTTGATTGTCCGGTGGCAAAGAGGTTCTGGAGCGAGGTAAAAAAGTCTACTAGTATGAAAATACCACGCTCCATCCAAGTACGTGGGCAACTGATGTGTTATACACCGAGATTTGTTCGTTCGAGAGAGCGGCTTTGATTGTTTGTGGTGCCTAGACATTGTGATCGGGTCGAAATGCCAGACACCATGGTTGGAAGGTATGGGAACCTGGAGCGGTGCGGTATATCTCATCGATGTTGGAGGAATTAGCGTTTCTTAAGCTGCCCGCTTTTCCCCAAACCACGGTGTGCAATGAAGTGGCAAAGACTAGATGAAGGGTGCGTCAAGGTTAATGCTGTTGCGGCCTTCGATGCTGACACCTACTCTGGGAGTGGTGGAGTGGTGATCCACGACAATGCCGGGGTTGTTCTTGTAGGGGCAGCGCGGTGGTTTGAACATGTGCTAGACACCTTGACCGCTGAAGCATTGACGGCGAAGGAAACACACGAGCTGGCATTCTAGAACGGCTACGAGAGTCATTCTTGAAGTGGATTGCAGTAGCTTGAAGGTGCTTCTTACTGGAGATGACAGAATATGATCGTCCATTGGAGGTCTTTGTTTTGATATTACAGAGCTAGGCATGGTTTTAGAGAGGCTAAATGGGTGCATAGGAAGGCATAGGGAGGCTAACTTCGGTGGCACATTGTTGTGCTACTAAGGTGTCATATACCGGCGTGCCCTTTTCTAGCTAGACTCTTTCCCAGAGTGGTTGTTGGGATTAGTAGCTAGTGATTGTAAACCTGCCAATATTTAATGAAAGCTCTGTTGCCCAAAAAAAGATTTTAAATTGAAACCTATTCACTTGATATTTTTATAGGAGAAAATATTTATTACAATATTCATAGAAGCTAGTATAAAATGATATGATCATAGAAGTGATTGTGCGAGGTTGAAATGTTGTTGTTTTTTTTGTAATTGAGTGACAACACAAGGTGAACTAATATATGTAATTGTAACAATACACATGAGATTAGTTCACATGTGATGACGCAATGAAAGAGCTTGTTGCATATGAGACATGACATGGAGTCATATGACCAAGGTGGAGAAGATCAAGACGAGGCATAGCTTGATGGACCGGTTGCAAGAGTGAAGGGCCAATTGACGCTTTGAAGTGATAGACCGTGAGGCAATGAAGCTTGGGTAAGACATGGCGCTGACAGACCAGTGCAATGGTAAAGATCAAGTGAGGTCAAGATCAAAGTACCAATAGGGTCATGTGATGATATGAAATGGATCATATCATTCTTGATCTTCTTGTTGCATATGTTGCATCGGCGTTTGGAGGACATGGAGCAGAATGGAAATGCACAAGACAAAGGTATAACCTAGGGCATTTTATTGTTGGTAATAGGTGTGTAGAGAAGTTTATGATCGGGTTTAGGATGATGGTTGTACTATCAAGAGGGGCAAACTTGTTTGCATATCGATGGAGCGTCTGATTGATTACTTGCAGTGGCTCTAATTGATTGTTGGGCTATATATACACCATGTAACTGGCTTGGGCTTGTTGCTGAGCATACTATAGCCTTGGTGGATTGTGTTATGGTGCTTGAGGTCCCCTCTACTCACTTATTCTTGAGAGTGCACTTCAAGTTGAGTGAGAAGAGGGATTCTAGAGCATTGCGTTGAGAAATCACATTTGTGGCATTAGGTGATCGAGTTGTAAGCTAGTGTGCTCATTACTCCTTGGAGGTTGCCACCTCCTAGAAGGCTTGTTGGCAAGAGACTCCGTGAAGCACGCTAGGGCATTGTGTGGTGCCCCGAAGGAGGATTTGTGAGAGGTTGTGCTCACTTTGCGAGGATCACGAAAAGTAACACTACAAGAGCATGTCATTGAGCTACTCACTTACGACCCGGTGTCTTACGGTTCCTTGCGGGCCTCACCGAGGAACAATCAAAGTATTGGTTGACACAACAAGGAGTAGGGGAAGTTGCCAAGCTTTTCCGAGACCTCGGCAAAAAATCACCATGTCAACGTGTCTACTCTTTGCATTCTCCAAATAACAAGCTTTGTGTTTACATTCACATATATATTGTGCTTGTGCTTGTGGAGTAGCTCTTGCAATTAGTTTTAGTAAGGACTATTCACCTCTCCTCTAGTCCCCATATCGACCCTTCAGGGGTAGTAGTAGAATTCTAGAAAAAGCATCTCCAATGAAACTTAGCTCTTGTGCTTCTCCTAGGATTAAAAAATTGATTTCTTGGCCTCAACAGAAAATTGATTTTTGGGTGATTGTAAACACCAATTGTTCTTTATGAATTAATTGATTTTTGGGTGATTGTAAACACCAATTGTTCTTTGTGAATTAATTGATATGCTTGCATTTTTCTAGATTTATTCTAATTTTTTATGCTTTAAGTGGTAAACGATGTCCCCATCAAAGATGAGGCACCAGTGGTGACTTTGGGAATCTCCAAATGTGTCGGCTCAATCTTTCGGATGAGGTGCTCAGTAGGGGTAGGGTTTGCATATGTGTGTTGATAGGATTGAGTATGTGTACTTGTTGTGGCCATCTGTGTTGTACTATATAATTCTAAAAAAAAGAAACCCTCCTTGAGAAACTCATGATTTCTAGAGGACAGAAACCACTTTCAGAAATATTATCATATTTGTTTTTTTATCCAACAACCATCCGCACCATAGCCTTCGCATATATTTTATTTTTAGATTCTATTGTGTTGGTTTTTGTGTCCAAGGTCAAGTTCTTGTTATTGGTATAAATTCTGTTATTTTTCTATTTTGTGTTCATCCATCCACCTATCATCTTCAGTTTAGATCTTGTGACCACATAAAACTCTAATTCGAACAGGGTTCCTTAAAACAAATCATAACTTTTACGTCCCGGACTCAAAATAGGGTAAATTTTATATCTACAGAGAATGCAAAAAAAATAGATCGGTTTCATCCAAGAATGCCTAGGTTTGCAAATCTTAGAATTGCAAAATTGGATCACAAACATCAAGTTTCGAGGCCAACAAACTTTGTGCAACTTTTTATATCACAATCCTGATTTTGTATAGGCCACATCTTTTGTCCAACTGAGCTCCTTTTTTTGTGATTTGTTGTTGTGTGCCCCTTGCTGGACAAATATCAAAACAACAAGAGCAAGAAAAAAGTTTGGAAACAAAAAGAAAAAAAAAAAAATAGTTAAAGGAAATAAAAAAAGAGAAGAGAAAATGCGCACATAAGGAACACCTCAATAGATCTATTGTTTGTGGTGACTTATGCCTCGTCTCAGTATTTCTGTTCCTACCTTTCATACTTGTTTCACTCCCTTGTTTATCACAACTGGTGCTAGGAACACATATAGGTCAGTAGCAAAGACAAGTGCTTTGGACATTTATTCAATATTGCTATTTGTTACTGACTTGTGTGCCACTTATAAATATTTATTCTTTTGTGCGCTTCCTTAGCTCCACATATACTTCACATTGGTACAGAAAAAGAACCTTTTCAATCTTGGTGCTACACCCTCACACGTATCACGAACCAACCATCGGTTGTACCATCCACTATGTTGCTTTGGTATGAACACTTATAAGAATTTGGTAAGGCGTGTGAGAATGTGTTTCCACCAACACATGTATATTGCTTGATAGGGATTTACTTTCATTGCCAACAAAGCCAAACAATGGGTTTCTTTTTAAGAGTGAATTGTAGGACATCATGTACTGATTGTCTACAAGATTGGATCAAATAATTGCAAAAAAGTGGCCACTATAGTGTGCACACAATTGTCCTCCACTGCTACAACGACGTCATCATCGCCACCTCTTACATGTAGTATAGATTTTTGCCCAACAAGTGCTTAGTTCTCAAATGGAGAAGTCGGACCAAAACCAATTCCACAACTTGTTCTAAACATAGTTTGTTGTGAAGGAATGACATTGTTGTGTTATAATAGATGGAGAGACTTGCAACAACCTTGCAAGTTTAGAGATGGTGGAAAAGCTTGGTCTGACGAGAAGCCCACATCCATATCCATACTATATCCAATGGGTAAATTCTTGGAAAAAGAATAAGGTAACTGAAATTGCACGCATTGAGTTTTCCCTTGGTGCTTATAAGGATAATGCTGAATTTGATACCTATGCAATCATGTCACTTGTTATTTGGTAAACCATGGATATCTATAAACAATGTTCTGCACACTACATGCAAGAATTAATATTTGTTCAAATACAATGGTAGAAAAATTACACTTAATTTTTTTTTACTGCTGCTGAAATTTTAAGAGAATATCTCCTGAGAGTAGAGAGAAGAAAGAATGAGCCATTTAGAAAAGAATGGGATATTTTAGATGTACCTTCATCTAAATCAAATTTTTACAGAATAAAGATATTGCTTTGCTTCTTGTTGGAACTAATATTTTGCAGCATGAATCTAAAAACAAGGCCAAGGTGAATGAGAAAGAACATGTAAAATGTCCATGGTAAGAGCTCTCTTGATGTGCTGAATTTTCCCACCAATGATGCTCATAATTCTGTACTAGAACCTTCTATTTACCTTTGTCACATGAAAAATGTTATACTAATATTTGTGATAAATAAGAGTTGTGTGATAATGGTATCACTATTCATATGCCACAACCATTGAAAGAGAATGATTCTTTTGTTTTGGAACAAAATACCTATGCTGAAAATAAACAATTGGTTTCCATTAACTCTGAAAGACATGAGCTTAAATTATTGTCTTCTCTAAATACTTTGAGTTATATTGAGTTGAATACTCTGTGTGCTCTTAGTAACCTACTCCCTCCGTTCCAAATTGTAGTTCATTTTTTGGCTTTTCTAGATCCATCTTTTTTATTATGTATCTAGACATAGTGTATAACTAGGTGCATAGCAAAATCAATGTATCTAGAAAAGCCAAAGTGAACTACAATTTAGAACGGAGGGAGTAGAAGATATACTTAAATGTTCTGAATTGCCATTGTTGTATACTTGTACATATCATTTTATTGGAAAATATAATTGTAAAGGAGAGTATATGGTGCATCCTATCTATATTTGTCATGTTGAGTTTAGTTGTGCAACAAAATTATCAGTTAGAGGGCAACAATCAATACAATCGTGTCATGTAGAGGTCCCCTAGTTTTTTGGTTTAAAGAACTGTGTTAAATTTAAGGGGAGCAATATTGGCTACTACCTACAACATGTTCTCCATCTAAACTCAAACCGAGGATGGTTTGCTGTCAAGAAGGCGAGAATGATGAGGACATGACACCTATGGATACACCCACCATGAAAGTGAAAGACAAGGCGAGCTCATTCCTACATTGGCATTGTGATTTTTGTTACAACTCATTTGGTTCCACATGTACATTTTATTATTTTCTTCGAGATACAAATGTGTTTCAAAGTGCATGTGCATCAAAGTGGAACTTTCGATTTGCGCTGTATTATGTAATTCTAAGAAAAGAAACCCTCCTCTAGAAACTCTGATTTCTAGAGGACGGAAACCGCTCAGGAATCAACACTAATTTTCTCTAAAATGACTCTGAGTACCACTAAAAATATGATCGATGCTTAGGGGACGGTAACCGCCTCTAGAATTGCTTGATTTCTATTAGGGACCCTTGGTCAAAGATTATGATTGCATATAAACATGTTGTCCTGGAGCGGGCACCGGGCCGGCCTGGGCACGGCCGACCGTGCCGGGCCATGTTTGGGCCAGGCTAAAATTTCGTGCTCGGACCGTGCCCCTCGAGCGAATGCTCACCATGGCCTGTCGCATGGGCCACCACCGGGCCTCTCCCTTTCTAAGGATGCCCGATTCCACTCATCTGAACATCGCCCAAAATTCTGCCGACTGGAATGTACGAACTACGAAGCGTGTAAGAGTTTTAGTTAAATTAGTCACACATCACAGGGATATACGACTACGCGAACTTATCAGATGAAGTCTATGCAGAAGTTTAATTAGGACCTTGGTCAGGGTATGCACTGACCTGAGACACCGCTGTAACGACATGCCGTCTCCACAGCTCGTTGTCTTCGATGTTATAGGCCGTTATGCTGTCCTGGCCACCCAGGTGCACCAGCATAATTGGCGCCCACAGCAGCTCCACGCCTGGATGGCTGCCGGTGTCGCACCTGTGGGAGTTGAATAGGGTGGCGAGGGCGTAGATGGCCACGGCATCGCTGCCCAGGTAGGCCAGCCAGATGAAGAGCCTCAGCAAACCTGGGATCCGACACTGAAGAAAGGGCGCGAAGACGAAGAGGAACCACTGGATGGCGAGGCTCGCGACGACGAGGATGCGCAGCTGGTTTGCTTGCCAGAACTCCAGGGTCACGGCGAAACCCGTGTTCTTCTCAGTGGACTCGCCCATCACTTCTGATCGATCTTAAGGCTAGCTCTAACTAGCTGATGAATGTGGGGATGATGGGAATTATGGGGAATGGGCGATGACTTATGAGTTGTTACTGATAGTGATGAGCTATTTTTTTCGCCACATATATACGAACTAGTAGCCTGCTTGTTTATCATGAGTTGACCAAGCAATTCCATAGATTCCGCTCTGGTTCTTTGCTTCCAGCTCGGAATAATCCACCTTCCGTTAGTTGGAGTGGAGCTGTTTAAGTGGATGATGCATACGACGTTTACCACCGATATCCTATTCATCTGTACGTAATCACCAATTTGCAGACCACTCTATAGACGAACTGGTCCAACAATGTACAGGATGCGACAGCAGCAACCATAAGCGGCTAACGGTGATTAGGCCTTGGGCCGTGTTCCCAATCGACGTGTTGCCGTGTTTTGGGCCAAGGGCCTTGTACGTGGCCACTGGAACAATCAAGGAAGAACAACCTGTATTCAGTTCTTTCAGTTACAATTCATTGCAATAGCGTAGCTTCCAAGTTTCCTTGTTCTTGCGATTTCTCTTGCATTTTCGATTGAACCACTCAGTTCACCCACGTGGCTTGTGGACGCTATACGCACAGGTGCATAGCACCCCACCTTGTTGCCTGTCTCTAGTCTCGAAAACAGACCTCACTCGATCGGACCCATGTATATGCGGAAAAAACTTAGGTGAGCCCGGGGCTCACGCACCCCTGGGTGAGCTCCTCCTCTGGATTTTCGCCACGTGGGCATGCTCTCCATCGGACGGACGCACTTGCGATGCTGATTTCCTCCCAGCCCGGCTCGTTTTTTCCCTCACGTCCTTGCTCGGCTCCGCATCAGACGGACGGCTCTGCGTCCCTCGCGTCGTAGCGACGCCATCGCCCGCGCTCCCCTCGTGGCGAAGCAGCGCCGTCCAGGGCAGTGTCACCACGGATGACGACGAGATGAAGACCAACAAGCCCCAGCAGTTGAGAGGGCCTCGCACGAAGCAGATGCATCTGTCTAATACTCCTCGATCTTGGTTCCCGCCGCGCGCTGCTGCCTCATCAGAATCTTGAGATGCGCCATGACATCTCTTGCCTGCTGCTGCTCCCTCCCGGAGGTTTCAGGCTCTATGTCCATGCATGCACCCAGCGAGCTGAGCAGTTAACTGAATTTTTAAGGATCCAAGATCAGGCGGCAGATCGAATGTCGATCAAGTTTTCAATTTGTATCACTTACTTGATCCGTGATGCGGTGATGGCCGATTGATGGACATTTTTTTCTTGCCGGCCCCGGCCTGCTATTATATTTGGCGTCGTCGTCCATGGTGACGCTGGACGGCGCTGCTGGAGCACGGGCGATGGCGTCGCTACGACGTACACTTACGGAGACAAATCGACGCGAGGGACGCAGAGCCGAGCCGTCCATCCTATGCGGAGCCGAGCGACGTGAGGGAACAAAACGAGCCGGGCTGGGAGGAAATCAGCATCGCGAGTACGTCCGCACGATGGGGAGCATGCCCAGGTGGCAAGAATCTAGACAGGGAGCTCAATTAGGGGTGCGTGAGCCCCGGGCTCACCTAAGTTTTTTCCGTATATGCAGGCTGTGACCATTTCCTCACAGATTGTTTTTTTTTTTTTTGAGAATTATTTCCTCACAGATTGTTACCAGGCCGTATACGCAAAAAAAAAAAAAAAAAGATTGTTACCAGGCCGTCGAGACGTAAAGCATTAGGCCCTTATCCAGAATTGGTTCAACGGCCTAAATCGCGAGGAGGCCTTCCGACTCCGACTTCAATGATTACCGTACATGTATGGTAGATCGGTAGTGACGACAGGACAGTTTTTTTTCTCTACCTGAGGACGCCAAAACTTTCCTTTTCAACCTGGGAGTCTTGCACTTATTTTTTTTCAATCAGAGGTTGCACTTCAATTTTCTACAATTTCCTTGTATGAAGCGGCAATCCTAGATATTTTCCAGGGAAGGAGCAAATTTTCCCCGGGAAAGTTTGTAAGCGGCCTTGTACCTCACTGATTTGCAATCTGATAGGGTAGATCTCAGTTTTGCTAATGTTCACCCGTAGCCTCGAGCACTCACCAAAGAATGCCAATATCTTTTGGAGGTTTGATAAGTCGGAAGAAGATGGTACTGTGAGGAGAGCCGCGTCATCTACGTATACGGAGCATCTTAGAGTTGTCGC
The DNA here is from genome assembly GCA_015847255.1 of Hyparrhenia diplandra. Taxonomy (NCBI): domain Eukaryota; kingdom Viridiplantae; phylum Streptophyta; class Magnoliopsida; order Poales; family Poaceae; genus Hyparrhenia; species Hyparrhenia diplandra. Next base: position 442,596 of record JADLZK010008693.1, read on the forward strand.
TTTTGGGAGGACAGGCTGAAATAGGCCTTGGTGCGCTGCTCTTTCCAAAATCCGTTGCAATGGATCAACGGCCAATATGAAGTGGAGCCGCGACAATGGATCCCCCTGCCTAAGTCCTCGCGCATGTTGAATGCGCCTGCTTGGTTTGCCATTTATCAAAATTTTTGAGGTGGATGATCTGAGGAGGTCTTATATCCAATTCCTCCACTTAATGTTGAATCCCAATGCCTTTAGCACCTCTAAGAGCAGGTACAATAATACACCTCAGCTTGGCATATAGCCAAGCCACATCAGCAAAAGGTGAGCTGGATGAAAGAGAAAACTGAATCGCCGAGCTGCTTGGCGCCAGACCCAGCGCCGAGCACTACCACAGTTCCCAAGATGTACAGGCCCGCCACTACCTCATGCAACCTATTCCTCGTTAATGCAGGCAAGGGAGCGGTGGCCTCTGGCCAATGGTGACCTTGCTGGACGTCAGGATAAGGATGGCATATAGGGCCCGTTTAAGCAAAGGAAAAATATTTTAACTGCAGGAGGAGACCAAATTGCTGTATCACTTGGCTACAATGCTTGTCTCTAAATGACATAGCTTGCCTTTATTGAACTTGCTTTAACAAAAAGTTTCAGTTGTTAGTGACGAAGGCCATGACGTCAGTGTGTGGCGTCAGTGTGTGTGGCGTCATGTGTGTGGTGGTCCCATCGTGTATGCCATCGAATGAACGGGAACAACTGTTTGAGTCAAGGCTCGGCTTTTTGTAAATTGCTTGGCAGCATCTTCCCTTATCGTTACAAAAACCTGCTTCAGTACTCCATGCAAATTTGCATCAGTATTTCAAACTGTCAGAACCTTTGTTAGGTATGAATATGAATGATTCTGATCATGCATACTCCCTCCGTCCCAAAATAAACGACGCAGCCTCCCTCGAGAAACATATGCCGGTAATTATATACTAAAATAGGATTAATATTTATATTACATAATTAGTATCATTGGAAAGATCTTTTGATCTAGTTTTTTTAACAAATTTATTTGGAGATTTAAATCTTCCACGTATTTTCTACAAATCGAGTCAAACTTGTGGCACGAAAAACCCAAAACGTCGTTTATTTTGGGACGGAGGGAGTATGTTGTAATAATCGTTGGACATAATCCCATGAGCTGCAAAGACTACGCCTACTACGACGTACTGAAATAGACAGGTCTCTGGTCCAAGTATACGATATAACCTTCTTCTGTTGATTCTTTTGGATGTTGTAGCTATATAAATGTCTTTGTACTAATTTCTTAATTTAGCTCAGCTCATATCATTTGTTGATTCCATTTACCAACAATCTCTGATGGCACAATTACAAAAGCGCCGCAGCAGTTTCTGGTGCTTCTGCAAAGCTACAGCACGCCACGCCAAGAAAGTATCGACAAAACCTAGTCCAAGGTACTCAAGACCCAGTCACGCATGCAAAGCAGCTCTTTATCTTTTATGTCATTGCAGGGGAACCAAACATTCAAATGCCTTTCCTGTTCTATAAATTCAGCGTTACGTTCACGCAGGTCCGTATTCTGCAGCTAGCCAGAGCGCAATAGTTCAACTGACCAGTTCAGTGTTCTATAAATCAGTGAAGTAAATATCAATGCATGTAATTTGTGGGTATGTTAGGTTCGTATTAGCAAAACATGGAAATGACTTAATCGTAAGTATGTGAACTAAACATCCAGAATTCTAAATTTTTGATGAGGTGCATTCAATATATGACGTTGATCCAAACGTGGATCTAAATTTGAGCTTACAGTGTAAGGATCGATTTGAGTTCACATTCTAGCAAAAGTAATTCATGATATGAAGCCGGAGGAGATGCGCTATTTGTGCAAATTGAGATGACCATGTCTAGGAGACTTGAAGTTGACCATAATGAATATGTCACTTGATAATATATATATTATTTTATTCATATAGATATTCTATTAACTATCTATAATCATGGTTACTACAAATATCGTATTTTAATAAGTTATTATCAAGTGACGTGATTAATAAGACCAACTAATCTAACGTTAAAGTTAGGAGGGGCCATAGTGCTAATCCACATAGATTTTCATCATTTACCGCTACATACGCACTATTACTCTTAAGAAACATCAAAATCAGGGGTGGACGTGGCGTCCTTTGGTCTCAATGATCCTCCGCCACTATCACTAAGGTGTATATGGCCTCCGATTGTCAGTAGGTAAAGTTCTAACATACATGAGTGCAGATTATCTGTCGGCAAAACCAATTAGTCTGCTGGCATAGACACACTACTGGAGAATCGACTTCTATTCTTGAGGGTAAAAACGTGGTTACTCCCCGGCTGGAAATGTGCCCGGGAGTAAAGGGACCTGTATACCCGGTTGGAATCTCCAGCCGGGAGTAAAAGCCCACGCCGCTGGCCGCCCTACACCTCCCTCCCGCGCCCAGGACTTCTACTCCCGGGTAGAGGTACAAACCGGGAGACTCCCGGTTGGTAGCTCCAGCCGGGAATAAATCTTTACTCCCGGTTGGAAACACCAACTGGGAGTAAAGCTCCACCTTTATTCTCGGTTGTTGTTTCTAACCAGGAATAATGTTCACGCCTATATATACCGACCGCGACGTTTGAATTTTCAGCTGTTTTTCTTCACCAAATCTCTACACAACACCCTTTACTCCGGATTTTAAACCAAACCGGGGAATATACGTTGGACAACTTTCACTCCCTCTCATTTTCATCATCCATTTCATTTTTTTGCAATTTATATAATTATAGTTGTTTCTTTAAATTTCTTTTGTTTAGAAAAAATGAGGAATTTACATTGTTTACCAAAATGAGTATAGAGAGTAGATGTGAAATTCATGATTTAGTAGTGTTTGAAATTTCAATTTGTAATATTTGAATATAGTCTAAACTAGGAATCAAACAGAAGCTGAAGCTTTGGCGGCCTACTATGGTGCAAATATTCCAAATAACAATGACCAAGGTCCGGCAATGGAGATTCAAGAGATGCCGCCCCGCCAATCAAGAGATGCCATTTGGAAATATGACTTTCTTAGGATCATTGCTCCGTGGCCAACAAAGGATGTTGTTTTAATTGATGACTATGGTTATTGTTTTTCTTCTTTAGTGGAGTTTGTTGTATGCAACCAAACAAAAGTTGTAGGCTACCTATCATAAATTAATCAGTTGTCATTTATGCATGTTGTGTATTTAATATAACTAATTATGTGTTAAGTTTTTTAATATGGTGCGTACGTATGTCGTAAACTACTGAGATGAATCAAAATTTGATGTACAACACGGTCGGCGCGACCAAGAGTTCATTTGTGGGGTGCATGAGTTCTTATGTGTGGCCAAAGCAAACAAGCTAAACGGTTTTATGTGCTGCCCATGTGCTATATGTAGGAATAAGATGGAATTTTCCAACTCAAGGAATATTCATTTACACTTGTTTAAGTCGGGTTTCATGTCAAACTATGTTTGTTGGACCAAGCACGGAGAAACCGGGGTCATAATGGAAGAAGGTGAAGACGAAGAAGGGGACGACGACGATGTTATTGCTAAATATCTTTGGTGTCTTAAATGATATCGCAATGGAGGAAGATGAAGAGGAGGTAGCGGCAGGAGATGAGCCTCTTGGATGAGCTTGGTCAAGCTATTCATGATGCAGGGTGAAGAATGCAAAATGAAAAGGAGAAGATGAAGTTCGAGCGCATGCTAGAGGACCACAAGAAGTTGTTGTACCCGAGCTAATGGACAAGCAGAGAAAATGGATGATGCCATGACCAATGATTTTGATGATTTGGTGCAAACCTCCAAATTGGCAATTGCGTCTTGCATCTTTTCCTTCTATTCTTTGTTTGTGATGCACCGCATCCTTAATCACCATCCTTTCGATCTTTAGTGCTTCCTTTAGGGACCCATGCTAAACCCCTTCTTTTTAACTCTTCTGCACTGAGCTTCTGCAATTCTTTTTCCTACCACCTTGGTAAACCGATTGAGCATATCGGTTTTGTCTTTGTTATGGGCAGCGATAATTCTTTCTTGGTCTTAGGTACTTTTGCCTTTTCTTGTTCAGATTTAGTACCTACAATATGAATAGATGAATTTTCAACTTGTTTACCATTAATAGCCAGATTTTTCAACAATATAATCGGCTTTTCAATGGTGACATTCAGATCTACATTTTTTTTTTTTCCGTCCATCATACTTCACGCGGTAAACTTGCTTTACCACCTTCTCTTTGGCATTGACTCGGACCGATTTTGATCAAATCGGTCTTTGTAAGATGATGACTCTTTCAAACGTTTCGAGCTGCATATTCCACATGTTGTGGCTCAAAATATGATGGAACATTCACCTTCCTTTGCCAATGTTGTTTTTGAGGCTTATGTTTTGAAGACAAATTTAATGCTTGGGTCTTCTTTAGTCGATTCACTTCCCTATCTTTGTATATTTAGCTAAGAGCTCCATGAAGCCCAAGCTTCGGCCTTCTATTGCCTTTTTCCTTGTCATGTTCCTTGCCTCCATTAGCTTTATGAGCATCCTCCTTTTCTTCATCTTGATGGACATGCTCCAAAGAAGGACCTCCAAACCCGATTCCCTTGCTCAATGGAATCAATCGGCTTTTGGTGGAGATGGAGAGATTTTATTTGCCCCCAAAGCGTCTTCTAAAATTGGAGCAACATCGCTATCCTTTGAAATATCTTCAACTTGAAATTTGTGGATAACAACTCGTCTTTGTTTGAGGGTTCTACATCTCTCTCTTGGGTATTAGAGCCTTGAGCTTCAAGTGAATCGGCTAGTAGTGCAAGCCGATTCGAAACCTGCTTGCCATCAAGACCCGATTGTATCCAATCGGTTCATTTGTTGAGCTTCAGAAGATTTCAATCGGTCATTACCAATGTCCGATTGGATCTTATGATGAAACATATTGCAATGACAAGTATTATGATCAAAGGAATTACACCATTCGCAACATGTAAGCTCTTCCAAGTTCGAGTTGATGGCAAAGCATTGTGATCAATAATCCTAATAAATTTATTTTTCAAAGAATATGTCAAAGACATGATCACAATGGATAGAATCAAAGGTGAGCATTAAATTTGTAAGCCGATTTTCTTGTAGAATCGGCTCCAATGCTTGGCAAGCGAAGAGATTAAATTTGACATCAATTCATTCGGCCGCACCTTTACAATTATCTTTCATGCCAGATGTTATAGAATTAAATGTAGAACAAACATCGGCATGAGCAATATTCTTCAATCTTAGCCCGAATCATAAAAACCGAAGTAATTGCAAAACTTATATCTCATTCGGGACCAAGTATGAATTGAATTTAAAATAAGTAAAGCAATCCACATATATATACAATTCACATTAAGTATTGGGAAAAGCTTTAACTTCGACAAAACATTACCATCAGCCTTCCAATTGAAGACGACATGTAAGCCGATGCAATCTTGTACCTCAGTGACGAAGGACATAGCATCCAAGGTTCTGCTCTCAACGGTTAGCTCATTGTTAACAATACCCTTGGATGGAATCTGTGTGCCCTCTCCAACGTCATTTATCTTCTTCTCGGGCCCTTTTAGTATCTCTGTGTCCATTGTAGTAATGATGGTAGAGGCGACGCCCCTCTCGAAGTGCTCGTAGAAAGATCAACAGCCAGAGTAAATCGACTTAGCCAACTCGAGAGTCGGTATGGCCGATTCAGCAGTAGGGAACAACCCCAAAGAAGCCCATTGTCCCCTAGGGGACGCTTAGCCGATTGCTCTTCAAAGCGGCATGGCAAGAATATTGAGGATCGACTTAAGCGCCTCTTCATCTAGCTCGACACACCTGCTCTTGCATAGTCGGTGAGTTTTGAGTGAATCGGCTAATGCAAGCCGATTTGAAACTTGTTTGCCATCAAGACCGATTGAATCCAATCGGTCTACTTGTTGAGCTTCAGAGAATCTCAATCATCCTTTATTAATGGCCGATTGGATCACACGACGAAACACATTGCAATCACAAGTATTATGATAATAAGAATTGTGCCACTTGCAATATGTGAGCTCTCTTAGATTTTCATCGATGGCAAAACATTGTGATCAATGACTCTAATAAAATTATTCTTCAACAAGATATCAAAGACCTGATCACAAAAGGTGAAGTCAAAGCTATATTTTATTTTATCAAGCCGATTCTTTTTTGGAGTCGGCTTCAAAGCTAGGCAAACGAAAGGATCAGATTTATTGTCAATCCATTCGCCACGGCTTTCTGATTTGCTCTTTGAGGGTCTGTAGCTTTGATAAACTAGAATTATCGGCCTTGCCATATGGTAGAATGCATTGGCCGATAGAATCTGAATTTATTTTATCATTAACAAATAAATTGCCATTACCAATCGGTCTACTACTTCCAATGATATCTCTAATAGCCGCAGAAATTGAAATAGTATGACGGATTGGAATTTAAGCAAAATATTTATGTTTTCTACCTTGTTGATCATGTCGAGAGAGATGAACATTCTTGACTTGAATAATGTGGCTTTTCACCTTTAAAGAACGATCAACATCGATGCGAATCATCCGAAGACACATCGGGTGCGCAGGAACCAAAGAAGCGGCTTTCACCGACCGGACGCCGGGTTCCTACCGTCCCGAACACTAGTGGCAACAACAGAATCGCCCCGCCGATTAGACAACCGCCTAGCCGATTCGGCGTAAGTGATAGGAGTAGTCGGCTTGGCCGAGACCGAAGAGTCGGTTTAGCCGACCGTGGGTAGGTCTGTAGTGGCGGTTCGACCTAGCCGATTTGGAAATCGGCTTAATCGGCTATGGGTAGGTGAGCAGCCCTTCTTTTCTTTTTGTAGGGGCTTGATTTCCATCAACGATATAATAATCACTAGAAAAGTACACGACCCCTTTAACTCCTGAAAAGTCAAGTCTAGCATGTTTCTGATGCTTTTCATTTTCTCCTGCAGCAAGACTTGATTTTTGAGGACTTGGAAGCAATCCATTTTTGGCCGATGACCCAATTGTGATCGGCCTTCTCTCATTGGTCTCTTCAAAATATACAAGGAATAATTACGCTAATTTAGACCATGACGGAACGCTATTTTGGGGTAAAGATACAAACCATATAAAAGCAATGCCAGTAAGGGATAAAGGAAAATTTCGCACTCTCATATAGTCTTCCTTACCAGCAAGACCCAACTGCGAGAGATATATACCAATATGTTCCACAGTGGTCTTATCATCTTCACCACTAAATTTAGAGAAATCTGGTACCCGCCAACCATCAGGAGAATTCATGTAATCAATGGCTAATATGTATGGCCTATGATAAGTGGGCACCTGCCATTTAGAAGAACCATATGGATTTCTAGCATGTGCTGAATCTTCTTGAATTCGACTAACAAAGAAATGAAGCCGAATCAAAGACAATGACTTCTTTGCACTTTGCTGGATTTTCGTTGATCTTTTCAAAATATTTACGTAACTCCGCTTCTCTAAACCGGACCATAATTCAATAGTATCTTGGGCAAAGTGATGTAAACCATGCAAAAGCAATACCAATTAAGGATAAAGGAAAATATCGTACCTTCACATAGTCCGCATTATCATAATAGCCCAACCGTGAAAGATATACATTAATGTGTTCTACAGCAGATGTACTACCTTCACCACCAAATTTATGAAAATCAGGTACCCTCCATCCATCGGGAGCTTGTACTTCATCAAAATACCATGGATACGGTCTATGATAGGTGGGTACCTTCCAATCAAAAGAACCTGGTGGATTTTTAGCATGTGCTAAATCTTCTTGAATTCGGCTAGCAGTAAAATGAAGCCAAATCATGAGTTTTAGCACTTGAATGCCTTGCTGAAATTTCTTTAATTCGGCTTAAGTTAGGATTAACATAAGGAGCCGAATTATGAGAACAAGCATTGGCATAAGTTATTGAATTTTGAGAGTAATTGGCAAAATAATTGGCATTATCATAGCCAATTCTCTCATTCATCGGCTTAACTTGTGATGGAAACACATATTGTGAGCTCATAGCCGATGAATATGGATTTACATGTTGGGTACTGCTAGTAGCATTGAAATCAAATGAATTTGTGGCAAACATCGGTTCTTGATTATAATATTCATTAGAATTATCACCGATGCAATATATCTAGAATTATCATAACTAGCAATACCAACATGAAAATTATCATTTGCAAAATAATTATTACAATTATTATACGAAGTTGGAAGCTGTACCTTGGGGTAACTGTGGTAATATTGTGATGGATCACCTTGGTACTCCATGTATTCTTGTATTTTTTTTAATATCCGATTATATATATATCAATTCACGTGGAGTGGCAAGTTCGACAAATACAATCGGCCCGAGGGCCTGATTCTTTATCGATTTGCAAGACAAAAATCCACGATCGGCCTTGAGGCCAGAATATGCGGCGATCACATAAAAGGTAATAGATATGAATAAAGGCTAGGGTAGATAGATTCGGCAAAGCAAAGTAGAGCCGAAACAATTCTTCGTCCCAGCCGGAGTCGCCAAAAAAGTATGTTGACGCAAATTAGGTTCGCCCTAACACACTAGGACGGTCACGATGGACCAACGAGTACAGCAGGATAAACAACACACTTTCGCGGTGAAGAGCGGCGAAGTTTACAAGCAAAACCAGCAAAGCATAAACAATCGTGCTTTACGTGGACGTAGAACGGCTAGTTTCCGAGCAAACTAGCAAAGAAGCCGCCGAAGCTCGCCCGGGAGGGACCCCCGTCGTGGCAAGGACGACGTCGGGTTGCCCTAGGTCGGGCCCAAGAAGCCTAGGGCGCCATCCTTGGTCGTCGGATCAAGTGATGAACAGCATGTAGAGGGTCGGAGAGAGAGATTAGGGTTTGAGGATGTGTTGGTTTCGATTGGATGTAGATGGGATCAAATCGGCCATGAACCTCTTTATTATATAGAGGAGGGTGGTCTTATCCTTTCAGAAAACCGCCCTTGGACGTTTCCAATCTCAAAAACCGACCCAAACACGATTAGGAAAGAGATCGGTTCGGGATCGTACGGACACGGCCCGTCGCGGGTTGACCGGACGCTGGGCTGGTCTTGACCGGACGCTCCGGTCGATTCCAGAAAGCTCTGAAACGCGCCCGAAGACGCATGGCCGGCCGGACTCTCGGACGGACGCCGCGACGGACGCGACGAACATGACCGACGCTCCGGTCACTAGCGCCCCGGTCAAGTCCGAGAGCTCGAAATCGCGTCACACGCACTGACGACCGGACGCCTTGACCGGACGACGAAGAATGACCGGACGGTCCGGTCGCCGGCGTCCGGTCACTTCCAGAGAAGTCTCTGTTTGTTCTTCCTCGAAAATTTGGCTAAGTCTAGAAATTTACCGTGCCTTGGACCTCCAAAATATGACTAAGTCGGAATTTTACCATGTCTTAGACCAAGCCATTTTGGGTGTCAACAAAAAGAAAAAAACAACTCTTTACTCCCGGTTGGTATCTTCAACCGGGAATAAAGCCCTACCTCTATTCCCGGTGCGAGACTTCTATTCCCCAACTCGTACTCCCGGTTGCATAACCGGGAGTAGAGGGGGTTTCCGACCGGTAATAAAGCCCCGTCGTGTACTAGTGACATATACCGGTTACTTGCACCGACTAATTAATTGTGTCAGTCTGCGTAATTAAATACAAACTGCTGCATATGTCCTTATGGCCGATGCACTTTCTCTAGGGCACTCACAATGCAGACTCTATAAAACCACTTTTTAACAATGGATGTTTTTGCAAAAAAAAAAAAAAAAAAGTGCACAGTATAAATCATCTTAAGGGGAAAAAAACCATGTGCAGTATAAAATGGGCGTTGGAATCAAAACCACTTTTTAATAGTGGATGTCTTTCCAAAAAGCATGCCACGCAAGAAAATATCGACAGAACATAGTGTGCTAAAGGTCTAGCCACACTCGCGCATGCAGCGAACCTCTCTTTAGCTTTTGTGGCGTTCCAGCTGGAGAAGCAACATCATTGAAATGCCTTTTTCCGGCTATAAATTTCTGCGTCGACGCAGATCGACGGTTCATGTTCCAAAGAGAACTGAGCAGTCCAGTGTTCTTATCTATACTATATTGTTTGTTAGCTACTTGGCTGTTCAAAGAGTTTAGCAGTACTGTCGTTCCTTGACTCAACCGATGGCGAGTGGTGAAACTAAATTTGCAGGCGTGGTCCTTTTCGGCAAGACAATAGGAGGCCGGAAGGTGCCACTAGATGACCTGAAGGTAGTTAAGTGGGCATGTCAGCATCTGCCTGTGTCTCCTGAGTACAATTTGTACATTATTCACGTCACTGAACTGATGAACGGGACAAATCCACCAACAGAGTGTACGTCCTCGTCATTCCTTTATTTCCCCTCTTTTTCTTACGATTTCATATATGCCATATATGTACATGTATATAAATACATCCTTTTTCTATTTGTCTTATATATATATATATATATATATACACACTTCATTTATTGCCAGATGAATGTTATTATGAAGCTAACATGCTATTGTTTTTAGTTTTCATACTATTGTAGGGAGAAGGCACATATATTTCAAATTTCGAACTGATAACGACCCTTGAATGCCAAAATAATTTTTGCTATATTAAGACCCTATTTGGTTTCCATAAGTCAGGTGACTAAAAATCAGTGACTTATCAGTTATGCATGTTTGGTTGTGGATGACTTATAAGTTGTTTTATGCATACAAATATTCATAAAAGATGGTGACTTATAAGTTTTAAGTAAGGGTGTACCAACTTCTTGCTTATAAGTCCCATGAGTTAATAAGTCACTGCTGTTTGGTAAAATAACTTAATTTTTCACATTTTCAACTTATAAGCAGGTGACTTACTTGGAACAAACAGGGCCTAATTTATTATTATGAACCCTAGAGCAATATATTATTATTCCTAAAAATATATATAGAAAACAAGTATATTGTATTAATTACAATGTCAACCTTAATGGTGGCCGGAAGGACATTCAATTCACATATATGTATATTATACCATACTCCCTCCACACCGTTTTACTAGGCGCCAGATGCATAATACCAGATACCAAAAAAAAAAAAGGGAGTAATTTGTGCCGCTTCAATTAAAAATTACTCCGTCCGTATCAGGCCCAGCGAAAACCGCATGCAGCCGCTATTCTGGCCGCAAAATCCTCCTCACCCGCTAAAACAGCAAAAATCCAGCTGGCGGGGAGTTGAACCCACAACACCCTAACTCCAACCCAGCCAGAATAGCCAGTAAATATGTTTTAATTTCTTGGATGGAGTATTGCCGTAGCCTCTTTTAATAGAGGTATGCTAAATGCTGTCCTAAACATCATTTTTTACCAGTATGGAAGGAGCATGATAAATACGACAAGGTGGAGGAAATGCTTCTAGGGGCCGGCTATCCAAAAGACGATATTGAGGCACTTCAAGAGAGTATAGTCGCCACCCCAAGAAGGATTTTTCCATTTCCAAGCAGAGATGTTCAGAAGGTGCGCGAACTTGGATATATACACACACATACTAAAAATCTGTGGGTGGGAGAAAACATAATTATTAACCGTCACTTGTTTGAGAACAGGAACTGTATATTCGGGGCGTAGAATGCGGAGGAGAGAATTTTGAGCAAACCCTACAAGGCGCTATCAATAATCCCTACTTGAAGGGCCTCGACATGCTAGTCCTGCGATGGTCAGAACCAGATAATCCGCAAGGGTACGACGTCGCCTGCCACTGAACATATATATAGTACAATATATCATTTTTGCTCCGCGTGCAAGCGAGCTAAGCAAATGTAGAACCCTCTACCAGCAAGGTCCTCACTCTTATTTAATTTTTTTTTCGTTTTTGTAGGACGCCAGTTAAAAGGTTGGAGTTAAATGGATGTTCTATCGTGCTCGCAAATGTAGATCCCTCCACCAACACCAAGGTCCTCAATCTCGCCGTGGCGCCATCCCCCGGCGAAGGGTTAGCGCCCACTCCCACCGGCGCCCGGCGCCGGCGCCGCCACCGCCACCGCACATGGAAGCACAGGGTCGGGGACCACTCCTCCCGCACCACCGCCCACGGGCCAAGAAAGTGTTGGCGTGCAAGGCGCCGGCATCGAAGGAAGCTCCGTGATCCGCCAAGCCAAGCCTAAGAATTCGCGTCCCAAGAAGAACAACGACGCAACCTCCTCGAAGTAGTACTGGGCACCCTGCACGTGGGACCGACATCCCATGCGACGACGAGACTATGCCTTCCAACTCCAGCTCCAGGAAGACCGTTCAGCAAAAAAATAGTAGCCGACTGTTATTGCTCCGCAAGAGTGCCTCCCTCCATTTCCGCTGTTATTGTTACTTTGTCATTTGAGTGCTGCCTGTCGTACGTGCTTTTGTGTGTTTCCAGTTTGTTCACAGGTGGGTTGCATTGGTACTCAATGCCTGAGTCTGGTCTGGTTCCATTATGTGTTATTATGCGTGGAAGAATTAATTTCTCTGCTAAGTTAGTGACTACGACAGTCTCTTTATTAATTTGTGCTGTGGCCACATTTTCAACATCCCTGTTTCAAATAGTCAAGTCATTTTGGGGTACATAGTTTTTACGTTGAAAACGGAACGGAAATATCCCGAACTGAACCGCATCGTTTTTCTACTTTTGATCCAATCGAATTCGTATTTTCGGACAAATTCAAATTTGGTTCGAAATTTGGAACACCAAATTCGGAATCAGAACAAAAACGGTTTAGAGTTTTGTACCGTTTTCTACTTTTCTACTTTTAGTTTGGAATATCCCGAATTCGAAGTTCGGTTTACACCGAATTTGGCCATTCTTAGAAAAATTATATCTTTTTCATATGATCTTGGATGAAAATGATTTTTCTATGAAAATTGTAGCTCTCGACGAGATCTACAACTTTCTAGTTGTCAGTTTTTCATTTGAGGCTGTTACGATGTTCAAAAAAAATTAAACAAAGTTTTAACTGTAGATTAATCATGTACGAGCACTTGTTACTTTAGAAATATCATATCTTCTTTATATGGTGTCAAATGCAGATACTTAATTAGGTCACCACACTGGGAAAGGACCTAGCTCGCTCGATGTACGTAGGGCCTAGCCGACTCTTAGGTCGGCCGACGTCTAGGGAATGTCCGCACTCAGACCTTATGCCTCCAATGATGAGTGCGACACGCATGACACGCCACGCCAGAAGAGCCTTACTGGAAGCATGATACACAAGACACACCAGCGAGGTTTCTTGAGACCCAAAACCCCACACACCGGGGAGGGAACCCGTTGGGGCGGCGTGCAGCGGCTATGGTTTTCCCTAGCCTGCCTAGCCTCTCTAGAACCTCCCCATCGTCGATCCACAAGCCATGCATCGCCGACGAAAAATGCAAGAAGATGTAGATGGGAAAAGAGGGTAAAGAGAGGTAGTAGATTGATTTTGGGACGACCGTGTGTTGAGAAGCTCAATTGACCGTGGCTCCTACATTTATAAGGTGGGGTGGCCTTATTCTTCAAGGAGTCGAAACCCCTTACGAATTGTATCAAAATGCATCTAGATCTATTTTGTACCTAACAAAGTGGGCTAAAGCCCACGTAGTCCAATTTCTACAGGGCTCCAAACGAGGTGATCCACATATGTTTTTCAATCAGCAGTTCGATGAGAAGAACACAATGGTGAAGTCCACTCTTACACTTGCTCACTCTCTAATTCAGCACCTGAAACGATGTTTTATTCGCCTGCTTTCCAAATGTGGTGATCTAAGAGTATACTTTCTGGCCATCTTGACAATAGAAACATGATGGAAAAGTCTATTATGCAGTATGCACTTTGTACACTTTTAAGTGTCATCAGAGCTGCGTATACTATGTGTGGAGGGAATGAATTTTGGCACGGAAGAAGGGAAATAGCGCAAGCCACATCTGGATCATGTGCCCTAGCTTGCACTGGAGACGACACGCCCCATACACAATGCAGCTTTTGGCCAGCGATGGGACCTTGGAGCACACACCGAGCTCATCGCCTCTCGAGATGACAACTCTGCTCTCTCTCGTCTTTCAATTTGGGACGACGCGTGGTGTTTTTCGCAAAATGCACAGCTTAGATGAGGGATATAGACGCGTTCTACAAGCCCTAAGATGTCTGACGCCTGACGGCCTGATTTTTTTTTACAAGTACGGCCTGAGGAGTTGAGCTCTTCTGATACGATAGGTGACTCGCTGGACAGCAACCGGCCTGGAAAGCGGGGGACACTCGTTGCCGGTGGGAGGCCGCGTGCGCTGCATGCCCTCTCATCGTGGAGGCCAGACGTGCACAAAGCGTCCTGCCATAGTGTGGCAAAGCGTCCTGCAGAGTGTGGCAAAGCGTCCTGCAGAGGCGTGTTGCTCACAGGGCACGCTTATCGCCAGCAGGCGAGACGCACGCTAAAGTGCGGGCTGGACACGCTTGTACCAGCAGCCTGCACGCGAAGGATGAACGGCTGAGTGCGCAGCGGCCTGACTCCATGGCGTTCTAAGCAAGGTCTGGCATGATAGCTGCAGGGGCTCCTATCATGAAAAGTTTCTGCTTGGCTAGTCTACCATGCATCACGGATGATTTAAGGGCTTAAGGCTGAGGACCGTGTTAACCTGCCATGATGACTTCGACTCCGACACCGCGGATCTTTTACTTCTGGGGCCGAAATTCGACTGTGACGTGGGGTTACGAAGTGGCTGTGATAGATAGGCCTATTGTAGTAGTGTAAGCAAAGGAGGAATGTCATGGCATAGGCCCCGCGGCCCTAATAGCATTAGGGATCAGTGGGTCATGGTTTGGGCCTGCGTTCCATCAACTGTGTTGGGCTTTACCCATGTATCATGTATCATCATATAGGGGGTGTTTAGTTGGTGAAATATTTTAAGTTCAGCTCTTGTAGCATTTTCGTTTGTATTTGTTAATTATTGTCTAATCATAGACTAACTAGGCTCAAAAAGATTCGTCTCGCACTTTATAACCAAACTGTGCAATTAGTTTTTGATTTACCTACATTTAATACTCCATGTATGAGGCAAAAGATTTGATGTGACGGCATACTGTAACACTTTTTGGGTTCACTTTTTCGTGAACTAAACAGGACCTGAAAAAAAGTCCATATTCATGTTAGAATTTATATATGAATAGTTCCCCTAAAATTCATATGAAGAAAGTCGATAAATCTCAAAGGCCCAATATTTGTGTTCCCTAATGGGCTTTATTGTTTTAGCCCATGAGCAAAGGTGGCGAGGTACAATATCAATTAGTACCATATTGCTAGTTGATATGGAGGTAGGGAGTTTTCCTCCCTATATATTCGTACCAAGCCTTGGGGAATAGAAACAACAAAAACAACTACAATTGGGAGTTTCAATTAGAAAATCCTATAGTAGTACAACAAAGTATTTTCCACTTCTCACTACTACATCGTCGTCGGCCAGTCTCCGGCCCGATCGTTCGCGTGCACGGCAGCGACGGGCGAAAGCAGGTCTCCGAACCGCCGTCTTTGCGATCCCGCACGGAGAAGGCGAATAAGGTTTTGGGAAGCGCTATTATTCGCGCGACTGCTCCCGATCTTCGTCACGGCTCGTCTACTGGGAAGGACTGCGGAGGGGGTCACAAACGGCGCCGTCTTCATCGACAACTTCTTCTACTTCTTCAAAGCCGCCGATCGACGACAAGCGACAAGTGAAGCTGGAGGATCTCGGCATCGCTTTGAACCTCTCCATTACGTTGTCCTCAACGTCAGCCAGGTATTCTCAAGATCCAATCTTCATGTTAATCGTGTTCAATCTATCCAATCTATCTGGTGTGCTAGTTGTGCTTACACCTGTTGCTATGATCATGCTATGCTATCTATCTAATCTATCTGGTGTACTAGTTATGTTCACACCTGTTGCCATGATTTATGATATGCATTTATGCTATGCTATAATCAGTGTTATGTGTTCATGCTATGCTAGTATGCTTAACATGCTTTATCTAGTAGATCTATTAATCATGATTTATTTTATGGAATTAATCTGGAAATTGCCTAATATTTCAACAATCCAAAAACCTTATTATAGGTCTTTTCCGGATCCAATGGCTAGTTTTGTTGATGCTCGAGACCGGAGAAATTCTCCGTGAGCACTTCAAGAGATGGTCCAGTAAAGGTCACAGATTGGCTTATCGCCATGGAAGTTTTTTCTGGTCAAAGATGGCTTACCCGAGGGAGACCTTTTCGATGAAGATCGAGAATAAATTCGGAAAGCCGGTGACATCTTTGTGGGAGCTGTGCGTAATGTGCTATCGGATCATATCTATGATCTTTGTGATGCACTATAAAAGCGCTAAAGCCGTGGGATTATCCGAACACCACCTATGGTGCTTGAGATGCGAGTGCAAGCAATCAGCTGTACATCATGGAGAGCTTTCATGACTATAAGATGGTTGCAAACAAATCTATAGTCAATCAAGCTCATGAGATACGGCGCTGGCTAAGGAACTTGAACTCCTTGAGTATGTTATACCCGATGAAGTTGTGGCTGGTATTATTATTGCCAAATTACCTCTCGCATGGAGGAACTTTTGCCACAAGCCTTAAACATAAGAGAGTGAAGATATCGGTTGAAAACCTGATTCAATCTCTAGATGTTGAGGAGAAAGCTCGGGCTAAAGATCATAACCGAGAAGGGGAACGAGGAAAGTAGCGCCCACTTTGTCCGAGAGAAATTTCAAAGGCAAGAACAAAGGAAAGGGGAAACAGCAGCCTTTCAATGCCAAAGCTACTACTACCTTCAAGAAGAAGAAGAAGGACAAGTCTGAGATGCCTTGTTTCACTTGTGGTGATCTTGGTTATTTTGCTAAGGAGTGTCCTCGCGTGCGGACCGTAAAGAGAAGAAGGTCAACCTCGTGGATCGCAACCAATGCCGATGATGGGTATGGTAATCTTCCCATCTTGTACTTTCAGTATTTCAATCACCTAGTTGGTGGCTTGATACGGTGCTAATATTCACGTATGTGCTGACATCTCTTTGTTCTCTTCTTACCGGGGGCTCCAAGGTTCCTCCGCCCCGATGGGGAATGGGTCACATGCTTCGCTCGTGGTGTTGACACGGTAGATCCAAGTTTACTGGGAAGATCGGGTGCCAAGAACGTGTAGCATGTCCCTACTATTCGCAAGAACCTTGTTAGCGTTTCTCTTTTGTTAAGAGATGGTCTTAAAGTAGTATTAGAGTCCAATAAAGTAGTTATGTCTAAGCATGGACAATTTATTGGTAAAGGCTATGATTGCGGAGGCTTGTTCCGCCTAAGTTTGTCGATTTCAATTAATAAGTCACCAATCATATTTGTGGCACAATTGATGATAATTCTAGTGTTTGGCATTCTCGTTTATGTCATGTGAATTTTGGTTTGATGTCACATTTATCTAGCTTTGCGGTTAATTCCAAATTTCACCATTGCCAAAGGTTCTAAGTGCCATAGTTGTGTGCGGTCTAAGCAACCTTGAAAGCCTCACAAGGCAAAGGAGGAGAGACACTTGGCACCTCTAGAGCTCATACATTCTGATCTATGCGAGATGAATGGTGTGTTGACTAAAGGTGAAAAGAGATATTTCATGACATTAATTGATGATGCTTCTAGATATTGCTATGTTTACTTACTGAAAACTAAAGATGAGGCATTGGACTACTTTAAAATCTTTAAGGCTGAAGTTGAAAATCAACTAGAAAGAAAAATTAAACGTCTAAGGTCAGATCATGGTGGTGAATATTTTCCTATAATATTCGATGAGTTTTGTGCGGAACATGGTATTATTCATGAGAGGACACCTCCCTATTCACCGAATCAAACGGGGTGCTGAGAGAGGAAAAATCGCACTCGATTGACTTGGTTAACGCCATGTTAGACACTTCTTTGGTTTATCTAAGGCATGGTGGGGGAAGCTATATTGATTTGCGAGTCATGTCTTGAATAGAATTCCAAACAGAAATAAAGAGACAACACCATATGAGGTATGGGTTGGAAGGAAACCATCACTCTCATACTTGCGCACGTGGGGATGCTTGGCGAAAGTCAATGTTCCAATTAATAAGAAGCGTAAGCTTGGACCAAAGACGTAGATTG
Organism: Hyparrhenia diplandra; assembly: GCA_015847255.1. NCBI lineage: Eukaryota > Viridiplantae > Streptophyta > Magnoliopsida > Poales > Poaceae > Hyparrhenia > Hyparrhenia diplandra. The sequence continues at coordinate 460,770 of JADLZK010008693.1, forward strand.
TGTCTTTCTTGGATATGCTCACAATAGCATTGCCTATCGATTTTAGTAGTAAAATCTGAAGTTTCGATATGCATGTTGATACTATCTTTGAATCTCGTGATGCTACATTTTTTTGAGAATATATTTCCTATGAAAGATATGCGTAGCAATGCTAAGTTTTCTCTTGAATTAGCTCCCGATATTACTATACCTATCGAGTCTCCTGTTGAGTTGTTTGAGCAACCACTTGAGGAGGATGACAATGAAGTTCTGTGAGAAACAAGAGACAAAGGATTACAAAATCTTTTGGTGATGATTTCATTGTGTACCTTGTGGATGATACTCCCCACCTCTATTTTAGAGGCTTATGCATCTTCAGATGCAGATGATTGGAAAGAAGCCGTTCAGAGTGAGATGGACTCGATTCTTTCTAATGGAACTTGGGAGCTCTCTCGAACTACCTTTTGGTTATAAACCAATCGGTTGTAAGTGGGTGTTCAAGAAAAAAACTTAGACCTGATGGTACTATTGACAAGTACAAGGCTCGGCTCGTAGCTAAGGGCTACACTCAAAAGGAAGGAGAAGATTTCTTTTATACTTATTCACCTGTTGCTAGAATGACCACTATTGAACACTACTATCCTTGGTCGCCTCATATGGTACGATCATTCATCAAATGGATGTGAAGACAGCTTTTCTTAATGGAGAGTTGGATGAGGAGATCTATATGGATCGGCCTCGATGGGTTTGTAGTAAAAGGTGAAGAGCAAAAAGGTGTGCAAGTTATTAAAATCTTTGTATGGCTTGAAACAAGCACCTAAACAATGGCATGAGAAGTTTGACACTACGTTAACTAGTGCCGGTTATGTTGTCAATGAAGCCGATAGGTGTGTGTATTATCGACATGGTGGGGGCGAATCTGTTATATTATGCTTATATGTTGATGATATTCTAATCTTTGGAACAAACATGAATGTCATAAATGAGGTCAAGTCTTTCTTGTCAAAGAATTTTGATATGAAAGATCTAGGAGAGGCCGATGTAATTCTAAACATTAAGCTTATTAAGGAAGAGAGTGGGATTACTTTATCGCAATCTCACTATGTTGAGAAGGTCCCGAGCCGTTTTGGCTTTATGGATAGAAAGCCTTCTCCAACACCTTATGATCCTAGTGTGACATTGCGAAAGAATAAGAAGCGTACTAGAGATCAACTCAAGTACTCTCGGATTGTTGGTTCACTCATGTATCTAGCTTAATGCAACCGGACTCGGATATCTCTTTTGTTGTGAGCAAGTTGAGTAGGTATATGTCCAACCCGGTGATGATCATTGGCATGTACTAGAAAGGGTCTTGTGCTATCTTAAAGGTACAACGAGCTATGGAATTCACTATTCGGGCACCCACCGTGCTAGAGGGATATAGTGATGCTAACCGGATTTTCGATATTGCTCAAATCTACGCACACAAGTGGGTATGTATTTACTCTTGGAGGTGGCGCAGTGTCATGGAGGTCTTGTAAACGCGGACTATTTTGACTAAGTCAACCATGGAAGCAGAACTTATCGCTTTAGAAACAAAGATCCGCAGAGGCGAGTGGCTGCGTGAGCTCTTGTCCCGACTTGCCTTAGGTGGTTGAAAAAACCAAGCACCGCTATCCTTATGAACCGTGATAATCAAACGGTGATCACTAAAGTGAATAGTGCAAAGGATAATTCAAAGTCAACAAGACACGTTAAAAGACGTTTGAAGACCGTCAGAAATTGAGAAACTCCGGAGTAATAATCTGTATCCTACATACAGACACAGATAAAAACCTTGCGCGATCCCTTTACTAAAGGGCTATCACGTAATGTGATAGAAATTGCATCTAGGGAGATGGGTATGAGACCCATATGAGTTTTTGTTAGTAGTAACAACCTTTTTGATCGGAGATCCCGTGACTAAGGACACCGGGAAGAACAAACTATTGGTAAACCGAGAAGAGTAAAATAATAAACCCTCTCTATGTGAAGATGCAATACTCTCAAGAGCAAAAGAGGCTCAGTATGGTAGGTTGGCGACAATGCCTTAATATGTCCTATTGACTTTATAAGTAAAGATGTTATCCTACTGAGCATTCTTGAAAGGGCATACCTATATGAGTTCGACCATTTAAACGTCGCGATCTATGAGATTTGGGTGATCTCTAGTAAGCTCATGAATAGACTAAGGAGTATGACGTATATGCTTCACCACGGAGAAAGGCAGGCGACGACCAAGTACTAGTTTGACTTTGAGCAAAGCTTATTCACACAAAACTTGCAATTCAAGGCGTAGTCCATTGTTCAAGTTGTGAATGAGTAGAACTTGAAGCTCTAGGCGGATGTTCAACTTAAAGTCTCTGCTGAAACACTAGTATATAAAGCATTAGTGAGATAAGGAAAATATCTATCTTTGGGACGGTTGAGATACGGTGGGGGATTGTTAGAATTTATATATGAAAAGTTCCCCTAAAATTCATATGAAGAAATTCTAATAAATCTCAAAGGCCCAATATTTGTGTTCCCTAATGGGCTTTATTGTTTTAGCCCATGAGCAAAGGTGCGAGGTACAATATCAATTAGTACCATATTGCTAGTTGATATGGAGGTAGGGAGTTTTCCTCCCTATATATTCGTACCAAGCCTTACGGGAATAGAAACAACAAAAACAACTACAATTGAGAGTTTCAATTAGAAAATCCTATAGTAGTAAAACAGTATTTTCCACTTCTCACTACTGCGTCGCCGTCGGCCCGGTCTCAGCCCGATCGTTCAGGCACCAGCGGGCGAGGCGGCAGGTCTCGAGGCCGCCGTCTTTGCGATCCTGCGAGGGAAGGCGAATAAGGTTTTGGGAAGCGCTATTCGCGCGACCGCTCCCGATCTTTCGTCACGGCTCGTCTACAAGGGAAGGACTCGCGGAGGACCGTCATAAGCGCCGTCTTCATCGACAACTTCTTCTACTTCTTCGGCACCGCCCGATCGACGACGGCGACAAATGATTTGGAGGATCTCGGCATCGCTTTCGGGGAACCTCTCCATTACGTTGTCCTCAACGTCGGCCAGGTATTCTCAAGATCCAATCTTCATGTTAATCGTGGGTTCAATCTATCCAATCTATCCGGTGTGCTAGTTGTGCTTACACTGTTGCTATGATCATGCTATGCTATCTATCTAATCTATCCGGTGTACTAGTTATGTTCACACCTGTTGCCATGATTTATGATATGCATTTATGCTATGCTATAATCAGTGTTATGTGTTCATGCTATGCTAGTATGCTTAACATGCTTTATCTAGTAGATCTATTAATCATGATTTATTTTATGGAATTAATCTGAAAATTGCCTAATATTTCAACAATTCACTCCCTCATCTTTCGTGAAAGTATACTTTGCCTCCCTTATCTCAAAAACCAGACAAACCCCATCCCTCATCTATCCCAACCTTACACATGAGGCCCAAGGCTGGTTTAGAGTCCGGTTTTGTACTGCTGGCGGCCACGCCGGACGTGGCCCCCACGCTGACTCAGCGCCCAGCAAAGAAAAGAGGTGCCGCTTTCTTGCATCTGAGCCACGACTCTGCTTCGTCTCCCATTCAGCCCAGCCGGCGCCGCCGACGCATGTCAAAAATAGCAGCGCGCCGCCGACGCTTACGTCAAAATAGCCGCGCCGCCGGCGCCTGCCACATCAGCCGCGACCGCAGAAGCCCCTGCTCGATCGGCGCCGTCTTGCTGCCCCCTCTCACATCCCGACTGATCATCTTCCTTGCCGCCGACGCATGTTCGCTGTTGGTGTGTATGAAGAAAGAACCTGCTGGTGTGTATGAGCATGGGAGGACTGCAGCTTCGGCCAAGAAGGGAGGCACGAAGAAGAAGCAAGGACATTTGAATTGGATGATGTGTGTTGGTGCTGCTAGTTATATACACCGTATATTAATATTAGCCATAAAGACTCTAGAATTCTGCGAGCCTGAGACAATTGATTAAAAAGAACATAAGATCAGACGAGACAGGAATTAAACGCACACATACACACTGCTCCTGGGCGCCTGCAGCCTGGCGCTGCAAAGCCGCGCACAGTCGTCCGCCGTCTGGCACCGCGTGACCGCGTCACCCGCCGGCACCGCGTCCAGCAGACCGCCGGGGAGCTCACGGAACCACGCGCATGCGCGTCCATCGTGCGCATGTCAGATTATATAGGATATGCAATGCGATGGCTCCAACTACTACGGCACGGTACCTTGATGCAGTGCACGTCGACGCCGTCCGGCACGACGCCGGAGTTGTTGAGATGGTCTCTGGTGTACTGCTCCTGGGCGCCGTCGGCGGCGACCCTGAAGATGCCCTCAGCACTGAGGCCGCCTTGGTCGTAGAGACGGCGCTGCAAGCGGAGGAGCACGGTGGGGACGCTGTTGCCCTGGCCGTCGTAGGCGCACTGCATCATGGACATGCCGAACACCGTCTTGCTGGCACTGGGCGCCCAGACGATGCCGTCGACGACGTCCACCACCGCCACCTCGGCTGCTGCTGCTGGTAGCAGCTCCTCCTTTGGGCTGAGTCAGCATGGCCCTAATCTGACGTGGCCGCCAGCAGCGTAAAACCGGACTCCAAACCAGCCATGGGGCTCATCTGCACGGTTTAGATAGTTGAGGGAGGACGTTTGTCTGGTTTTTGAGATAAGGGAGGTAAATGTAACGATATAACATGAACTGGATAGGATTTAGGGTAGAAGAGCACAGAATCGGGATTGAAATTGACGAGAACAGAGGAGTTCGGAGGAATGATTTGGGATTCAGTTTTGGATTCTGTTCTTCGATAACGATGCCAGCGCCCGCTCTCGGCTTAAGACGTGCACGAGACGGTTACAACTCGGCTGGGCTTAACCACACACACGACACGGCCCACGGCCCACTACACACAGCCTGTTAGCATAAGGAAACGGCCTGCTATTACAAACGCTACTCCTCACGATCTTCTGGCTCAGCGCTGTCTAGCATCATCACCGTCTGCTTCCTGACATTCCCCAGCTCTTGAAAACCAGCTTGTCCCCAAGCTGGACTATCAGGATAACGACACCGCAGATCAGTAACCTCCTCCCATGTAAGCAATGTTGGATACTGCTCAGACCACTGGACTTGAATCTGGGCCAGCAATGAAGCACCCGCACGAATCACTCTTGTCTGGATGAACTTTAAAGGACCTACCTCAGCATCAGGATCAAGAGGAACAGCAGTAATATCAGCCTCCAGCACTGCTGATGGTGGTACATGAGCTTTCAACTGGGACACATGTATGACAGGATGCATACGACAATTATCCGGCAAGTCCAATTTGTAAGCCACCTTGCCAACTTTCTCCAACACCTTGAAGGGACCGTAATATCTGAAACACAGCTTTGCATTGGATCTTGGAGCTACTGAGGATTGAATGTAGGGTTGAAGCTTCAAATATACCATGTCCCCCACAGAAAACTCCCGCTCACTCCTGTTTCTGTCAGCAAAATGCTTCATCCTCACTTGGGCTCTGGTCAGATGGTGCTTCACTACATGTTCCAGCAGACCACGCTCAACTAGCCATTGCTCCAACTAAGGAATTTGGACAACCACATCACTAGAAATACCAAAATGCCTTGGCTGATGGCCACATAATATCTCAAAGGGAGTGTAGCCCAATGCTGAATGGTAGCTAGTGTTGTACCAAAACTCAGCTACAAGTAACCATTTGTGCCATTGCCTGGGACAAGCATTCACCGAACACCTCAAGAAATTCTCCAAACACTAATTCAGACGTTCAGTCTGCCCATCAGATTCAGGATGATATGAAGAAGACATCAACAAGCGAGTATACGGTTGGTCAAAAAAAAAAAACAAGCGAGTATATCGTTACCTTGAATAACTCCCTCCAAATATCAGCAGTGAAAATCCTGTCTCTGTCAGAGACTATTTTCTTGGGTAGACCATGCAATTTATAGACATTATGCAAGAATACTTGAGCTACTTGAATGGCAAGTAAATGGGTGAGACAATGGTATAAAATGCCCATACTTAGTGAACTTATCTATCACCACTAGGATAGTGTCAAATCTATCGAGACTTGGGAAGTCCTTCCACAAAATCCATGCAAATCACCTTCCAAGGTTGTTCAGCTATAGGCGGTGGAGTGAGCAAACTGGTTTTTTTGATGTGTTCCACCTTGGCTTGTCGGACGGATATCACAACCAGCCACAAACTCTTTGACAACCTTCTTGAGTCCAGGCCGTGAAATAGTTGTTTGATCCTCGGTAAGTAGCCAAGACACCGAGAATGCCCCCCACCGGATTTATGGACAGACCGCAACACATGTTGTTGAGCTACAATATTGTTTCCAACCATACCTTACCCTTATACCTGATTAACCCATTTGACAAAGTATAAGGAGAATCTGGTAATTGTGATGTCTGCAGTTTCTGGAGCAACTCCACTGCAAATGAATCATCCACATAAGCAGCTTTAACCCTTTCCAGCCAATCAGGTATGCAAGTGGATACTGCCTGCACAGAGTCATCCATTGAGTATCTGGACAACGCATTAGCAGCCTTGTTCTGAAAGCCTTGTTTATAACTGATCTTGAATTGTAAATCCATAAGCTTGAGGACAGCCTTCTGCTGCAACTTAGTCTGAATTCTCTGATCAGTCCAAGTGCAACAAGCTCGATGGTCGGGTTTTCACCAAGAATTCCTGACTTTGCAAATAAGGTCTCCATTTCTCTGACCCGACAAGATGGCCATACACTCTTTCTCATAAGTGGATAGTCCCCGATTTCTACGAAAGCTTACCTTGCTAAGATAAGCTATCGGATGCCCATCCCGCATTAACACAAGCACCAAACCCTTGGTCACGGCATCGTCTCCAAGACAAATTGCTTTGTAAAGTCAGAATAGCCAATACAGGGCTTGCACCAGAGCTTGCTTCGGATGCTCAAAAGCTTCTTGTTGAGAAGTAGTCCATACAAAAGGAACTCCCTTCCTAAGCAATTCCACCAAAGGTCTGCTAATAATGCCATAGGAGTGAATAAACTTTCTATAGTATCCAGTCAATCCAAGAAACCCTCTTAAGCGCTTCAAATTCTTAGGTATTGGCCTTCGCTACATCTGCTTTTGATCTTAGATGGTTCAATGGCTACCCCAGCAGCAGATATGCAATGGCCTAGATACTCTATCTCAGTTTGAGCAAAAGCACAATTGGACAGTTTAATATAAAACCGATGAGCTCACGAGGATCTCAAACACTTGCCTCAACAGTCTCAAGTGACCCTCCACAGTAGATGAGTAGATCAAAATATCATCCATGAATACCAAAACCCCCTTCCTCAGTAATGGAGCAAAAATAATATTCATTACTGCCTGAAAACTTGCTGGGGCATTTGTGAGGCCAAAGGGCATGACTAGAAATTCAAATAACCCATTGTGAGTCTTGAAGGCAGTTTTATATTTGTTAACAGGATCAATGCATATCTGGTGATATCCTGCCCTAAAGTCCAATTTAGAGAACCACACAGCTCTAGCTAACTCATCTATTAGCTCCTCAACCACTGGCATTGGATGTTTATTCTTGACAGTTTGAGCATTGAACCTTCTATAGTCCACATAAAATCTCCAGGTCCCATCTTTTTTCTTAACCAATAACACAGGAGATGCATATGGACTAACACTAGGTTTGATAATACCATGTTGGAGCATCTCTTCTAATTGGTGTTCAATCTCATATTTCTAGGCAGGAGAGTACCTGTAGGGCCTAATATTGATAGGTTGAGCTCTAGGAATCAGTTGGATTTTGTGGTCAAATTGTCTTGATGGAGGTGCTGTAGTGGGCTCCTTGAACACATCAACATACACATCCAAGAGTCTGCTGAATTGGCTCAGTCTTCGGATTGGCATCAGCCGGTGTGATTTGCATGCACCGGTAAACTTTCGCATCGCTCCCCTTTAACAGTTACCCTCATGACTTGTACTTGAAAGCATTGAGTTATAGCTTTTCTGTCCAGCAACCCTTTGAGCCCAGAGGCACTGATCTTAGTACAAGCACCCACTTCAGCATGTAAGCCCTTTAGCTCAACTTTTTGGCCATGGAGTTCAAATTTCCCTTCTTGGCCCAATGCACCCACATGGGACTGCATTCTTCCAGCCAGTCTTGCCCCAAAATCATATCAAAGCATTTCAGTGGTAAAACCCCAACAGTGGAACTGAAAGCAAAACCTTGAGCTGTCCACTAAAGATTCTCCACTTTCTGAGCACAAGTCATGGGCCCCCATCGCAGACACAAAAATGTGTTGGTTGGCAGGCTATCTTTTCACAGGTAAAATGTCTGCTAATTGTTTGCTTATAAAAGTGCCCACACTTCCTGAATCTATGAGAATCAACACTGGAATTTTTCCAATTTGTCCAGCTATCTTCATTGTCTTCCTCTTGACAGTGCCCACAGCTAAAGCATGCCCCACTGACAGCACAGTTTCATCTTGAGTATCATCACTGCCCTCATCCCCGACCGGTGTCAAGTGTCAATCGAACTCCAAAGCTTCAAACAGCTCCTCTAACACATGAATGGGTACTTGATTGGGACATTTATGAGTATTAGTCCACTTGTTACCACACTTATAGCAAAGCCCATTCTGCCTCCTGAACTGTTTTAGAGCAGCCAATTTATCTTGTTCAACTGGCCCTAATGGAGTCTTAAGGCGGTGTTAGGTCCTAGATGGCTAGAGGGGGGGTGAATAGCCTATAAAAATTTTCTACAAACTCAACTAAACAAGCCGGTTAGTATAAAACACGGCGTAAAGCGGTTTGCACTAGCTCTAATGGTCAAGCAAGCCTTCTAGTGACAAGACTAAATAATACTATGATCTCTAGTCCACTCAAAGTCTATGTCACTACTCTAGCTTATGAGCAATCCTAATATGGTCCTTATGCTAGCAAGAACAACCTACACAAGCAAATGCTAGCTCTCTACTCAAAGTAAACTAGGAAGGTAAAAACAAAAGTGAGAGGCTTGTTATACCGATGTGTAGAGGATGTCAACCAATCACGGGAAGATGAAAACCAATCAATCACTTTCGAAGGTGATGATCCACACAAGAGACAATGAACAAGTCGATTTGTTCACCCGGGAGTTCGTTGTACACCGACAACTACTCTCGGTTGTGCCGACCAACACAAGGGTGATGTTTGAGCTAGGCGGTGCCCTTGCTAGCCTCAACACACCACACACCAAGTGAGGTACCCAAAGCACGAGCAATGTATTCCTTGCACTTTGTCTTCCCGACGAGGAGTGCGTAATCCTCTCACAAACCAACCAGGAGGTGGCCAAGAAACAATCTCCTCTTCTTGCCAACAACTCCACCAAACCACCAAGCCGGCTAGGAGCGGTGCCTCCAAAGTAACGGGAAATCCACCGTCACAACACGATCCCCAAGTGCCTCTAGATGGAAGAACACAATGCAATGCACTTTGGATCTCTCTTCTCTCAAGAATGAAGCTCAAATCAAGAATGAGAGAGGAGGGAGGCTTGCTTGCTTGCTCAAAGATGTTAGGAGTGATTCAAATGACCAAGAGAGAGAGCAAGAGCCGGCCAAACACATATATATAGCCCCCATCTCGAAATATGACCGTTTGGGTTCAAGCTGCGCGAAAGCTGCCCTGACCGGACGCCTTGACCGGACGCACGGGAGAGTCGGTCCAGCGTCCGGTCCCTACCCGGTCACAACCGACGCAACCCGGCCCACGACCAGCGGCTCCGCCGTGCGTCGGTGCAAGCGTCCGTCGGTCGGCACCGAAGCGTCGGTCAAGCGTCCGGTCGGCAGCGTCGGTCGAGCTCCCGCTGCCTGAGCTCTACGCGAGCGCGACGGCCGGGCGTCGGTCACATCGACCCTTCCGGTCGGTCGCGTCGGTCCAACGCGCGAGCTGCGAGACCGTCGTTTTCGTCGCCCGTTTCTTCGCCTTTGCTCAAAACCGACTTCCGTCACTTGTTTCTTGTTGCCGACCGTCGAAGAGCACCCGACTCCATGTGTTAGCATTTTGAAACCATTTTTCGACAAGGACGGAGTTAGCACTTTAGGTTAGAATGCATGCATATGAGACTCGAACCTAAAGGCACGTGAGGATCGATATGTACGAAAGTTTTCCCCTCTTTATAGTACGGCTTATCGATCCTATAACCACCCACACCCTCTATGGTGTCTTGGGTGTGAAACCAAAAGCCCTATGGTTATACCTTTGCCTTGGGACTTTTGTTCTCCGAAACTCCACCGGGTTGCATGCTTGATCATCTTTTGGATCACCTCGATCCATCCTCCATGATCATCTTGCACCAACTCCGGCACGACCAATCTCCATACATGTCAAACACTTAGCAATGAGAGATTAGTCCTTAGGTGTCACTAATTATCCAAAACCAAACTAGAGATCTTCAGGCGGTCAGTCTCCACAGTCTTGTACTTGTCAGAATTAAACATGCCATAAGACTTGGAAACCTCTTTCCCATAAGATTTTGACTTCCCTTTAGCAATCTCCGCTTCCTGAAGTAATGCCAAAGTACTCGCAGTATCGACATCCTGTGGACGATGCAGCACAATTGCAGCCCTAATTTCCTCCTTCAAGCCAAACATAAATCTGTTGACAAAGTAAGTCTCATCATAGCTTGCATTATACAATAGCAAACTGTGAGCCCCCTGCTCAAAAGCCAACACATACTCCTCCACGATCTTTTGTGCACAATATACTCAAAGCTTTGTAACACCGGGGGATACTGATTCTTATCAAATCTCTCCATAACTAGTGTTGACGGTTCTGAGCGACATATTTTTTACCGTCAACATTCTACCATAATAGGGGTGAAACTATACCTTTCCATACTCATATATATTTATTACTCACCTATTTCCACTTGTAGTGTTCCAAATATTATTTTGCGTAAAAACATATAAATACAGGTGGAAATCCGACCAAAAGGCGCATCCCTAGAAAGCGTAAACCTGAACACACATCAAGCCCAAGGGATAAACCGGATCCACATGTCGGACTGGGGCGGGACACGTCGCACCCACGACTTTTCACGATGAAACAAACCAGCCCACCGAGGCCCGGCCCGAGCCGAAGCCTGTGGGGTGCGCGCGCACCTCCCGGTGCGCCCGCACCACCGCAGAGGCGGTTCAAGCTCAACCTCGGCGTGGCGGTTCGGTCAATGCCACGGAGGGCGGTGCGGGGTGCGCGGTCCGGTTCGGTCTGCGTAGAGACACTGTACATGGTCGGTTTGGTGTAACATTAGCACTTAGGTCCCTCTACTCCAAGTATAAGTACCCCCTCTCTCCCCTCTCTCCACACACACCACAAGGAGTCCAACCAACAGCACCACACCTCACTACCACCTCACTTCTTCTTCACTTGGCTAGAAGCTTGGAGTAGAGAAGAGCTACAAGGAGGGCTTGTCTCCTAGAAGAAAAGAGCTATTTGGTAATATATTTCCTATGGAGTATTCTTCTACTTGCAAGTCCTATTTAGTTCATGGTCTAACTTATGAATTAGAGCATAGTATTGTTCATGTTATAATCTTGATATATGAACTAGCATATAGTCATCATATCATAATCTTGACATGTTCATATTCGTTCTTCATCGATCATCATATGCATAATATGATTAGAGGTGGGATGACGGTTCGTTGTTCCTTCGGATTGCTCTTGTTCTAGTCCGTCCATCCGTAGGGTGGGGATCCCGGGGACAAGAGTAGTGGCCTTCTATGCGGGCATGGTGCCCGGATATTAAGGTACTAGCGAATATGACAAGTGTGCCACGGTCGAGGGGTAGGGCTAATTTGGGTCGTGGCGGCCTAGTCCGCCCTTGTAATCCCCCACGTTCGCATAGCCCGTGTAGGAGTTCGTAAATGCCTTGGTGGGTAGCGAGACTCACCGGTGGGGTCTCCTGTCATCCTAGGCCTAACCATTCTTATATCATTGTTGCATATGATCCTAACTATATTCATTTGTATGACCATGACTAAAACATTAGAGCTACTCCATTAGATTATTCATTTATTCTTTATCTATTTTCTTTATCCTTACGTGGTGGATTTCCTATGTGTGTGTCGTACTATCCATGAAACCATATTGCTTACCCTGTCATGATTAAGTTGGACATTGCACATTCATAATTCAATATTCAGATGCCATGCTAGTCTATCACTTACATGCCCTCCTTTGAGAAAATATAAATAACGATACCCTGAATACTTCTGGGTGAAATGCTACAATGATAGATCCGTGCGCTTGCGGATGAAATATCAACTATGGCAAGATCTATCACCGTTGATTGACCTAGTGCTATCACCGACATGGTGGTTCCACTCGGGAATATCGACGGTGCATTTCGAGCTTATTTGTCATTAGAGGCGGGTTCTAAACCTGAATCTATTGATTGCGCTAAGAAATGCCAACAACTAGCTTGCATAATTCCTCCCAATCAGTGATTCGGCCCGTCCTCTCCCGCAGTATGCAACCACATTTTGGCAGTTCCCACAAAATTCAGAGCAACAATGCGGGTCTTCAGTGATGGATGAACGAGAATAGACCTCGAAATACATAAGATGGTGATCCTTCCATAAGCGTGGATTGGTGCCATCAAATTTGGGGAATTCTAATTTAGGGAATGGAGGAGGGCGCAGATTGGGATCAGAAAAGGAATCATCAGTCATACCGTGCGGTAAGTACTGCGGTCGGGTTCCTTGGAACCGCGCCGCAGAGCGCCACTCCCGTTTGTGGGGACCTCGATCATCGCCGGTGATGGGGGCGACAACGATGGCGCCACGTTGAGGTCGAGTCTCCGGTGTAGAGACTGTCCGACCGGGGGTGGGAACAACGGGCGGCGCACCACCCAATGAAGCTTGCGGAACCGAAGTCCGCCCGAGTACGCCAGTCCCTGGCGGAGTCCCACCGCGGCCGGATCGGAGAGTCCACCCGACGGTAGAGCAGGTCGGCTGGCGTGTTGGTCTCCTTTGACGGAGCAGTTCGTCGCCTCCATCTACAGACGCACGTCGTTGAGCACCACATCTACATCTGATTGCATCTTCCCGAGCGCATGAACCTCATCGAGCGTCTGCTTGACCAACTCTGTGAGGCCTTGACACTGCTGCGCCACACCAGAAATGGTCTCGAGCTGCTTCGCCATCTCCGCCATCTTGCTTGCGAGATCATCCATGGATTGCGCCATCTCCGCTTGGAATTTGGGGGTTTGCTCTTAGGAGCCAGAACGAATTGGGGAAAAAAATTTCACCGCCAATTCACAGGAGCTGGATACCAGTTGTAACGATATAACATGAACTGGATAGGATTTCGGGTAGAAGAGCACAGAATTGGGATTGAAATTGACGAGAACAGAGGAGTTTAGAGGAATGATTTGGGATTCAGTTTTGGATTCTGTTCTTCGATAACGATGCTAGCGCCCGCTCTCGGCTTAAGACGTGCACGAGACGGTTACAACTCGGCTGGGCTTAACCACACACACGACACGGCCCACGGCCCACTACACATAGCCTGTTAGCATAAGGAAACGGCCTGCTCTTACAAATGCTACTCCTCACGATCTTCCGGCTCAGCGCTGTCCAGCATCATCACCGTCTGCTTCCTGACAGTAAAGTAGACCTTGGTGAAAGATTAGGGAGGAAGAATAGACTTTTTCCAACCATATATATGCTCTTGGCTGTTGGAACTTGGAACTGTGTTGGGCTTTACTCATGTGTTGGCGCCAGTGTTTGTTACTCACCGAATGGTGGTGAATGCCAGTGGCGAGGGCACAAGCACCACGGCGGCGGGCACGAGAAGACAAGAACTTAACTCAACACGAACACTTGGACTTGGTGTTTGGTTCTTCCTAAAAGCACGATGTTTTCTGATGTTCTTGTTGACACCCAAAAATGTCCGGGAATATTTTTAGTAATTTAAACGTGTCAAGAAGGTTATGGGCATGCTAGGAGTGCAACAACAAAGCCCAAAAATCAAGAAATCCGGCGAAGGAGGCGATCAACCGCGTCAAGGTGGCGCTGGGCGCTGGCACTCGCGCGAGGCGCGTCCGGCGCTTGGCGCCCGGACTGTCGGCGGACCCCTCGTGGCGTAGCCCGTTCTGGTCAGCGTCCAACGCGTCCGGACGCTGGACCATGGGCGTCGGCAGTCCCGCAAACCTGCAACCTCTTTGGACCACGCCGGCGTGGCGTCGGGACGCATCAGCGCCCGGCTCGGCGTCGGCGGTGCCCCCGTAGGGTTTCTTGGACTCGTCCGGACGCACCGTCCGGACGCGTCGCCGCTACTCGACGAGCATCCGACGCGTGTGTATCCGCGTCGGGCTGAACCTATTCGAACTGATCTCTTTTCTATTCGGTTTTGGAAAGTTTTGGTGATTGGGAACGTGTCTCCATGGTTTCCTATGGGGATAAGATCACCCCCCTCTATATAATGAGAGGTTCATGGCCGATTTGATCCCATCTACATCCAATCGTCAAAATTAACCTACCAACTCCTTTGTACCCTCTTCCAAACCCTAATCTGCAGTCCGGCGACGTTCTCGACGAATTTCGTTGGCATTCTAGGTGGCCTTGCCGACCCTAGAAGACCCTTCACGTGCATCCTCCAGACGGATCCTTCCGGAGGCTGTTTCGAAGATCGTTTCAGCGGGATCAAGCTCTACATCGCCTCTACCGGTCGCTAGATCGGTTTGGGTGATCAAGCCGTGAAGTCTTGCTGTTCGTTACAGGTTGATCGCAACCTCATGGGCGTCCAAAGCCCCTCTTGGTGTGTTGGTGCAAACCCTAGTTTGTGTCAACATGCTTTTTGGCGACTCCGCTAGGGAAGACAAGGCGTCAACTCCAATTCAATCTTGAAACCAGCGCTATGGCCAACGGTGAAGATGCAGGCAAGCAGTCTGAAGTGCACACGAGCAACATACGGCGTCCCGAGTCTATGGAGGAGCTCCCTGAAAATCTGAAGAAGAAGCTCCAGGACAAGGTGGAAGTCGTCACACGCGCCTTCATGCTGAGTTGCTGCAAGGATAGGCATGATCGAGTCACCCAATACACTGAGCCTGTATATGGTGAAGCCCCTGCGCCTAAAGAGGTAATCCCTGTAGACTCTCAACCTAAATTTGATGATGCTTACCCTATGCATGCCGATTATGCAAAGATGTTAATTGACCAGAGAGTTTCTATAGAAGGTTTGATTACAAAGCTAACTAATTCTTTAGATTCGCACTTGAAGTCACTAGAAGGGACTACAACCGATAATTCACAATCGGGTGTGGTACCTCAACCTGAATTTGGCATGCCTTTAAATTTTTATGAATCTCAAAAGACACTACCAACTACTGGCCAACCACAATCGGCTCCTTAGGCCTCCACCGATAGAACCGGTCACGGTGAGGCTAGTACATCTGCTCATAATCAAAGATCGGCTCATCAACAAATAAGAACCGATCATGAGGCCTCTAGAACTTTCGGGGTGCATAATCCTTTGCCAAACCCGGCAGGGGGGCATAATGTTCTACCAAATCCACCGAAGTCTCCAAGCCCGAACCCCATGCTCAATCAAAGCTTGAATACAGGAACTCCTAATACCGACTTTGACCGCTTCTTAGCTCGGTTTACAGAAGATTTTTCCAAATCTTTAGAGAAGGGCATGGGAATCCGCATCACATCCATAACGACTGCATATCAAAAGCCATATCCTTCCGCTCTCGACTACTTAGAGGCACCCCCAGGGTGGAAGGTACCTGATTTTCAAAAGTTTAGTGGTAGTGATGGTAAAACTACAATGGAACATGTTACTATGTACCTTGCACGATTAGGAACTTGTTGACACAAAATGTGGCGACCGTGCCTCACACACAGCAAGCCGAAAGCGTGGCTTCAAACGGGTGCACGGGCGGTTGGAATCGGGCGCGTGCGGTCGGTTTAACACGAAACTAACAAGCGATGAAACTGTTAGATCTAAAATTTTGGAACATGCGAGGTGAGACCGGGCGGTTCCATATATACGCCCCGGAAGCCACTTACGATGACATATAGCTATGATAGCTATCTCGCCAACATGTTTATGAAGCATTCGGCTATTATGAAAGTAAAGCGTGTGAAATACAATTGCCAAATGTAAGTAAAGAAGACATGTTTGAACAAGTGAAACCGATCATCAACATTGTGTACCATTGAAAGCATATGACATTGACTAATAAAACCATCAAACATGATAGATATGAGCGAGGTAACTCGTAAGCATAAATCTAATTTAAATAACGCATGCATGGGCTAATTCGGCTAGTGTACGCCGACGTCTAACTTCCTTAAACCCGTCAAGCATAAAACCAAGTAACCGGCGCACGCGCTTCACGGCCACCCGTTACTCAAATCTACACCACTTCCTAAAACTAACCGGCGCCCGACGACCACCACGTTGAGTGTAGAAAGCTTAAAAGCATGCATGTATCTAAACAGATCTATAATTACTTGCTACTCGTGAAAGCATAACCGTATTTGGCAAGTTTGCGAATCGGGGTCCATGAAGAAGGAACAAGCATGCAAACGTAAACAAAACCTATCGATTGAATTGAATTCTAGTCCACGGATGACTAGCTCTAAAGCAACCCAAAAACCTACATCCATCCGCACGATATTGTTGGTATTTTTAACGACACGGATAAATCCAAAGCGCCACGGAAAAGTACCGTTGTAGCTTTCACCCGGAGTATTGTGGTATCGATTTCCACGGGAACGAGAAGTGAACTAGGAAGAATTAAGGTCGTCCAAGAAAGGGTAGGAATAATATTTTTGGTAGAAAGAAAGGGGTTCTCTAGGGTTTTCCCAAAATTACTAAATTACTAATGTTCGGGCTTACTAAATTCCACTTGCCGGAGCGGTGACCTTTCCGATTCTCGAAAAAGACGGGAAACGGTAATCGGGAAGGCCACCAAAAGCTCTCTACGAAAACACCAACACGCGTGGTGGACTACAAAGGCCCTGGTCGGGAGCTGTCACCCCGGGGCTACCACAACTATTCCGTAGTGTTGGGCGCAACCTCGGGTAAACTCTAGCCTAGACACCACGCCTACGCTAGCGGATCTGAAACTAATCTCGCGCTAAGACTAGAACCTTCTGGCCGAACGGAGATCCGGCAAGTAAAATAAAATAAATACTGAATTTAGTAAAATAATAATATTAGAATTGCCACAAGATAACCTGGGCGTTACTCGAATCGAGTCGGCTCCGTAGAGGTACAAAAGTTGAGGCGAGAACCGACAAACCCGGCTCTTCCTCTTCTCTTCTCCTCTCACTCTCTTCCTCTTTTCTAAATTGTACAACTAGGTGGAGAACACCTAGAGGGACACTACTACAAAAAATATATGTGGGGAAGATGAAGCTCAAGTGTAGAATGTGTGTATTACAAGTGAGGGGGTGCCTCTCTTTATATAGTGGAGGAGGAGTGAATGGAGGGCTCTCCTTGCTTCGAGGTCTTCTTGGCGCGGGAACGAAACTTTGCACCGCATGCAACCGCCCGCATGAAGACCGGTCCAAACCGCCAGAGAAAGGGCGGCAAATTTTGGCGAAAATTTGCGCCGGCCGCCCCTACGCCGGCCGGCCCCAGGGCCGGGGGCCTCCCGACCCCGGCCTTCTCTGTTCTTGGCGTTTTGTCCTTCAAATGTTGGGCCTATGATGGTGCATGGGCCAAATTGTCTTGTGGGGTTTGGTCCTCTTGATTGATCTACTCCTTGGCGTCTTTTATTCAATACGCTTTCTAATTTATTTGGCGACTTTGTACTGTTTCCACTCTTATACCTGCAAAACATAATTTCTACGAATACAAGTGGAACTAGGTTAGAAGTAAAGGTATATGTAACATAAGTTTGCTCCTTTCTCATGAATTGGATAAAGGTTGGCGGTATAATATACTCGATAATGACCGCCAACAGATACCTAGTTCGTCAAGGCTTACTTACGTCTAACAAGCATGAACCCACAACATGTGACAACCTAGATTGATCTAGCTCTTTTGTTGAAAGCATACGATTTACTTATGACGGCAAGATGAACATAAAACATAAATAGATTTAAGTATATCGTAAAAGAATATGAAGCCGAGCCTTATCAATCTAGATTGGGCAAAAAGAGTGTTGCAAATATATAAACATAAATAAGCAAGCATGCAACACGTGGTAACTTAATGAATCTACTAGATCTTGCCAAATCTAATAGAGCCGATAACTATCTTGCCTCGCTAAGCTATCAAGCAAAACGCTGCCGCACGGCCATCCGGTCGAGATAACAAAGCATAAGCGAAGACTTCCCATCATCAAGCGGGCGCTTTGCCGCATGGCCATCCAGTCGAGATAAACGAGACTACTTGCTACTAAGCAAACGCCTACCGCACGGCCATTCAGTCGAAGTAACAAGGTTGCCGGAACTTACGGAGGTCGACGGATCGATGGTTCCTCTCAAAGAACTCGACGACACGACAAAGGGACTCGAAGTTGGCACGGGGCCGGTTGATTGTATTTGGTTGTGAACGTCTATTACAATGGCCAAGGGTCTATATTTATACCCTGGACTTGACATGAGTCCTAGAAGACTACGATTACAAAGAATAATCCCTAAAATAAGATAACTTTAGCTCCAAGTCTTCTCGAGTCCTTGTTGCCCTCATCATCGTGATTTCTTCTCCTAATCGGCTACTTATCATGCCATCCTTCGCCTCCCGAATCTCTTTCAAAATAGCCAACCGCACGTACTTGCTTGCCGAATGGCCATAAATAGCCCGACCCGCGTATATGTTTGCGAATGCCGTGCACACCTCTCCTTTGCCGAATGCTCCCTATAACCGGGCGAATTTTATTATTAGCATCTTGTACTGGCCCACCTATCATCTTCTCAGGCTTACCCAAATCCAGTGTTAACACATGCCCCCTCAATTTTGGGATAAAAGTGCTTTTATTCCAAAATTGACCATAGCTTCTTAATTCCATCTAGGTCAACACTGTTCAAAACTCTGCTCTCCACCTGCTCAACATCGTAGCCGCCGCTCAAATCTCTAAAACCCTAGAGCACTCCTCGGATCAAGCTTTGAATCTTCAATGGCAACTCAAGATGATATTTTGCAGGTAATCTTGTTCACTTCACACATTCGGCAGTTTTTTTCTTGCAATTTACTCTTCCCGATTTTTCATTTCCCCCTTTCTTCTTCAAAGGAAATGAAGGATGAGATTTTGATTCCAATCGTGGAGAACTTTGATTCCTATTTCCTCGGCCCGATGGGAAATCCGGATCCAACCGAGTTCATTGAAAAAGAAACCCTGAGAATCCCCTTCAAATCTGGGATGGCAAAGCCAAGACTCGTGGCCAAATACTTTCAAGACACGGCCGTTTCCCCAATCGCGGGGATGGCAAGATTGGTACGAGGAGGATACATACTGCAGTTGCTAAGAAGGATTAGAACTGGGACGGCATGGATATAAGCCATTGTCTAGAATTATCCTTGTCGAAACGCCAAGAACGAGAACCTCTTGATTGCAGCCGCCATTTTTGATCTCGACATTTGTCAATGCTTTCATATTTGGTCATGGTCCAATGACCCCCACCTTGGCCGATGTATTCATGATGACGGACTGAATATAATTGAGGGCTTATTTATCCTTTTAAGTACAAGCATTCCGGTTCTAAAAGTGTTATTAAATCGGGAGTTGGATATATCCAATATATCAAATCATACAAATCAAGAGGCTCTGTTTTTGAAAAAGAGTATAAGGATTTTTCTGAATATGTGGCTATGCAGATTTGTCTTACGTGGAAAATCTAACGAGCCAACTCTAAATCATATGGTGATGGTTGAGGATCTAGCTGCTGGCACCTTGATTCCTCTAGGCAAGTATCTCTTAGGAGCTGCCTACCACATGATGCACCAGATCACTACCCAGATGCGTAAAGGAGGAGAAATCTCTTGTGTGAATGGCCCTTGGTGGTTGATTCAGATGTGGCTACAATTGTACATGCATCGGATAGTCTCCATCGAACTCCACAACCTGAATTTTCCCTCAATCAATTATTCTGAAGGGGAACAAGCATCAACCAAAGCATGTCAGACATACGGAGAGGCTGCATCTTCCATTATCATTAACATGGACATTGATCATCTTTCAAGCTTTTCTTTAGAGGATTTGATAATTTGATCCGGCTTCCTTACAGAGAGAATGAGGATTTAATCTTTCCTTGCAAGTTCAGCTATGAGTCTGGTTGTCAGGACAGGATCTCTACAGAAGTCTTCAACTCTTTCATCAAACCCTGCGTCCTGCCAGCAGAATTTCATCATGGAAGATTGCTGCACCCCACTTATGAAGTCTATAATCCAAACATGGTGGCCAGATAGCTTGGATGTGGCCAGTTGCCCCCAAGGCTATTCTTCTCTGAAATCATAAGACTCAGGGAACAGATAAAAGAAGAATTGGAGGCCAAAAGAGTGTTTGAGCTTGGATGTCACCTGCCAACCCATGAGCCTGATCCATTTGGGCTAATAGAAATTGCTCATCCCTCATTCACCTCTTGGTGGCAAGAATGGCACAGCCACATCTTTAACACATCAGTGCATCCCTTATGCTAGTACCTGAGGTCTCAATTTGAATCTGACAATAAGGTAACCTTTTTTTTTGCACTCAACTTTATCCTTTATGCATTTTCTGATAAATACTCGCTATGCATAGGATGTTGAACCTGCTTCTCCCTCTAGAGCAATCTAGTATTATTGTCTTTGGACCAAAACCACGCTTTGGGCTTTAATGCTAACTTTGGCATCCTTGATGAATATCCCTGCAACTTGGGATACAACTTCTTCTAAGAAGAGGAGCAAAAGAAAAGCTTCAACTGAGCCAAGCAAGAACACCACTGTGGCTAGAAAGCCAAGAACTAAAAGGGCCAAACCATCTCCCAAGGTATAAGTCTCTCCTGACCTTCATATAGTAATGAATTTGGCCTTTTACTGTATTCACCTTCTTTTGTAGCCACAAATCAGTTCTTCAGGGCTAATAAATGTCCCAGCAACTGATGAAGAAATTCTAAATACAAACGAACAAATTGGTAATAATTTTTCACACTATGTTCATAGTCCTTTCTGCCAAGTTGCTCATAACACTCACAATTCATCATTTGCATTAGAAACAGATCAAATCTTGGATAAAATGGCAGGAGAATCTTCCTCTCACAACACCTCAAGCTCAACATCTCTTGGAATTCAATTAAGTCCTCCCCAGCAACAAAAGCTAGAAGGTCAGGATATATCTGAGCAACCATCCCCAAGCATTCAGTCAAGTCCTCTCTAGCAACATCAAATCCTTGGGGATCAGAATGTGCATGGTTCTCTCATCTTTGAACAGTCATCTGACACCAGCAGGCTAAACCAAGATAATGCTCAATCTGATGCAAATCCTGTTGTCCATGCTCCAAATGATAGTGCAGAACCTTCAAAAGAGAAAGCTGCTGTTGGTATTTATTAAGTGCTAAAAGAATATGACGGTTCCGCAAGCGCATAGAATACCATTGTAGTTTTTCCCTAGGAGAGTATTCTAGAGTATCGTATCCATAGGGAAGCTTTGGCTAAAGAATCTAATAAGTCACAATCATGCATCTACTAACTTAGCAAACCACTAGACTAAAGTGAGGGGGTAAATGGTAGATGATAGGAGTTATGAACAATATCACACACAAGAGAATTCCATGATGAATGTATAGCTAGCAAATTGAGAGGATAGCGGGAGAGATCAAGGTTCCTACGTACTTCTCTATTACTTTGGTTCTTTGATAGCAATCATACCAATGCACTTTGGAGCAACGGTACCTTTTTGGCTCTCGAATAGACTGGGAAGGGGTAGCCGGGGGAAGGCCGCCAAAAAGCTCTATGAAACACCAACCCGTACGTGGTGGACTACATCGGCCTGACAGAGCTGTCATCTCTGGGGCTACCACAACTATCCGTAGGTTTGGGCGCAACCTCAGGTAACCTATAGCCTAGACACCAAGTCTATACTATTGATTACAACTCTAGCTACCGCGAATAACTAGAGCCCTCAATATGAGCGGAGATCCCATGCAATGGCATAATAACTATACTAACCAATTAATGGCATGGAAGTAAATAGAGAAGATAAATATATAAACCATAAGTCTTACAAAGAAAGGATACAAGACATACCAAACTCTGTAGACATCTCCAGAACCGGAGCGTAGCTCCGCTCT
Organism: Hyparrhenia diplandra; assembly: GCA_015847255.1. Classification (NCBI taxonomy): domain Eukaryota; kingdom Viridiplantae; phylum Streptophyta; class Magnoliopsida; order Poales; family Poaceae; genus Hyparrhenia; species Hyparrhenia diplandra. The sequence continues at coordinate 483,045 of JADLZK010008693.1, forward strand.
CCCTAACTCTCTAGTTGCTAATCTACTACATTGGAGAGTCTAGCCCTAATTCTATAGTGTGGAGGAGGGGTTGTCCTGACATTGGGACACCTCCATGACCAACAGGTCAAGAGATAATGAATAGAATGAATTAGAATGAATTAGGGTTTAGCCCTGGGGTCAGGGGGTCTTCTTATATAGGCCTTGGCGATGAACGATGACCATTGGATCAAACCGACCTTCAATAACGGTATAGATACAACCTCAATGTCGGTGGTAAACCGCCATAGAAAGATGAAGCTGATTGGTGGAACTGGCCCGGCGGCCGCCCTAAATTGCCCTGGCGGCCGCCAGGGTCTTGTGGCACAACCGTGTCAGGTTTCTCCTGGTGTCTTCTGGTGTCTTCTAGAATGTTTTAGTCCACTTTTTGGGTTGAGTTACTTCACGGTTAAGTCTTGTCATCGTATGGAATGTAAACTCTTCGGTTTCTCATCGTTCTTATCTGCTTTTATCTGTTAAGTCCCTATAAAGATATAAATCACCAAAAGATCGTGGAATTATGTTAGTAAAACCCTAGTCTATGTTGATATTCATTTTATGCCCTTATTTCCTTTTTAGTTGACTATTAATATTATGCTATAACAGGTGTCAACAAGTTCCCCCAAGCTTACCCTTTGCTAGTCCCTAGTAAAGCCAAACTTAACAATGGATGGGGAGGCTGCTACAACGCTTTCACACCTCAAAAGCACACATGCTTTCAAATAAAATTTCTCCTCTATATTAGAATAAACTTTTTCAACCTTCAACTTACCTATATTACCTTTAACCATAGAGCTTATAGCCTTTTCTTAGGATCTTGGGCAATTGAAAGATAGAACAATCAAGTTAAGCACCATGTCTCAAACTCTTTTGTTCAACCTTCATTCTGGAGTTTTGGAAAGTTTTCAAAAACTCAAAGTTCCTTTATATGACTCTCTCAAGTCTCTCATTTGTGGTATTTGTGGATCCTCACTTAGGCGTTAATGTTGTGTTGCCTTTCTCTCATAATATGTGGTATTTCGGAATAAGGCAAGTAGGACACTATGCCTTCTTCTCTCTCTCACCCTATATCTAAGGCTTATATCTGGAGCTCTAGGTGGGAGAAAACTAAATCTACTTACTTAGCATATATTGTAAGTTCAAGCAATGGATCCAAAGTCACGAGAGTCGGCACCGATCAAGTGATGCATGTGTATGGTAGAATATGATGGTAAGTGCGTGAGGTGAGTGTAATGAATGCAATGAGGGAAAGCCTAATTTTACTTTTGCTCCTTGAAGAATCATCTCTCTTTAAAATCTTGAAATATTTATGAGAACACTGGGTTGTATTCTCTTTTTTTTTTTTTTTTTTCTTTTTTTTTTATGGAGAGCGGGCATCTAAGTACCCATTGTTTTCATATCAGACACTTGTCCATTTTTTTTAACTCTCCTTTATTCTCTCTATTTTTTTAATACAACCCAAGTCTCTTTTGCAATAAACTTTTTGAGAGATAGACAAGAGTAATGGAGCTTTGTAAGATGTTGGCTACGTGGATAGGTGTAGGGAGTATTTTTTTTTAGATGCTCTCTCGAGGGGTAGGAGCAGAACATTTTTGGTGGATATTTGGTGGATGCTTTGTGGATGCGTACTTCGGGGTAGAAGTAGCATAAATGCAAGTGGAGTAGAGTGGAGCGAGGTGGAGTGTGCATGATCGGCATGACAAGTTTCTAAGGGCCGACAAAGATTGAATAAACTCAATGCAAAGCAAGCAGCCTATATATATATATATATATATCAAAGGTTTTCCTAATCTATGGAGCATGTATATATGGCTGTGGTAGGAGGTTCAACACTCTGTCATACAGGAACTTATCATGTGCACTTTAATTTTTAAAAGATAAATCTCCAGAAATCTAGTATCACTAGGAGTAAGATAAACAGCAACTCAAACTTCCATATATCATATCCGTCCAATCACCTAGACTTTAGAGCAAGCATTTGCTACCCACGGAGTTTCAGGTTTAGAGCAAATCTTAAGTCAAAGTAGTTGCATTAAAAGCTCGAGAGAAATTAAGCTTGAAAGGTGGGTACTTGAAAGGAATTATGATGGAGCAACTATTCATCATTTCCAAGGCTAGAGATTATCTTTAGAGTTTATTTTATTCTCACACTCTACTAAAGACTCTTTAATAAAGACTAGAAAAGACTCTTTTTTATTTGGTTTCCTTAATTATGCATCTTTTTTATTTCTTTCTAATAAAGAAAACAAATCTTGCTAATATTAAATAAGATAGAGATACTTATTCGGATACATGGGGGTTGCTCTCCCCAAGCTAGATGTTGACATAGTCTTTGATGATAATGTGGAAGTAGAGGTAGACAACAATGATGGTGTCATCCTATCATGTCTCTCTTCCTTGAATCATCTTTGAACTCAAATAAACAACAAAGCTAGTGGAACTAGTTAAGCGTTAGTGGTTTTAGCCACTTAGCTTCTTGTTGCCAAGGATTATGATTCCATTCAGGCAGTAGTTCAGCAATATTAATATTTTTGGATTTTCTATGCAAATAAGGATGATGATGCATGCAAATTTATTATATTTTTTTTTATGCCACCACAATAAATATCCTTGTGGGTTGTTACACGCCACAAAATTATTCACATGGGGCTTAGAGTTTTTTCAATGTATATGCAACAAACAAATATTTATTTTCTTTTCTAATGCAAGGCTAGTGCTATAATGTAAATATGCTAAAGGAAAATAATTATGCAATGCAAGGAGGTAAACATGCTATGCATATAGATAACTACCGATCTTACCTTTGGCGAGGGTTCGGTGTTTAAGTCCTACGAGCGAGACTTCTTACCTTGTCGTTTTCCTTGAGTGTATTATCCGATCCTCGGCGGTCGCGCTCCTTGAGATGATGAAGGACGACGTCACCCATGGTCTTTGCTGGTCTTGTAGACAGCATCTTATTTAGTGTGCATGCTTGTAAGACATTCACTTGTTGAATTTTGGAGAGACTGATAAGCCTCTCCAGCTTTTTGGTCAAAGTGTGTCCTGCTTGTAAAGTCAAGGTAGAGATCAAGTGCATGGGCTCTACATTTGGTGGGGAAACACCAATAGAACCAAATCTTCATTCATTCTTCTCTAGCCATAGGCACAACAAACAAGATAGAGTTGATTTCTTATAGAGTTGATTTCTTATAGAGTTGATTTCTTATATGCTTTTCTTAAACCTAACTTGGGTGACAAGATCGGAAGATTGAGCATGATTGTTTGTGGTTAAAACTTTTCGACAGATCGAATCAAGCTCGTTGACTCTTGGAAGGGTTTTCTTATCTAAACATGATGTATCAAAGGCATGATTATGATTCTTCCAAAGCAATGTGAACAACATTACGGCTTACAAGATTAGGACAATGAGATCAAGAGAGTGGTGGTAGGAACAACTAAAGAAACAAAACATTTGAGCTAATGAAGTTGGATCGAGGCAAGGTTGTTACTCTAACATGTTTTATTCTTTATTTATGAACAAACCATACTTTAGGTAAAGCTTAAGTAATGACAACTTACCTCAAGATGTTACCTTATTATTGGAATGTGACAACATCGTAACACCTTGTGGTGGTCCTTTTCTTCTACTCGAAGCTTTCCTTCTTTAGACTCTTGTGTATCTTGCTCCTCCCTTATCTCTTTTTATTGCATCGCATTACTTTCTTTCTTGTTCTTTAAATTGTGCTAGGACCTTTTTGCTCCTCTCATGGTTTTATTCTGCAAGTATTAGTTGACAACACATACCCGAAGGAATATACAAGTAATAATGGTAGGATTGTCACAGAGCTAGAGGTTGCGTCTATGCTACAAAAAAGTTTGATATTTTAATTAGCATATGTTCACTCTTACTTTTTTTTCTCTAGTGGGAAATTTTTATGATATCTTAAGTTTGATTTTTTATGCATGACATTTATTAACCATTCAAACTTAGGGAGATAAAGTAATTGTGAGTAGAGGGATTGCAAACCAGCATGTCAGAGTGACGGAAGCTTGAGTAGAGGAGGAGTAATGTCGGATGATCTTTAGAGGAGTCGACCTTCCTCCCCCATGCTTGAGCCTTCCTGTCACTCGACACTTTAAGTGTGAATGCTGAACCATCCCTAGTTGTGTGATGCAACCAACATGTCTTCGACATTGTTCTTCCTTTGTTTCTGCAAGGTTAGTGACCAAAAGAAACCGAAGGGAACTTGTCCTAGGAACATGTTCTTTTAGCATGAGCCTTCATGTGCTCATATATATATATATATATATATATATATATATATATATATATATATATATATATATATATATATATAGGGCTGCACTAATTAATCCTCACCGGGGACTGATTATTAATCAGTCACCGGCTCCCACCCGCGGCAGACTGCCCCGCGAGAGCCGAGTCCCCGTGGCGTGCAGCGCTGGTACCCTCGGACCGGTTTTGACTATCGTATGGTTCCATTGACCGTATTTTTTTTTCGTTTATCACGCGAGAAGAGTTTTGCAATCCGTTTTTCTTTCATTTTTCACACCTTCTCTGATTGTCTTTTTTCCACGCAAACAAGTTTTTGCAACTGATTTTCCATCTCTGTTTTTTTTCCATTTTTTGCTTTTTCCCCTATTTTTGCTTTTTTCACGCCAAAAGATAGCAACCTTTATTCTGTTTTTTTACACGAACATGATTTGCAAATATACATGGGCATGCAGCCGAGGAGCCCGGCACGGCCGTGGCGGGGTTATGGCCCGGCCCGAGCCGCAACGCGGCTGCATTTGTATGCCGTGCGTGCGGCCCGGCGATTGCGTGCGGGGCGCCACCCGGCACGAGGCCCGGTACAGGCCGCGGCCCGTCTGGCCCGGTGATTTTTTTTGAGGCAGATTTGATTAAATGCGGATCCAAGATTCAAATGCAACACCGGCGGCCAAGTTGCAAGGCCCATCGGGGCGCCTTGTAACAACAAGCGACTCCACCATGCCCATCGTCCAGGCACCCGTCCGTGGCTTCGTCTAACTTTCGTCTACTCACGCGCCGCTGGCGTGACTCTTCGCGGCTTTCCTCACCAAAATTAAGATTCTTTGCCGCGCCAGGCATGCCTAAGCTCCGCCGCTGCCGCCGGCTGGCCGCGCTGCCAAGGCCTCCTGCCGCCGCTACGCTTATCGCTGCGAGAGCTTTCGGCGAAAGTTACCGAAGACGACTCGCCAAGGGATGCGCCACGCGCTCGCGGGCGCGCTCCTCGCCTCAAGCGATGCGCCACGCGGCCTCGCTGGCGCGCCCGCCTCGCCCCTCGGGCGGGCGCCACCTCGACGGCCGACAATGCTGCACGGGCGGCACGCCGGGCGGCACGTAAGACGCTCAAAAACGGCACGGCCGGGCTCGCGTGCTCGGGCCGCCGCCTGCAGGATCGAGCACGCCATGGCACGGCCCGCCGAAGGCACGGGCGCGCTGGCACTCCACGGCTGCCGGCACGCACGGCACGACAAGTGTCGGCGCAAGTCGGGCCAGCACGCACGGTGCACATGTATATTTGCAAATACAAGAC